>OX465088.1:24248320-24823610 GCA_949987675.1 Chymomyza fuscimana | reverse complement strand
GCTTGGACTCCAGGCCGGGCTGCTTCTCTGTTGCGCCCAAAAGTATGCAATGCAATTAATATGCTGCCATTTGCCTCCTGCTACAAACTAAGCGGCGGCACATCAGTGCAAACAAAAGCTTGTGGCGCCCCCAAACTGTGCGACCAACTGCTTACCCTTGAAATGCTATATATATATATATATATATATATATGTATATGTGTGTATTTTGCATGCCTTCACATCAGCATGTTTCACTGGCAACCCTAAATGCAACTCCTGCGCTGACGTGCCACAATTGCCCCTCATATATGTATGCATGAAGCCATTGCTGCGGCTGCTCCACGTTGTTGTGAATAATGACGAGCCTGTCGAGGCTGCAACGAGAGTAGCAGCAGTTGCACCCTCAAGTACTTGACGTAGCTGCTCTGCCTATAAAGCAATTTTTTTTTTTGTTTTATTTTGGATTTTTTCATCAGCACAGTTGTCTAATTAAATTTCCAGCACATGCAGCAAGCAACTTGCCTCGTTTTGCAGCAGTTTAAGTTGCATGTAGAGCAAAGGCACAGCCAACTCATCTCTGGTAAAACTCCCAACCACCCAAGCTTCCCCATTTTATGCTACTTCTATGCCTGCAGCTGCAGCAGCACTCCAAATGGCATTGTAGGGAAAATAAAAACTGTGCTTCTTTTTTATTTGCATTGCGCTTGCTGGCGTTTCAACTCATTTTTATGCTGGGTTTGGATTTTTCTGCCGCATTTTGTTGCATCCTTGCGGGATTTGAAATGAAAGTAGCATTGGAGTGGAAAGCACAGCAACGTAGTGTAAGCGAGTGAGAGAGTGAGGGAGTAGAAGCGCTCCCTCCAAGTGAAAAAAAAATGTTGAAAAAAGTAATGAAGTCATTTAGATTTTCCAACGCTTGGGGTAGATATGGCAACACCGCTACCACCACCATTACAAGCTGCATGCCACTGGCGCCTTAAAGCTGGCCACAGTTTGGCAAGCACTACTCTAGCTATACCTGACCAAACGTCGCGACGTCGTCATCAGCATCCACATTTTGGTTGGTGTTAATGAACTCGGTTCAGTTCGGTTCAGCTCAGCTCAGCTTGTTGGATATTCTGTATTTTAACTATACTCATTTTTTTTTTTTCAGGTGCTCGAGATTTTCTGTATTTTTATGCATTTTTTTTTCACTTTTTTGTGAAGTGGTTTATGCAATTTCGCTTCACATTTCTGGCACTTCATTTGGCTGCATTTTTTGTGGTCTCATTTTTTTTTTTAGTGCACTTGTGTTGGTTATTTACATTTTGGTGGTTTATATGTAAGGTGGTGCATATTGAAAAAAAATATCTGCATTTACAGACAGCATGTTCTAAAGGTTATTCAACGGCGTTGAATAATGGTAAAGTACAACTGGAACATATCTTATAAAGGCTAGGACGCAGCAGTCAAAATAGCTTTGAAACAAAATAAGTTCTTAGAAAAGAACAATCAAACGTTTGCTTGCAAATTTATTTGGCAGCTGTACACAGAGTTCATAAAAAAAAAAAACAGTGTTGCTCCATTTTTCTGCGGAAAAATGTGAACAGCTGTTTATGTGAAGCAACTTATTTTGCAAGCGAAATATGTGGCGGTTAGGAAAACTCGTTGCAAAATTTTTATTACAGAGCCGTTTATTATTGACAAGGAGCCGTTTAGAGAGCAAGTGCGCTTCATCCGCCGTCGTTTATTATTTTTGACGTTTCTCTCATATACTATGGCCTTGAAAATTTTCCACAAAACTTAAATATTTGCTATTTCGAAGTTTTATAAATATAATTCATGAAAATTTTTTGTGATGAGCCCATAGTGAACAACTCCTCAGGAGACATGACCTTACAGTTCGGTATCTAGGAATTCCCTTTGTATCTCAATCGCGCTATTGATAACTAATTGAAAGTATTTTTGAACTTTTCTTCTGTTCAAGTTGATTCAGTGACGACAAAAATATATAACAAAGGTTTAAATTGTTTTTTATTTAAATTCTAGACTTTTTTGAACACACTAAAATAGGGTTAGCAATTCATAAAAATTAGAGCTACAGCTTTAAAAACATAATTAGTTTCAAAATGGAATAATATGGTATTCATGAATTAAATTCAATGAACACAATTTTTAGTTTAATGAATGTAACCCAATAAAACTTTAGAATAAACCATTAAAAATATCAAGGAATATTATTCACATAAAAAAATAATAATAATTTAGAGCGTTTACTTTGTTGGGCAAAAAATCGGAATTCTGCATTTCTGCCCGGCTCAGATCCCTGACTACAAAAACTATGACACTTTTACCCTTACTTGTGTATAAAGCGGCAAATTTGTGTAGGTACATATTGTTTTATAATATTATAATTTTTTGGTGCTTGTTGTAATGTAAAGCTAAATAGTTCTTTGTAAACAAGAAAAGTATGCATATCAACTTTTTTTTTTTTTTTGGAAATAAAACAGTTGAATTTTCTTCTTTTTTTTTTGTAGTGGTTGTTGCTCATGTCGTTAGTCGGGCACTTCTGCATTTCTGCTCGACAAAATCAGCAAAGATTGTATTTATATAGGTATCTTACTGCCAATTACACTGGTTTACAAATTTAAGGATCATCGAGTGAACCTTCGTATAAAAGTGTTCTTTAGGGTAAATTATATTCTTTCTTTTTTTCTTAAGCAATGTTTTCGAGATTTTTTCGAAAAATATGTTTTTGGGCGCTGTTTTCAGTTATTCGTCAGTATCTCGTGAACAAAATTTTGTATCGACTTGAAAGACTTAGATCGAAAGATATTGATCTTTACGGTTATATATGTATGATATGTACAGATTAAGTAAAAATTATTAAAGTTACAAACAATCAAAGTCGAAAAAAAGTGTAATTTTCAACCATTTTACAAAATTACAAATTTTTGGTTTGCTTTTTATTAACGAACAAATTTTTTTAAAATTAATTTAAACTTTATGCTTAAAAGAATTCTTTTACGAACATTTCGAGCCTAAGATCTCCAAAATCGGGTAAGCAATGTAGATGCTATGGAACTGAAGATCTTAGGTTTGATATGTTCGTAAAAGAATTCTCTTTCAAAATTTTGTTCACGAGATATTGACGAATAACTGAAAAAATTGTCCAAAAACATGTTTTTCGAAAAAATCTCGAAAACGGCTCTTAAGAAAAAAAATTAATGTAATTTCTCGTATTTCTCGACCCAAAATTACCCTAAAAAACACTTTTTTAAGAAGGTTCACTTTTCGTGTAAACTAGTGTTATCAAAAACCTTTATTTTTATGCTTTTTACGGCATTTTTCTAACAAGAATTTTCTAATCAAAAACAAACCACGCTATATGACAATGGTAAACAGCTGATTGTTGTTGCCCATGTCGTTAGTCGGGCACTTCTGCATTTCTGCTCGATAAAGTCAGCAACAAAAAAATTTTTAAGCAGAGAGCATGAAATAAATAAACTAAATGCAATCAAAAGAACTTAAAATTTGAAAATAAATTAAGCCTAAAAAACTTTTTTGGACACTGCATTGAAAATTTTGAGTAATTATTGAAGACGAATTAAAAATGGTTCTGAACGACTGTCGAATCACGATCATTGGAATGGCGTTTAGCAAAATTTAAAACAAAGATGCAGTATAACCTATGTATTAAAATTGTTCTTTAAAAATCTTGTTACTAAAGGCCCATACGCAGCATGCAAAATTTACGAACGGAATGAAAAACTTCATATAAAAAAATAGTCATGAAAAATTCCGTTAAAAAATTTCTGACAAGTGGACGCAGATAACAAAACAAAACAAAACAGTGTTGTCTTTTAATTTTAAAAATAACGTTAGATGGCGCCACTACTTCACTTACATTGGTTGTTCCGTCTGAAATAACATGCACTAATTTCCATATGGAAATTTTCGAACTGCGTATGGGCCTTAAGCAAAAAATCTATTTTCAATGAGCACCTTTTTCTAATTAATGAATATGCAAACTAAAACTTTTGTACAAGTTCAAAAATCTTTTACAATAAAAAGTTCAACTTAATGCAATTTGGTACATCAGTAACATAGAGTGTACCCAAACTTTGGCAGCCCTGGATTTGCTTTTCTACCCACTTTTTTTTACAACTTTCTATACAACTTTATTTTTTTGCTGGTGTACAGTACGCTGAGTATCCTATCAGCCGCATTTAATGGATAACTTGCTAAGGCCAAAAGGATATGGCGCTCATTAGCACAGCTGAGTTGCAGTTCTTTTTTTTGTAGCTGCTTAATTTGAAATTTTTTCTACAACTTTTTTGTTTGTGCTTGCTTTATTCTATTTTCTTTTTTTGTGGCAATTTGTTTTGCATTTTCTATAGACAAAAGCTAAAGTTGAGTTGACGCACAAGGGTTAAATGCCAAAGAAGATATATATCAGGTATTTACATGTAAGTACTCAAACTCTATAAACCGACACTGCGCTGGCAAAGAAAGTGTCTGTTAGGGGCGTTGCTTTTGGGTGTTGCGTTTCGGCTTCAACGCCGCTGCTAGCGTCGCTGCTGACGTCACTGACGTTGCATACACAAATTAGTTTTAATTATAGCGCAAATGCGAATGAATGAATGGGAGAAACTAATTTCTCAATTGCAGTTTGCCACGCATTTTATTGCCGCCAACTAAGAGATGCATACCATCTACAACAAAGCCAACCAAGCCGCAAGCAGGGGGCAGTGGGGCAGAGAGTAAGGTTAAGTCGAGGGCGTTAGCAACGTAGGCGACGCTTGAAGATTCGGGCAAAAAAAAAAAAATAAAACTTAAGCGAACGGGCGGCTTATTTGGTGTCTGTAATTTGAAACGCTTCTATGCCTCAGAAAAAAACTCAAGCGCGTCTCAGCTTTCCTTCACGCCAAGACGAGCCAAGCCCCAGACCGCTAACGCCACTGCCACAAGCAGCAGCAGCAATGTCTGTGGAATATTTCAAATCCACACGCAGCAAGCTGCAGTTCTTGCCACAGCAGACAGACAGCGGCTCGGTTTCCGCTCGCACAAAATATATATAAGTAGACAGACAGCAGAAAATAAGAATAACGCCGACGGGTAGCTTTTGGGCCAGGTGAGCATTGCATTGCATAGCATTGCACGCAGCTGCAGCGGGGGCGCAACGCGGTTGCAACGTTATCCGACGACGACGACAGAGACGACTATGACGAGTATTATAAATGATGGTTATTTTATAATTGTGGGGTCGTCTCCCGTACGTATGTTGTTTCGCTGCTGCGCGCATCCGTTGCAGTCAAAAACGCATTTTGTTGCCATTTTTTTTAATAGTCAGCCAAGGGAGCTGCGTGCGGTGACGGCGGCAACTACTAAATCCATCAAAGAGTTAATTGCTACGTTATACAGTTTGCGGATTTAGCAGTAGCAGCCCCAGCGGCAGTTGTCAAGTCAAAGACACAACTTAGCTCCAAAAGCTGACTGCACCACCAACTGTGGGAGGCGGCTCTGAGTGCGCCGACAAACAAATAACCAAGTCCAAAACGGTAGTTTCAGCCTAATAACTGCATTTCGGCCTTTGGCCATGCAATTGAAAAATTATACGCAAAAATAAAAACAAAAAAACAAAGCAGTGCAAAAATATGAGAAACTTCTAGTTTTATGTTAAACCATCAAGTCACACAGTGCGTATGAGTTATGCGCCTTGGCATTTCTTATGCCAAATTGTGCATAGAAATTATGCGCATTAAGAATTGTACCATATAGAGGAGGGGAAGCATAGAGGGGAAATGGAAAAAGTGTTCTGATTATTGCACTTTGCGCTCATAAAATGCCACAAAGCATGGCAAAGTACACAGATGGAGATGTGTTCGAATAGCAAATGCTCTGGGATATTTTCTAAAGTGAATTGGATAGAATTAGAATTTGGATTAATTGCAAAATTTTCGAAAGAACGATCTGAATAGATTTTCTAAAGTTAAAGTTGTTTAAAATGGATTGCATATTTATCGAGATTTTAATCAAAGAATCGACTAAGAAGACTCTAGAAAGATTTTTTCTGAATAAATTGAGTAAGCTGGATAGGAAAAGGCTAAGATAGCTTTTCTTTAGTAAGTTGAATTAGATGGATTGTAACATTTTCGAGATCTTTGTCAAAGAATCAACTTGAATAAGTTAAACAAGATGACTAAGAAACGACAAAGATAGCTTTTTCTGAAGTAATTTGGATTGGATAAATTGCAACATTTTCGAGATCTTTGCCAAAGAATCAACTAAGAAACTTTTTTGGGAGATCTTATTCAAAGAATCGACTAAGAAAAATCATGAAATGATTTTCTGAAGTAAATCAAAGAATCGACTAGAAAATGCTCTAAGGAAGATTTTTTCTGAAAAATTCGGGTAAGATGTATAGGAACCGGCTAAGATAGCTTTTCTGTAATAAGTTGATTGGGATGGATTGCAAAATTTTCGAGGTCTTTGTCAAAGAACACAAGGTGGATAGGAATCTATTAATATAGCTTTTCTGTAGAAAGTGGGATTGGATAAATTGCAACTAAGAAACTTTTTGGGAGATCTTATTCAAAGAATCGTCTAGGAAATGCTCGAAGGAATAATTTTTTTTCTGAAGAAATTGGATAGAAACAGGCTAAGAAAGTTGTTCTGGATTGGATAAATTGCAACATTTTCGAGATCTTTCTAAAAGACTCAACTAAAAAACTTTTTTGCTGAAGTAAATTGCACAAGATGAAATGCACAAATTTGGGAGATCTTATTCAAAGAATCGAATAAGAAATGTCATGAAGTGATTTTCTGAAGTAAATTCTAACTAATCAAAAAAAGTTTTAATTAAAACAAAGATATTAAAATTCTAAAAAAAAATGCAACGCTGGCTTATGCTCAAAAAATCAATAGAGTTCGATTTGAACTATGTATGTAACCCATTTTGCTTTGACCAAAATGAACTTCATTAAAATAAATAGAACTAGCTATTTTCGGTACCACGGAGAAGAAAAGGCGTATGGGATGCCCTTCAACAGGCCGTCAGGAAATTAGTTGTTATTACCAGTATTCTTCGTCCTAAAAGTAATAGCAGTGATAGGGGCTTGTAAGATTAATAAAAGCAATGTGAGAAGCCCTACAACAGGGCGGAATCCGGCAAAGAGCTACAATTTCCTTTATTCTTCCTAGGGCGTGCCCTCTTAAAAGCGATAGAAGTCATATTACTTCTATGTGGGTTAGAAACTTACTAAAAATTTTTCTAGGAGCGGAGAAAACTAATACTGTGAATGGGGTAAGTATTGCAGCCTAATCGCGACCATTCAGTAATAGTTATGGATGGACAGTAAACCATTCTTTGCGGAATAACAATATTTTGGTAAAAAATTTATTTTAATTTGAGATTTCTATCTTCTTACCTTAGTTATGTCAGTTCGCATATTTTTGATTTTTGGGATCGAGAATATGTCTGTCAGATTATACACACCTATCTTCTAAGCAAATTATATCAATTCTATAGAGATCACGGGTACCTTAAGTCTCTTAAAATAAAAAAGAAACATCAAATCGGTTAACGATTTCGCCATATGACCATCTAGATCTCAGAGATCACCCAAATTTCAACGAAAGATTCTTTGTTTTTCGTAAGCAGATGCAGTATGTCCAAAAACGTTTCATATTAGCGTAGAAAAAAGAAGCGATTTTTACTCACATTATTATTATTATTCATTCGCACGAAAGCTGGTAATTAAAGATTTTTATCAAGAATATGGGCAATAATGTATAAATACCCGAGACACTAATTGTATAAACTTATTTTAAACGACTTCAGTCTATTAAGAGAGCTAATTAATAAATATAAAATAAATTCACCTTAGCTAATTGGAGTAATTAATTATATAGAGTATAATATACAGAGTTAGGGTGGAAACGTTTCAGTCGACGTCTTTGGCTGCACAGCAGGTTCAACGGCAATTGACTAACATGGAACTCAAGTCTATTTACTAGAAAGCGTGAGTTGGGGAAAAAAAAAAACAGCTTATTGTAGACAGAGATTTTTAAACGTCCAACACTAATCTAGAAATTAATATGCCCACAAACATTTTAGATCTTAGTGTAGATAAGAATGCAAGGCGTAGTTTGGTGAAATGCCGCCAACAATTTTGATGATTGCGGCGCCAAAACAGCAAATTTTTAATACATTATTCTCAGTTATGTAAAATGCTCATAATTAATTCGAATATTTATTGGAATTTGTATTTGGTGCGCGAAAAGTGGGCGCCAAGTGGCCACAAAATTCAATGGATGCTCAATAAAATTTTTAACAAATACGTATAAGCACACTGTCGTTTAGAAGTTTTTAAACACTTGGACAAACGATGAGGAGTTTGTGCAAGAAAGAATTATTACATTTTCATTCAATAAGACAACGTACCGAAAAATGTTTTAAAACTATGCTTTATAAACATAAACGAAAAACGTTCTGATTCGCAGCGACGGAATCATTAATCCGTATTTGAAAGATGACGTTCCAAACAAAACTGGCCGTAAACTTCTATCGATTGTTGCGTGCGGTATATGTTGTACCTATTTGGGTATGTTCATGTCACATGTCTAATTTTGCTTTAGATTAACTCGACGGTCTGAGCCTGGCAAAATTTACTTAAAAGCAAAACATTTTTTTTCAGCCCCACGTTGGGCGCCAGTAATGTAACATGCAGTGTTTGATTGTCAAAGCTGACATATCGTATATTGAAGAGTCCGTATAGCTAGAAGTGCACGTACATAAGCTTTGAAAAAGCCTGTTGAGCACCACGTTGGGCGCAGGGCATGCTTGTTGAAGCTGCTGTTTCAGACCTTCAAGATTTATTTATCTTGAAGGGCACCTACTTAAATAGACTTGAACGGTATCGTTTCCGATTTACTTTTTTTTTGATCCATTTGCGAAATAAATTCGATCAGCAACTCATTTCAGAATTTGCAACAGGTTAAAAAACTGGTCTAAGTGGATAAGCCAGTGACGATGAACTTAAAAAAATATGCTTTACATATAAATAAATATATCTACAATGAACAATCTTTAGAATATATAGATATTTTGTAATTTTACTAAGAGGTTTATGGTTGATTTTGCAAAATTTTAAGTATACTATGTGAAAACTTTTGAACAGTAGTGTAGACTTATAAAATTTGCAGACGACATTGTTGTTGTGCATAGTGCTCTCTGTTGTTGTTGTTGTAGCTGGCGCTTGCCTTTGCCCTGTCAAGCGTCAGCTTGTTGTTTACCCTGATGCCAGCAATTAAAGCACTTTAGCTGGACTTGTACGCTATGCCAACCACCCGGCCCCTGCCCCACCTGCTACTGCACGGGCGGCTTTTGTTTACGTAATTGAAACCTTTTGCTTTCGTTGGTTTTTTTTTTTATTCTTTTTGCCACAAAGTTTTCGGTGCCAGCACAAAGGACCCTCGCTTTCCTTTGCTCTCTCTTGCTCTCTAGGCTTTTGTAGTTGGCCTAGGTGAAGCAAAAGTAATTTAAGCCTTATGCTGTACCGGCGGGTCATTGACAGCCTTTTGCCATTTGCCGCCTTTTGATGTTCTGCTTGATATGTGCGCCAGCTTGGCTCACTTTTGCCTCGGACTTGGCCAAGAGAGCTTAGGCTCTGCTGCGCTTATAAATTTAAATACGCGCACACACACACAAACACATACTGAAAAACTAAATTATTTTCCCTCTCTTTGGGCCAGCTTGTTGGTTGTGTAATGTCAAACGCCGCTTAGTTGGCAAAGTGTCGGCATTTCTACTTTGAAGTCAATGACGACAACGACGACGGCTTGACAACAAAGAATCAATTGAAATTTGATATGGCTTGACTAGAAGTTACTAGTTGGGGTACTAGTGGCAGCTTGAGCTGGTCAATGCGTCAAAACATCAAAAACTTGCAGCGAAAACAAAAGTGAGCTTATGTGAGATGCACAGTTTGAAAGTCACTCCTTAAAGGGTCATTGCATGAACGTACAACTAACTGGAAACAGCAGCAGCGAGTTCAATAGCTTGCTGCTTGCAACATGCGTCCGACCAAGTCCAGGAATTGTCGTGCCTTAACTGACAGCATGGTGGCAGCGGCAAGGGCAACAGCGTGTGGCTATAGCTGGCTTAAAACAGAGCGAGCCAGCCAGCCAGCGCCAAAACTGTGCTGCCCCAGACCTAACCGATGCAATCGAAGCAAAATCAGACAGACAAGCTGCGTGCCTGCTGCCTGATGCCTTGGCCCAGGCCCAGGTACCAAGTCCAGGCCGCAAGATAAACAAAACCAAAACTAGGTGTGTCTGAGCACAAAGGCCACATTGACGTCGTCGACGTCTTCGACAGCGTTGGCAAATAAAATGCGCAATAAACAGACGTGTACGTATTGGACATTGCTCCAAAGCCAAAACTGGAATGTGGCCCAGACTGTGAATGCGTGCAGCTGGCGGTTTCGCTGGCTGGCTGGCTGACTGGCTGACTTGGGTATTTGGTAATGCCGTTTCCTTCCTCGTTGCTGAGTCAGACCTTGAAATGCCTCAGATGTCTGAGAGCTGGGCTTTAAAAGGTTGGCTGTCTGTCCGTACGATTCGACTGTATCGCTGTCCTTTGCCGGTTACCTTTGTTGGCGACGACTCTCAGACATTGGCGGCGGTGGCGGCAACGGCCAAGACAACGCATCGTACCAAGCTGCATTCGGGTTACCCCTTTGAAGCGTCAGCAACGCGTCGTCCTATGCAAGGCAAACATGTTGAGAAAACCAGATTTAAATGCTCCGCATGGTTGAAGCTGTAGCCTGTTGGTCGTTGGTTTGGACATTTGCCGCTTGCCGCTGTCATTTACAAAGCTCATAAAATCAGGTTTCCTCTTTTTTTTTATGCGTTGTTTTTTTTGTGCTGACGCAGCCGCCAGGAGCACGCCTTTAACAGCGTCCTCGAGCGGCGCAAGAAACAAAGAGAAAACGAGCGGAAATGTGGTTTACGAGCAGACAACGTTGGGATACTCTATGCAATCAGACTGCATTTGGGAAAGCCCACAATGAAAATGACGGAATAGACGATTTTATAGGCACCTAGGAGCTTTGTCAATTTCATCTTCAATTTGGTACCTCCAGCTTTTGTGCGATCTAGCTGCTCATATGTACAAGCTCATGCATCTCATCAATATGCTCTCCGTCAGCGTACAGTCAGAGAGTTGGAGCTGCAGTTACACGTCCAAGTCGAAGTCAAAGTCAGTGCCACATGTAAAATCAAACAAAGTTGCTAAAGAAATTGCAACGCCGACAACGATGTTGCATATACAAAGTAAATGTGAAACGAGTTCCAAATGCTCTTGGCCACAACTGGCGGCAGCTTGGAGCAGCGCAGCAGCCACTTCAGTCAGTGGTGCTGCCAAGGCTTAAGCGCTCTGTGGCCGCTCCTTTGCGTGTCAGTGATGTGGTTGTAGTTGTGATTGTTTTGTTGCCCCGTTCCATGTCGAAATAATAAATGCATTTGGAATTAGAGACTCTTACGCCAATTACAACAAAATGGTTTCAGGCCGCATTATCCTCAAGTTATGACAGACACAAGTGCGGCTTGATTATTAAGCGGGAGCTCAAGTGCCTCCAAAGTCAAAGTCATGGACGGACTAGGCTTGGCTAGGCCGGTCTCCGCCAAACTATGTTGCCGTCACCTCTCCCGCTATCACCATGCTAGGCGTCTAGGCGTTGCAACAATTCAGACACATGACAGTTGTTGCAAGTTGCAACTCGACTCGTCACGACGATTTCACCAGCGCTTTAATTTGCGTTCGTTGTTGGTTCTAACTGTATTGTGTGTCTCCACCCCGCTCAGCGTGTGTTTTTGTGTGTACACACGCTCTCTTTCCCTGCATTAGTCAATGCTTGTCAAACTGTAAGAGTGTGTTCACAAAACTTTTTGCTGTAACTGGCAAAAGTTTAAGCTGCAACTTTAAACTGCTGTTGGGGCACAAGTGTGTTGGTGTGTATCTGTGTGTGTTTAATGCATTTCATTTCTCTGCATTTTCCCCCAATTACGCTGAGTGCAAAATGCCAGGGGCAACAACACAAATCTCCAAGCCAAACTCTCTACAGCGCTCAGTTCTGAGTTCTGAGTTCTGTTCTGTTTAGTTCAGTTCAGTTCAGTTCAGTTCAGTTTTTCAAATGTCCCAACAGTGCGTGAAAATGAAAAATTATGAAAATCGCACAAACACACTCACACACACACACTCACTCAAACACACACACTCTCTTCACATGCAACTAATGTGAGTTCAACGTTCTTTGCGCAACATTGTGTTTGTGCTTTCCGCTTATTTTTGCCCCCGACCCGCCTCTGCTGCGCGCCTTGCCCTACTCCCCGCCCCTATACACAACTCTCAGCTCCCAACACACACTCCACACTCCAAAGCCAATGCAAGAGTTTGACGCACAGGCGGCGGCGGCGGCGGCACACGCGCTGCACCTTTAAGTGCCCCACAGGCAGTGGCAGTGTGGCAGGCAGGAAGCAAACGAAACTGCAGTCAGCCACGTCATAAAAGACAATTTTTTTTATAGCCTATGTATATCTGTCTTTATATGCATTTATACACATATATGTATATATATATATATATTTTTTTTTGCCTATTTATGCTGCACTGCAATTCTGCATTCTGTCTGTGTCTATCTGTCTGCCCCAGCCATGTCGGCTGCTGTTGCTCCCGCTCTCTATGTGCTGCTCTCGTCTGGCTAGAGATCTGTCTGCCTGTTAGCCCAACATTAACTGCAACTACAACTGCAATTGCAACTGCGTCAACTTCAAATGCAACTGCAACTGTTGCAGCTGCTGCCCTATGATGGCTTACATTCACTTTGCTTCGTTTGTCTGGCTGTGCGTCTGGGCACTGAGCATCATCATCGTCATCATAGTTAGTTAGTAGTTGCCCTTTAACTTTACTCACCCACAAGTGTTTGGTAAGGTATACATTTGGGAAAGTGGAAACCCACTTCAAACTCAAATCTTACTTGCAACAACGAATTTAGAGAAATATTATTCGTGAACTCTCTTCAAAGCTGTTTAGAACACTCAACGGCTGGCAAGCTCCTTTCATAGTGTGTCTCATAAATAATGTACTACATTTAATCATTATTTTTACGATTAGTTCGAGCGTTGGAAAAATTCTTTAACCTTCTTTATTTGCAGCTACTCTTTTCAAACCGCAAACGTTTACAATTTTTAGCCAAACCGAAAAAAATATATATAGTCGAATTTCGGCACGTTCTCGTTCTCTAATTAATTGCAAAGTAATCTTTAGATGAATACTCCTCTTCAAGATTTAACTTAGAACATACAAGGATGCCATTGGAGAGCATAAGTGATGTTGATGATGACAATACATAAGTTCTTTCCACGAACTGTGTGAAACCGCGAAGCTACCTTATTATTATGCGTCCTTCGCACTTCTTTGCAACTTAATCTTCCACTTACGAAGACCATCATGAAGAGCACTGTATTTTAATATTCGTTGGAAGCATCATGCAATCATCTTCATATGTATAGAGGAAAGTGGGGTGAATTCGGAAGTAGGGTGAATCCGGAAACGCATCCTAACGATTTCTGAGTTGATATTTGACTATGACACCAATTTTCAAATAAACGTCAAGACCGACAGTGGTTTTGATAATACTCCGACTCGAGAACACGTGTTTTTCTGTTCAGTATAATTTTTCTAAAAAAATTTCTACCTTGAAGGTGTTATTTTAAGTTTTGGTGTCTCTAAAATTTTAACATTTTCTCGAGTAAAATCAAATGTAAGTATATCCATAATATTATTTAGACTCTGTACTTGCAAAATGCTAAAGGGTTCGTTTCGATTTTTGCAAGCCACCAGAATGACGCTACTCCGCTACGAAAAAGTCGATTTCGGGTGAATCCGGATGCTCGATTTGGGGTGAAATGTTGAAAAGAGCCAAATAATTATTTTGAATATAATTTCAGCACAGATTTCAACTGTTTTTGTGTCAAAAATGCCTAGAACTTACAAAAAAAAGCGAAACAAATTTTTTGGAAATGCTGAAAGCAGTGAAAATCGACAAAAGCGGTGCTCTTTCAGATGATTTCCCTCCTTTTTTAAAAAAACATTTTTTCGTGCCATTTCACTAGGCAATAATTATTTTTTTTCAACATTCATTCATTTCAATGTATTATTTAACATTTTTTTTAACAAAAATAAAATGTTTGCGATGAAATTTCATGGCGGTTTTTATCATTTTGGGACACTTCCCGATTCACCCCAAAAGAAATCGAAAATCGCAAATTTGGCAGTTTTTGCTCGGAGATCAATCTACCTGACAAAAAATCTTCATATCGATCTGAAATTTTGACACAATGTAGCTTATTTAATGCGCTAAACGACACAGTTTTCATTCTTAAAAAAAACACCCCAAAAATCTTCCAAAAAGTTCTTCTGAATTCACCCCACTTGCCCCTATACCTTCCTTTTACAGAAAATCTATTGGTAATACTAAAACTCACGATATTTATGGCTAATTAAAAACAATTAATAGGTTCAAAGTAAAAAAAAAAGTTTTCTGGAAATATTAGGTAACCTTAAAGCAACCTATACATTACTCTACCATGCATAGATTGAAGTTTGTAAACCAATGTTGATAGTAACAAAGAACGAGTTCTTTTCAGGAACTCTAAGAAACCAAAAAGCAAACTTAATCTTACAAAGAAGTCTAGCAGCGCAATTTAATTTACGTATTATTGTAAACTCTTCAAATAGAAGAATCCTATAGAGAAAGCTATTCTGGTGGTGGTTTAAACAAGGTGTTAAGCAAAAAAGCTTTTTCTTGCACAATTCAGCCCAGAAGAATTCTGCTAGTGTGTAAGATCTTTGTTTAAACAAATTTTCACACGATGTCGATTTATCAGGAATATCTCTAAGCTCGATAGAAATCTAACATTTAAGCTTTGGCTTTTGGCGGATTTGTTAAAAATACCGAATTAAAATTAATGAAAAAAAGTCTAGAGATTTTAAGCAAACATATAGTACATACTTCTGGAACTCAGAAAACCGTCAAACGGTTTCTTAAAAATTGCTTTTAAAAACGTTCAAAAGATTTTTTAATAAAAATTTCTCAGATATAGGTCGTAAATTAGCAGACTACGCCTTTTAAGCTACTAACAGACTTCTGTTAATGGCACATCTATATTAACTAAATATCTGCCTGATCCCACCTAGAGGTCTTCATAATGCATTCAAAATGGCAAATAAATCATTCACTCTAGAAATACATGCATGTTTCGCTGTACTCTTTTGGGTGAATGTTGTAATTATGGCTGTATTAGCAACTAGTGTACAGTCAATTGCGAGTACTATGATTCATTAATTATTCACTCTAAAAATACATGCATGTTTCGCTCTAGTCTTTTGGGTGAATGTTGTATTTATGGCTGTATTAGCAACTAGTGTACAGTCAATTGCGAGTACTATGATTCATTAATTATTCACTCTAAAAATACATGCATGTTTCGCTGTACTCTTTTGGGTGAATGTTGTAATTATGGCTGTATTAGCAACTAGTGTACAGTCAATTGCGAGTACTATGATTCATTAATTATTCACTCTAAAAATACATGCATGTTTCGCTCTACTCTTTTGGGTGAATGTTGTATTTATGGCTGTATTACCAACTAGCAAGTACAGTCAATTGCGAGTGTTTTGGTGTGTAGTGTACTTGCTGTACAGTAAATAAAAACCTTGGAAAAAGGGAGAGTGGGAGGGAATAAGACAGAAATTTTTTGACAGCGCCGAGGCAATGAAAAAAATAGCTTAAAAAAATACCATAGTCACTGTGGTATGGGATAGAATAATTACTCTCTTTGCCAAATTTGCGGCACCAGCTTACGCTACTTTTTGTACACTACTGTACCGCCTTCTCTTATGTGGTTTCAATAGCACTCAAAATTTTTGTTGGTGTAGACACGTGAGAATGAGACAGGTAGTCACTGTGGTTGTGTACAAACAAATTTTGTGCGCTCTCCTTTTGGTGGCTTGTATGAGTGCATTGTACACTAAATTTGATTACCGCATAGTACTGTACAGTAGAGTTGAGTTGCAAATTAATGCAGTCATGCAAAAATATTATAGTTGATAACTATAGACGGTTCACACAGTCCAATGAATTAAAGTAAATGGTAGGCACAAACTACTTCGTTTTGGTCACTTTTCCGCCCAATAATTATACCAAAAGCTTAAAATTTTGGCTCAAGTAACAAAAACTCAGTTTCGACTAGAATATCTAAATCCTGACGTTTAAAGCGTTAAAGTTGTCTACAAATCCGTATTGATCATGCCTTATTTCACACATTATCCGGAATCTATAAGCAGCACCCAGACCCTTTTCCAACAAACAATTTTACTAGCACATCTTATCGTTTAACGTCTTAAGAGTTAAACTATTTTGAAAGCACCACAGATCATTTTATACAAATGCTTCTAAGCCAACACCTACAAGCCACTTTATAGGGCCATCAATTGAGCGCCAATGCCAACTTGCAGCCAATTTCACTTTATCTGCAATAAGTTTTTACATTTAATAGTCAGAATTTTAGAGTTGGTTGATTGAATTAAAGCTGTCTATTTTTTTTTTAACGATAATTTCGGCGCCAAAACGTTCGAAAGTCTAAACACATTATAAAAAGTTTTATCACAAACTTCATTAAGTTTATGGCTAGTTAGCCAATTATGGGCTGAGTAAACATACGAGTCAACTAGCTGCCAATTCTTTGCAGCTTTTATGGCTAGATCTTTTTGGCTAACAAATAGGTGGCAACAGGCAGAGAGAGACAGAGACCGAAACCGAGACGCAGACTAAAATTATATAAATGCTGTAGCATAACCAAAACGCTAATACGCTTTTAATGAGATGCCAAAGTGTCACTACAAATTACGCAGTCTATTAATAATAATACAATATAATACCACGAGAGCTCATTCAAATCGAGTGTCGACAATGAAGATACAAACCAAATACAGATACCTACATTTGCATAGACTAGCCACATATTATGTACTATATATTATGTTTGTATTTTTGGGCAAACAACTTTATATTTTTTGATACACTGCATTTTTGGACGCAAGGGTATTGTAGATTTGTGAAGACAGCAGCAGACGTGGTATGAGCAACGAGATCTAGAAGATCCTGAGAACTGGAAACATAATATACCAAAAAAATGTCATTATTCTCATGCAGTTGCAGATTTCCCTCCAAAAAAAATCATAAAAATCTTTGGGTCAAAACTGTTTCATCTAAGAATAGTATGCTATAAAGATGAAAAAGAAACTTACAAAAAATTTAAAAATATCGTAGTTATAATTTTTTCCATGATGAGATCCATAACTCCTAATTAAATATTGTAAATATTTTTCTAGCATATGTCAGATAGAGGAAAAGAGACCGGGTAGCGCTGGAGTCATGTGTACGTATATCCGACAGCCCGAATGATCACCTAGACCTCGGGGATCTCAAGAGAATTTCTACCAAAAAATGTATCAGAGTGAAAGTTTAGATTTCTCTTGCCGTTTTCTTCGTAAGTGAATTTCGCTGCTTATAGTAAAAATTATGAAAAATTAGACAAAATAGCCACAAAAATATTATTTGAAGTTTGTTTATTTGGATTTATTTAAAAAAATTTAAGTTGCTTTTCTACCTATTTAGTCACGATTTTATGAACAAAAATCTTAAATTCAGACTACTTTTATTTCAGCGTAAGTCCTCAAATTAAGTTGGAAACTAAAAAATTTTTTCATTAGTATAAATTCAAACTTAAAGTTGCAGAAAGCAAGATATTTAAAAAATTTAATGAAAAAATGTTTGAAAAATATTTCTAAGCTATCTCTCCTATAAAGCGCAGAAAATCATTTCAAAATCGGCACTGAGATGAAGAAAAAAAAGGCGTATTCATGGAGTAGCTTCAACATTTTTTTTCTTGTACTCTAAAACTGGAAAACCTCATTGAAATGCCTCTGGGGCTGCCTCAAATTTTCGTTTCTAATGCTCTAAAATTGGAAAAATTTATTAAAATGCCGTGGGATGATCTTCAAATTTCGTTACTAATAAACTCCAAATGAAGAAAAGCGTGCGTAACCTAAATTAACCGTATCAATGATCAACATTCTTTCATTATGTGGAGAGTGTCATCTTCTAGTAACATTTTAAAGAGTCGTAGAGTGTAAAATTCTAAACAAAATTGGTCAAAAACAATATCTACGGACGAATTATAGGAGTTACCGATTTTTTATTCTTTTATCGGACCGCTTTGTTATTGAGCATTACCAGGAATACTTTTTACTAGTTTTGAAATGAAAAATAAAATTCCTTTTAAAAAGTATTAAAAAAAAATGTCAAAATTTTTTTTATTTTCTCAAGAATTCACTCGCATAAAATGTGAACATTCTTAGCATTACCAGGGTTACTTTTTACTAATTTTTAAATGAAAAATAAAATTCATCTGAAAAAGTAATTAAAAAAAAGATGTCCAACATTTTTTGACCTAAATTACTTCTATATTTCATTTAAAATAAAATGTTGAAATATTTTGATTCGCTTACGAGCTATGTCTTGTCTAAGAAAAGTCAATATGACTATTTAGTTATCGATAACTCGATAAATAATCGGAAAAAATGTACAAGTTGGCTAATTTGAGCCAAGGTTTATGAAGCCATATTTTCTTCATAGATATAGATATTACATATGAAAAAAATCGAACATAAAAACGAATAGATCGATTAAAAAGACCGCTTCACTAACTTTAACGAATTTTCTATAAACTAACATTCACTATATCTAAAAAAAACACCCTATATATATGTAAGAAGGACTGTTAACAAGTTAGGATACGCAGATAGTTAAAAAGCTGTTAGTAAGCGAGTGTCAAGAACATGCAGCCGTGTTGAAAGATCGACATTATAAAGCCGCGTTGAGCAGTTGATATAAAGCTGTATTATAAATTTAAAGCTGACCATTTTTAATTTTATAGCTTTATCTATTTTATCATTATTAAACAATTAACAACACAGGTCAACATGGTTTAGTTGTTTGAAAGCTAAGTGTCATTTCCGAAGTAATTTGCTGCTTAGAATCCGAATCCGGGGTCAGAATTGGCGCATCACGTCATCACGTAACTTTGCGTAATTGATCTCTTGAACTCTTAAATTAAAGCGTAAGAGTAGTACTAAATGATCTAACTGGAGAGACAGAATACAAAAATTTTTTCCACCATGTACATAACCGCAAAAGTAGGATAAAACGCCGTTTTTCGGGTACATAACCTCAAATATCTCAAAATCCTGACGTGATGGGCCAACTCTGAACCCGGATTCGGATTCTGCGCAGCAAATATCTTCGGAAATTACCCTTAGCTTTCCAACAACTGACATCACCTGTGTGATAAAACACAAATATTAGCAATTACATATATGCCACATTGACACTTTTTACAAATAGATACCACATAACAAACAAGTTTTTTGTTCTCTAGACTAATAAAAATTGCAATGTTTACTTTTTCTCAAAAATAAAAACCACCCTATATCTCCACTACTATTAACTATTTTTTTTTTTGGCAAAAGTGTTTGCAGTGTATCCAACTGTCGTCTAGCTTACTAACCCAACTAATACAAATATTTTCTTTTTTGGTTATCTGTCTGCAACATTTTGTTGAAACTGATGGTCTGAGCGAATCGTCGCAGCGTCTGTTGTGTCTGCTAGATCTGTGTCTCGGGCCGTGTGGGAGACTGATTAGCATAAATTGATTTGTTCGAATGTTTAAGCATAAAATGAGCTTAAGGCAACGAAACACACAAACTTTTCAAATGGACTTTTGACACTTGAAACACTTGGCGCAGAGAGCTCCCACAATAATAACAACAACAACGACGACGACGACAACCCACACGGCCCACATGCGGCCAGAGCAGAGTTGTCAACGTCGCCGCTGTTGCCTATTTTTGTGCTGCATTTTTGACATAATTTTGATTTTAAGATATCTCCATGTATGTCTGAAATTTTTAGTTTATGACTGCAACTTTGTTGAATTAGCGGCTAGTTATTTTTTTTTTTGGTTTTCTAAAATTGTGTCTGTCTATCTATAGGTCGCACTGTGGCTCATGTGGCATCATGACCCACACGTCGCCGCCTTAAAGTTGACACTTCAAGTATAATTTATGGCATTTTGTAGGCGGCATTTGGCCCTCATGCGGCTCAGCGGGGCCCTACAAAACCAAAAACCAAAAGAAAAAAAGAAAAAAAAACAGCGCCGTATCTAGCGGCGACCCACTTCCGCGAACTGTGCCATGAACTGGAGTACAAGTATGTATATAATTTGTGTTCCAACTGATCCTTCTGCGAAAACAAACGCCTTCAAAATGTATCTCGCAGAAATCTGCGCTGTAATTCAATCGACAAAAACAAAAAATAAAAATAAAGGGGTTAATTGTATATGTATAAGTATGTTTATATATACATATATATTTATCTCTATGAATGAATGGCTGGCTGCAAAAATTCCTAGAAACAACGGCAAAACTTCAAAAACTCAGCAATCCGCTCAAGCGTCAGCGTCTTTGTGGCAAACTATTGTGCGTGGCCATAGAAGGATTGAAAGTATTTGCTGTGGCAGCGCATTTAGAGCTACAACAACAAAGCTCTCGCCAAGAAATTCTATTCACGAAATCCAAAAAAAAAAACAAAAAAAAACACAAAATTGTGGCACAAACAAAACCCAATATCGTAGCGACAATAACAAGAACAAGAGCTCGCTGTGACGACAAACGCCGCGCCAGACTACTACGAAAACAAAAGACAAACAATTCCGGGAATGGTCTGCCCCTAATACCCGCCAATCTCCTTGCGACTAGGCTGGTACACATTTTTCGCCAGACTTTTTAGACTGTCATTAGAGGCGTAGCCAGCGCCAAGGCGCGGCTTGCCCTGGCCTAGGTCTGCGCTGGCCTGGCCTGGAATGCTGTGTGCAAACTAAACAAAAATAGTTCCAATGGAAACGCTTTTGTCTTGGCTCATTTGAGTTTCTGGCGGGCTTTGCATAACGGCAATGATCTGTCCATTGAGGTAATCTGCATGTATAGCTGGTCTAGAATTTCATTGCCTAATAAAAAATAAATCCGCCTCTGTCTTAAACTGACCAATAGTTGCAAGTTTTAATTGACACTAAAGCGGACAAATTGGGTTTTGTTTCTGCAGAGAGCGACATACTATAAATTTAAATATATTTAAGTTTAAGTGCGCCCAATAAAAATACTCTTAACTACTTAAAACTTTAAAAAAGAAATTCCTGACAGCAGAACTTAGACAGTCTTAAAAATTCCAGTGCTCCAAAGCCTGAATTTTATTTTGTGTCATAAAGCGACGTGTTACTCATTTAGCTTAAAACGACTTTAAATTTTCAAAAACAAAATTTTTTTAGGAGTATTAATTTAATTTTTGACAAGTTAAGCTCTCTAAATGAAAATTTAATTCAACTTGGGGGGGTTAATCCAGTACAAACTGACACAAATCTACAATGATTGACAGTCATATTTATGCTTCGAAGAAAAATATTTTTTAGTCAGCAGATCTAGTCAAGTTTATTTTCTTTATTAGGTATATACTTATAAAAGCTATTAAAACATATAGCCAAAAACCAGTGGAAATGTCTTCGTTATGATTAGAAAAGCTTATAAAGTAATTTTGGTATAATTATTTTTTTTTACATTTCTGTCATATTAGAAAGTATTTCTATTTTTACCTCACAAACAAAAAGGTGATCATCTAAAACAAGGATATACAACTTTTTTAAAAATTTAATATAGTCAACCAGTTTTGATAAACCATATTTTCATAAACAAACGAAGTATCCTTCTAAAATTTTTCATTTTTTTTAGGTGCTCTCCAATATTCCAAAAAAAGAAACTTGTCTCCCGTGACATAATATGGCATTTAATCTGAAAGTTTGATTGCTGCAGCTTTTACCATCTTTGAGATCTAGGCGTTCATATAGATCGACATACAGACAGACGCACATGGGTATATCGATTTCTCTGGTCACCCCGATCATACTTTAGGTCAGTGGTGGAAAGTCTCTCCATTTACATAATTCGGGAGGATAGGGCACCAAAATCTGCCGCAGCGCAGACGGCTCATGCACGTCCCAAGTGTGTGAGAACTCTCTCTCGTTTTTGCTTGATTGCGGTTCTTGCTCTCTCGTGCGCTTTTGCTTACTGCGCTGCTTACACACACAAACAAATGTTTGTTTGTATGAGTTTTGGCCACCACTGCTTTATGTACTCGGAGACATCCCGACGTTTTCTTCTGTATGTTGCTTGCATTTTCAACTTGCATAAACTTAATATACCCTTTGTACCATAAGGTACAGCGTAAGTATAAATAGGGAAAAGCCAATGCATCATAAAACGAACCACAGTGGCCTGAAGGCGCGTTTTTCAACTTTGTAAAAAAGTGTTTGAAAATTTTGCCTAAAGATTGGTGATTTGCAAGAACGAAGTTTTCACTTTAAACCCTTTTCTACCATCAGCGATATTTTTGTATAATTCGATTTTAAATAAGAAATTTACTTAGAATTCGCTCAAATTAGCAGATTGGTCTTTTTTTAAAAAAAAAATTAAGATCAGTTGTTGTAGAGCATAAATATTTTATTTATTTGAAACAAAAATTTCAAACGTCTTGTTGAAATATCCCTACTAATTGTAGAGCATTAAATTCTTTACAGCTTTGTTCTCACATAACCCTTTTCTACAATCAGCGATTTTTTTTTTTGTATAATTCGATTTTAAGTATCTTAAAATAGCGCACAATTTTGAATTCGCTTAAATTCCCAGATTGAGCTTTTTTTTTTTAAAAAAAATTAAGATCAGTTGCAGTAGAGCATAAATTACTTTACGTCTTCGCTCTTCTTTGGACACTTCTCTACAATTAAAGAATTTAATTCTAAATATCTTAAGGCTGCGTTCAAAAGTTTAAGAGAAAATCAAGCAATATAAAAAAAATAGTAGCGAAATTTCATGTCCAAAAGACGCAGAAAAACAAACAACACCGTGTTGTTCTATGATTTAACTGATGCTTTACGTAAGAGGACGCCAACTAAGTGCAGTAGATGGCGCCAGCAGTAACAACAGTTGTACGGTTTTGCCGCATGGTTTTCAGTAGTCTTTAGTTTTTAAACTATTTTTTTTTTTAAATGATTATGGGGCTTAAATTTAAAAAAAATTTAAAAAAAAATAAAAATCAAACGGAACTAAGTTCACTAGATGTCGCCAGCAGTAACAACAGCTGTACTGTTTTGCAGCATGGTTTTCAGTGGTCGCGTTAGTTTTTAAACTTATTTTTTTTTTATTTAAAATTATTTTGGAGTTTAAATTTTTTAACAAAATAAAAAGCTGGAACAAGAACATTTGTATCTACTCGGACAGCCAGGCGGCTATCAAGTCTCTAGCTTCATTGACATCGTGTATGAAGTCAGTGTATAACTGCCGCTTATCTCTTGAGGAGATGGCTAAGCAGTTTTCAATCCACCTCATATGGGTCCCTGGACATAGGGATATCGAGGGCAACTGTATTGCGGATGAACTGGCTAGACAAGGAACTACCAGTACCCTCCTTCAGGACAAGGACCCATGGCCAGCTGTAAACTGAGAATACGAAATTACTTCGCTCTCTCTGCAAACCAAACGTGGAAGCGGACATCGAACACGTGTAGAATATCACGGCAAACCTGGCCGACATACAGAACGAAAAGAACTAAGGAACTTTGTCGTTTAAATAGAGCTCAGTGCTCGACAGTCATACGTGCGATCACAGGACATTGGCTGGTGGGGATCCATGCATCCAGGCTAAATGCTCCCCACCATGACTTCTGTAGAAGTTGTGACGATGAAGAGGAGCTGGAGACAGTGGAGCACCTTTTCTGTTACTGTCCTGGACTGTGCAGGACTAGGTTCCGCTTTCTAAAGTCACACTTCCTTGATGATTTATCTCAGCTCTCCGAACAGAGTCCAAAATGCCTTCTAAGGTTCATCCAGGCCGCCGGATGGCGGACTCATCTTATGCAGGGGACCTCTTGAGTGGGGAAGAGGGGAAATAGTCCACCGTAGCGGTATCACAACGGGCCTATTCTTGGCCTATGTGAGTTGGGACGTCAGTCCCAACTGCCGCCCTAACCTAACCTAAAAGCTGGAGGAATTATCAAACGGATTCTTTGCTATATACAACAGTAAAATATACCTTTCGCCAAAAATATATAAAAAATTTTTCGAAATGTACTTATTAAACCCCTTTATTTAATACGCAATACTGCATCATTGAAAAAAATGTTATTCATGACTTAATGTGCTCTTTATTTAATTTGAGGTGACGTCGCAAAGCCTAAAAACAGCGGACGTTTAAGACGCTTCCAACGATAGCTCATTAGTCAAATTAGTATACGTGGTTTAGGAGTTACGAGCGAACAGATGTACGTACATATATACAGTTCAAATGCATAACTCTTCATTATGCTTCGCCGTAGTTGGTTAAAAATTATAACCCCTTATATGAATAAGGTAATTTGAGTTCTTACGATAAAAGTCAAAAGTCATCACACGGCCCTAGTTTTCTCTCAACGGCCCTATATAAAATATATATGCATATAAATATAATTTATATATGTACGGTTTAATTAGATCTCATATGTTGTAAATTGAATTGTGAAGTAGGGAATGGGGAGAGTAAAATTTTCTCAACTCTCTTTAGGGCGCAAATTTATTATAAGCTTATTCGCTTGCCTTCTTAATTCCATTTACACTAAAACTGCAAAAAAATTTCTATGGAAAAAAACTAAAACTGGTATTAATTTCCAGAAAACACCTGCTTGAACTAATTCCAACAAGAAACTTGCTGCTACACCTAATTGACAGCATAAATCAAGGTTTTATTGCTAATAGCTCAAAGGTAGTACGAGTTACTTCTTGTTCGGAGGCATTAGCTCAGAAATGTAGCCAGTCCTGAGAACCTTGCGTGTCATTTTGTTATGTAAAAAGCTCATTTGCAAATTAAACGCGTGTTATTATGGACATCAGCTTTGGATCTATGCAATGAGCATTAGGAACGACACGGCAAACACAAAGTCCGTGAAAGCGACAAAGCTTGACAGTCTGACAACGAACCCAATGTCTGCTGATGACCACGACGACGATGACAATAATGACAATGACGACTGACTGTGGCTGCAATAGACCGTCACGACGCACCGACACCAACTGACCAACCATGGTCACTGTCATATGTGTGTGCGTGAGTTGCCGCTCATCATTCATCATCACGTCCAACGATGCCACACAACAAAGTCGCAAAGCCAAAGCCTAGACCGGGAAATGACAGCTGTGAGTCAGTTCAAAGAGTTGCTGTGTGGTCTCCTTTGCTATCTTTTGCACTGCTCTTTTAGTCTCTTCGGCGCAATGGAAACGACGCATAAAAACGCAAACGTCGTCACATGCGGGAAACATGAGCAAAAAGCTGCCGAGTGTTTGTGAAAAAAAGTGTGAATTAGAAAAGGCACTCAAGCTTAAATGGTGATCCGATAAAAAGATATAGAGAGACAGAGCGATGAGACTGCGGGAGACCACACAGCAATATTTAACCCAGCTGAGCGCAGCAGTTCTAAGCCAAGTCTCAGTTTGGCACAACCAGCTAGCCAGCCGGCTAGCCATCCGGTCCAGCTAATGAGTTTGATCAACTAAACGCGAATCAATCTGGCCCTCTTTTGTCATTCTCATAGCAATGCCGCCACTTTTGGCCTACACGCTGTGGTCAGTGCTTTGTTTGGTATTTTGCGTTGCATGCAACATTGTTGCTAAACATTAATAAATGTTATAATTTTTTAATAAATACAATTTTCAGTTTGCCCAAGTGAATTAACCACCGAGTTTTGCCTTTGGGGGCTATCACTGTTTATACCACGTTCGTGGTGCGGTCGCGGATGCTTCATTGCAACTGCAACGGCGGCTGCTGGCGGCGGCCTCTTGTGGTCTTTTTGATGCACTAACTTCAGGTACGTCGGAAATCTGATAACATTTGTAATTTGCTTTTATTGAGATATTTCTGGTTTTTTTTTTTTTCAGATAATGGTTTGGAATGGATTCTTCACAGGTGGCCTTCAAACAACTGCATGTTGCTTAAACGAGAATCGCAGGATTTTTTTAAAAGTTCCTAAAATAGTAGAGCTGTGCCAGAAATCACAAACCTAATGAGATTCAAAATTATGTCTTCTTTCGGACTAGCATCTTCGCGTCTTCTGTACAGACGCTGTCAAAACACTTCTTGTTCTTGAAAGCTGTTTTATTGGATATCTAAATTCTCTGTTACGCAAGCTGTGTGCATGAGAGATAGTTTTATCGAACATCTTAATAAATGCAGGAGGCCCTGAAGAATGCTTGCACAATGTCAATTATGTTCAGTGAGAACACAAGTAATCTGATCTCGGTAGAAAAGTAAGGGACCGGGGTGAATCTTGCTGCGCCCTAAGCTTTATCCGAAGAATTTCCATAATTAATGCTTTTTTCAAGCCTAGGGGCCCTTTTCAAAAGTCCAAGTCCGGAGGGAACTATCAATGAAAGGCAGAATTTTTTAGGAAAAAGGGCTTGGCAGCTGTCAGAGCGACTGATTTGGATGGATGTATTGAGGATCATACAGACAGAATCTGCAAGAAATATTAAAATTCATCCATTTAAGAAGTGTATTAAGACATTTTGTGAAAAACCAATCTATCTTTAGTTTTACTTCATATATATATATTGGACTATACAAACTAAAGTCTTCTGAAAAAAGACAATCTTTAAGCCTGACATTCATACAGACAAAATCTAAAACTTTGTAAAAAAGAAGACAATCCACAGCCTTCCTCTTATCATATTTAAAAAAAAAATATGTGTGAGCTCTACTTGGGTTACAATAAGCCAGGGATCTAATTTATGTGACAACTTGCGCGGTGAGTCGGGTAAGCTACAGCTGGACGCGGCTACCAATTTTCCTAGCCAGCCTCGCCAAGGAATGTCAATAATGGGCTATCATTTTTGCTTGAGGGAATCACATATTGTTTCTTGGCGCTGTCTTCCGCAAACGAAAGTCGAGATCAGGGTGTTTACGGACGTCCAAAGGAGAGTCTGGAAAAGCACGACTCTGTTTTACCAGCTGGCCTTGGTAAGGTCACGTATATCCATTTTGGATTCCGATTCTGACATATTCTCTCTTGTCACTATTTTTGAGCTCGGATATACTTTGTTTGCGGATTACACATAGAAGGTCAGCGTAGCCTTTTTTTTTACTCTCCCTGCAGTTAACTTCAGTTACCAATGCCTTCTTTTAAGGTAGGCTGCCTGAACACTAGGCAGGAGTCAACTATCCTTGATGGGACATCGCAGCAAGCACCATCAGAGCATTAATTTTTTTCGAATCTATATACGTTCTTGCTAAAACTTTGTTCCTCTTGAATTTCCATATCAATAAGACGCAGTCCCATAGCCTTTTCGCAAGAGTATTAAAACTTTGGCGCTCTGGAGTTGGCCCCACTCCAGACTTTTTTGGTTCGTTTCTTTGCTACGCTTCATCAATAAAAATAGCTTGGTGCGCATCGTTGCCAGCGACGCCCCAGACAGTTTGTCTGTTCAGTGAATACATATACATATATATATATAGTACATAATATGTGTATATAAACATAAGATATGTATTTTTGTGTGTATGTATGTGCTTTGGTGTGCGTGTTGTGACAGGCAGCGCGAGCTTACAAACACAAACGCACACACATAATGTGTGTGGGCTGGCGAGGTCAAGATGAAGTCATGCTTGGAGCATTTCTCGTTTTGTATGCGCGGCATCATCCATAGCCAACAATAACAGCAACAACAACAGCGGCAATTACAACAAACACATTGTCAGCGTCATCAACAAACATTTCACACTCTTGCTGGGCAATTAACATTAACCCTTGGCGCCCAAAGCAGCCGAAACATTGCAGACCCCCAACACCCGTACCACCCTAGAGACTTGCTCGATCTACTCCAATTATAAGGCCAGGGCGTGGCTGTATGACTGTTTTAGAGCGCGTTGCCTGTGTCGGCATTGCTTTGAAACTGATTGAAGTTGTCAGTTGTTGCCGACCCACAATGGACGACAAAAGGCCGGAGTACCATATGGCCGCCACTCGTGCTTGCGGGTGCAAGTGAGTAGCGTGGCTTTTTTTTTGTATTTTTTGGGGTAAGTTGGCGCCGTGTCGACACGTAATACAAACAATATGCAAAAGTCAAAAGAGAAGAAATAAAAGAATACGAGAGTAGCCTGCTGTCCAATCGAGGTAAACAAGTCGAAACTGGGGACTGCAGGCAGCACAAAGGCTAGCGGCGCATGAGGCATGTCAGTCAGTTAGTCCAGTACGTCCAGTACGTCCAGTTCACTCCATGCCACGCCACTTCACTTATTCACTCATTCACTTGCAATTCGTTTGATATGCCACTGTCCATGTCGAGCGCAAGCGGCGCCCAAAAATAAACCTTCCCGGAACAAGCGGTGCCCAACTTTGGAAGCTTTACCTGTTTGCCTTTTTTTGTTGCTGTGAAGGGGGCTCCTCTCCACTTATATTTTGCATGCACAAAGCGGTTAAAAGTTAAACAAAAAGCGGCACAAACAAATTTTGGCGCAAAATGAATAAAAGCACATCAATGTGAATGTGTGAGTGTGTACATGAGTGTATGAGTGAATGATTCAGTGTGTGTGTGCGTGCGTGTTGAGTACTCACTTTGACTGAGTAATTTAATATGATGCGATACGCTGCGGTTAAAACAAAAGGCTCCAAAAACAAAAAGTTTACGCGCTCATTGAGCTCAACTTCTATGGAGAGTTAATTGTATGTGTGTGTGTGTGTGTGTGTAAAGCACTTTAGAAGTATCCGTGTGTGTGTGTGCGTGTGCATGTGTGCATATCAAAAAGCTTACCGCCTGTCTCTTTATTTATGCGCAATGCAATGGCAATAAAAAATTGCAATCAAAATGCAGGCGCGACAAACAACAAATCGCCAACGCGGCAGCCAACAATTTGTTGCAGTCAACGTTGCAACAACAACAACAACAACAATAACGAGCTGCTGACAACTGTCAGTGTCACAGTCAAACAGACCAAAGCCAGAGGCACAGTGCATCTCAAACTGCAGCGCGGGTGTGACGTTGTCAAGACATTGCAAGACGTCGCCGTCAACGTTGACTTCGACTGCGCTGCTTGCGTCAGTAAGTCAGTATCTTAGACTCTGTGTCCTTTTGATATATTGCTTGAAGTTGGCTTATTTGTGCGCTACCAGAGAGCATGTTAACTTTTAAGGAGAGAATGATAATATAAGGAAAAGAGACTGCCTGCTTCGTATTTCACTTTCACTCTTTGGAGAAACTTTATTTTCACAAAATTTTAGTGAAAAAGGTAACCGATGAACTTATGACTTAACCTTGTAAAAAAAAAAATTTCTTTAGTAAATCTTAGTTTAATATTGAAACTACAGTTGAACTTTCTCTATAGCGAATTCACACGGGACCGAAATTTTTTATAAGCAGAAAATTTAGTTGTAGAGTTGTTTAGGGCTCTACTGACTTATGCTTGCCGTATACGTAGTATCACCTTAGTTACAGGAATTGGCCCAAAATAAAAGTTTTTCAAATTAGTGAACTTTAACGTATCAAAGCAAGTTTTTCGAGGCAAGTTTGCTTGGGGAGACAGTTAAGATGTTTCTACTGGTTAGAGGCCATACAAACTTTTTAACTGATAGACTCATAGAGAGAACTATGCAATTTGGGTCTTCCAAGTCCCAAGCGAAACATGTGGATTGAGGTCGGAACATCCCGACTGTAAAATACTTTGTACGAGTGTAAAAAGCACTGCTTGGTAACGTACATTTTTTGATAACGTCAAGTTTCAACTTTCTACGTTTGGGTGCAATGGATCGTATTATCTTCAAAAAGTAAATATATATAAAATATATTATATCTCAGTACATAAGAGTCTACAAACCGAATTAGGAGACTATCGCTTAATAACCCTTGCCGAAAGAGTAATTTTAGCTGTCATTTTAAAAATCTGGCGAGAGTTCTTTTTTCTGTCAGTCCTGGTTTTTATAAAATTAAAGTAAGAAGAAGACATTGAACAGCTTTCTACTTCTCTTTTTTAATTATCCTCGTTCGGTTCGTGGTCATTTGTTCTGTTTACACCCTTCACCTTAAGATAAGGAGTATATTAGTTTGTGTAAATGTATGTAACATAGAGAAGCAGACGCAGGAGACCCCCAAAGCTATCTCCAGGAGGACAGATGAAAATGATTGAGGCATGTACATTATAGTTTGTCTGTCTGAACGCCTAGGTCTTGGAAACTATAAGAGCTAGAATAAGCAAACTTGACATTTCGACTGCTTATGAGACGCAACAGGTCATCATTTATTTTCTTAAACTTTAAAGTTACAGCTTTAGTTTGTATGGGTAAAATGTGGGAAATTTAAAAAAATCATCGATTAACACCAAACTTCATCATAATCGCATAGAATTATAAGCTCCCGTATGGCATAATTTGTCATATAGCTAAGCAGCAGCTTTTAGTTAATTAAAGAGACTAAGTAAAGTTTCGCACTTTAAATGTAGCCTTGATTTTTTGCAGTTCTTTTACTACGTATCTTTTAATTGACAGCCATCGTTTAAATTTATGTCAAAAACGAATTTAGCTGCAGTGTGCATGTATCTATGTGTTCGTCTGTCTTCTCGTCTGGCAGAGGAAGTTAACGTTGAAGCCGTTATCGTATGCTTTTGTTGGCAGTACAAAAAGCCAACAAAGTTATAAACATAGATACATATATCGTATTGTATATGTACAACAAGAAGAGCAATTGCAGCAATAAAGTTGCCGTGACAACTTGCGGATTGTTGCTTGTTTTTGTTGTCTTTGAGCTGCATTAGGCTTTAGTTGTTGTTGTTGTTGCCATATTTGGCCACCATATTTGGCCGTGCAATTAAATAACATTTAACTCGGCTTCTTTTGTCGGCATTTAAAGAGAACCCCAAAGAGACAGAACGCGCGCGCACACACACGATTTTCCATTTAATTAATTTATAGTTGAAAGAAGAATAAAGTTGAAACAAATATAAAAATTATAATTGCTGGCAACACGATAATGTTGATGATGATGACGATAATCATAATGAAAAAAATCGTATTTTTCAAATTGTTGTCGCTTTGCATCATGTACGATGTGTGGGTGGAAAACAAGCGCAACAAAGAGCAGACAAGTTGTTGTTTTTATTTATACACTGCCCCACAGAGCAGTTGAGGGTATTAGAGAATTGTGCAAAATAAAGTGTTGTAAAGTAAAATTCTGAGATCGTTAAATTAAGTTGAAATAGTTTTCAAGCTTAAGAATTTCGCTGGGAAGAAACTGTTCATCTCCCGGACACTGTGCCCAAGGTATAGTCCAAAGCGTTTTCAGAAGAACAGGAACTGTATGGTGGCACTAGTTGTAACATAGGCCTAATGGCTGAGAGAATCCCTGTTTCCCATAACGACTTCCATAGCAGCTGCGGATATGAGCAGGAATTAGACAGTATCCACAGCCTGCTATGTAACTGCCCTGCACTTCTTAGGAAACGCACTTAATTTCTTTTTCAACTCTTCTTCGAAGATCTGGGCCGTCTAGCAAATCTGTTTATTGAATCCTCTAAAGTGTTCAGTAAAGAGAGAAACTTAGGAGTTTTGGAACATCTGCTTTGCCACCAAACCTTCCCAAATCCAACCCTCTTCCGCTCTTCCCCATCATGCTTTTTTTTCCAATAATATAATTAGGCATCACAATGCAGCAAATGCTCTCTGGATGATCCCGTCGTAGACTGAGCAGAGTAACGAACGTAACCTAACCTAACTGCTCACGAAGATGGAAAGATGATGCTAGATGACTTAACTCAACTTAACTGAGCCAAGAGGCTATAAATCTATGATAAAGTGAACCTTTATATCAATAATAGCATATTCATAACTCGGGTAGCGATTAAGAAGTCTCTGTGTGAACACCTAGATCTCAGCGACCACAAAAGCTAGGTACAGCAAATTTCACAAAAAGTTGCCTTTTATGACGATTGTTATTATCAGTTAAGAGTTTGTTACTGTAACTCAACAACTCACTCAAGCAAAATATACTCGTAGTATATACTCGTTTTATAAAAGCCACAGTTCGTTAGATTAGTACAGTCATAGGGCCGCAATTTAACCTATCATCATCTCGGGTAGCGACTGAACTATATCTGTTCATATGAAACACCTAGATGTCGAAGACCTTCAAAGCTTGTAAGAATAATAATGTTTTTGAGAAAGCTGCACTGCGACCCTAAGTATCAACTGTGCTCCTTACTAGCCCGTAAGCTGATCATCATCTCGTGTATTGACTGAGGTATATCTGTTCATATGTAACACCTAGATGTCGGAGACATTAATCAGCTGCACTGCGATCCTAGGGATCTATTGGAAAAGCTACTCAGCTAGTCCAATTTCCGAAACAAGCCTAATTATGTGGGACGCTTCTAGCCGGCTGAAATCGTGCCTTAAGACCCTATGACCGCCCAAGAGGAAAGCTCTTTTTCTGGCTAGAGTATCCTGAAGAGCTATAGCAATCCAATTTTTGCGCATTATCCGCTTGATTTATAACCCAGTTTCTCCGCATGAGGAATTTCATTTTCCACATTATAAAAGACATTTGGTCGAAACTTGGCACAGTTCTTCATTATGTTACTAAGAAAAATATGTAATTTTTTTAATTAAGAGCGTCTGCAATACCTTAAAATTAAAAAAATTTTATGTCAGACCGCTTGCTCTAAATATGCTTAAACAAGAGCTACCTGATTTTATACATACTTTATGTGAGCCTAAGAAACAACGAAGTGTTGACATTTTTTTTCTCATAAACGTCTTCAAGCTTGACGCTTAAACTAATATTTTTTTTCAGGGTATTGCAACTTCGTACAGCACCTCGACAGATTCACATTCTTGTTGCTTGTTGTTAGCGGTGATAATTAGACGCGTTTTACATGTGTCGTGTGTCGCAGTAAGTCATGGTGTTTCTATCTGAGTCGACGGTACATGTGTGTCTTTTAGTGCCTGTGTGGGCTTGATATTGTTTGACTTGCACCGCCAACAACCAGTCGCCAAATCATTACCAACTTACAATACAAACGAGAGGCTGTGTGCGCCCCTTCCCTGGCAATTGACCTTCAAAGTCTGTACATACCTGCAATAAAGAACAAAGAGACCAAAAGTTAGTACAATACAAAGACAACAAAGTAACAAAACAAAAATTACAATAATCATGCAATTACAAACAAATCGAGAAACTAAAATGCATAATTTTGTGGCATGCAAAGCCAACTAGCAATTAGTTAGCAGCCCCCTGGGAACACGCCCCGAAAACAATCAGAACCAATTAACCGAAAATTGCCAACAACAAAAAAAAACGAGAGTTAACAAGCAACATTGTTGTCTTTCTGTTGGAGTCCAATCATTTTCAACTGGCGCGTAATTAGCCCCCAAAACCAATCGAAAGTAAAGAAAACGAAAAAAACGCCGCAGACAGTTTGACGACAATATAAGCTCTTGAGTGTGCAAGCAGTGCAACCCGCAAGACCCCTACAGACCCACTAACCCCAGCACACTTAGTCATTTTTGCATGCACACCACTGACTAACGCTAATTTATGCAACAAAATGTTGCTCAAATTGAGCTGACCTCGCCATAAGCCACTTAAGCAGTGTAGTAGACTGTGTGCGCCTAAGCCATGCATCCAGTCAATGCCAGACTGCTTGCCTGTACAACACTGGTAAACTAAACGGCTGCAGCAAGCTGCGTTTTTCTACACTGCAAGCATAGAGGGTCAAGGGTAGTAAAAGTAACAGGCAGAAGAAGGAAGCTTGGCTATAGCAAAATGTAGAGCACAGCTGGAGACCGGGGATGCGAAGAGCTAGGCTTAAGAAATTTTAACCAAAGATGCGCATTAATATGCTGATTATTTAAAGGTTAAGTTTGTCCAAGTGGAGTCTTAATGGGGTAGTGCAAATATGTAGCCTCTGCTACTCAAAAGTCAACCTCACCTTTCCGTGGTGGACTCTGTCTCTCCGACGAGGCTTTGACGACCGAGTGTGGGCGGCTATAACCCTAACATCTAGCACGGAGGCAATGCCGATGCTAAAAACTGGAGAGACTGAACTCACCAATTTTCAGTCCATGTCCTACTGATGGCCAGTTGGTTGCGCTGAGCTAGTACTAAAGAAACGGAATCCGTCCTATGCTCAATCTCAATGTACATCTTATCAAGAAATAAATATATGTACTATATTGTTCAAGTAGCGTCTCTCACCCGGAGTATATCCCCTTTTTTTTCAAGTGTAGTTAAGTTCTTTGCGCTTGACTGCTTGGGCCTGACTTTGATTCTTTGGCGCTCTTAGGCTCTTGGGTTTCCTGTCATGAGTGCGCTGAGCGTGGGTGTGGGTGCGGGTCCAATCTCTTTGCCAGTGTCTAGCTTGGCGCTGCTCGTGCCAAAAACAAGCAAAGCCAAACGAACGCGTACAATTATAATTTGACATTTTGATTGGGCTTGCGAGTTAACCAGCAACAACAATAACCACGTCTTGGCCAATCTTGTAATTCATGTCATTGACAGTTCAAGGTATGTTGCATGCAACATTGTGAAAGTTGCGTTGACTTTATACGCAAAACTGCCCCACCCACCAAAAATCGAAACAAACTCTGCTCCCATTCTTAAACTCATTCTTGTGCCTGTCATTTTTTGGCCCTGGTCCAACCCGGCAATAAACTGTCACTGCTGCGTTGACAGTTGCAAATGTTGCACGGTCCCATCCTGCTGCGCCCTTTGGAGTCTTGTTCAAATAAACTTCCGCATTTGGAATTGTATGCAGCTGACTTCTAAAGCAGCAAAGATTTTGTACAAATGATATATGTATATCTGCTCTGTGCCTATAGTAATTTTTGCGCTAGTTTTCTGTGGGGCGACAGTGGTTCGTTCGTTCTTTCTTAAACCATTCCAAGAAATGAAAAATTACACTCGCCAGTTAATTCTTTCAAAATTAGCCTGCCAGCTATGCAAACGATGATTCCCAACAAAGATGACGCTTACAAATGTGCGATTTAACTGGGAGAGAGAGAGAGAGTCAGTCAGGGCTAGGATGCAGTCCGTCAGTCTGCCAGCAGCCATGTGTCATCATATACACTGCTACCTAGACTGCTCTGCTCTCAGCTCTTTGTTGGCAATTAGAAGCAGCAACTGCAATCAGTTAAGACGTAAAACGCAGTTAGGCCGTGGGGCAGCTGCTAGTCAAGATTGAAAGATTCACAGACATTCACTGAGATAGATCGGTTGGTAGCTAGTAGCCAGCTTTAGTTATTAGCCTTTGGTCAGGTGCGTGACTTCATTTCAATTGGGACGACGTCATTAGCAGCTCTGCGCAACCAGACTGCATCTTTCTATAAACTATTCACTGGTAGTTTTATTCCGTGGGCGGGCTCTGCTGCTATTCTGATGAAATCTGTTTGGCATATTAATTTTGTCAGGAGTAGCAGGCCAGAAACTGCGATCTTTTGAGCAGTAACCAAGATTTGGTAGCTCGTTGGTGGTTACTTGGCAACTGGTCTGCATATATGTAGATATATAATTATGGAGCATAGTATGTCCTTGAGCTATGGAACGAACTAAAAAGGAACAACTTATGTAGACTATAGCGACTCTACATATCCTATCAATTAATAGCTGGAACTAAAAGTTAAAATATTTTGTTAGCTGTTTAAAGGAAACTCTAGCATTGGTCAAGCATTTTCACTTCAATAAAGATTTATAGCCGAGAGTTAGTAATGCCATTCATTAAAAATTAGAATGGAAAATTCCCGTTCCTAATGTTTGCAGCACTTTTTAACAATAAAATTTTATTATTTTATTTATTTAGCTTAGAAAAAGTGTTTCTTTGAAAATAAACTGAAAACAGATCATGTGCAGTTTCACAAAGACAGCAAGACGGTTGCAAATTTTTATACCCTGTACCTATAGGTTAAAAGGGTATACTAGATTTGTGCAATGTATGTAACGGACAGAAGGAGGCGTGGCAGACCCCAAGTCCTTTATACCGAATTGCTTATCATAACCTCGGGTAGCGATTAAGCCGTGTCCGTCCGTCCGTCCGTATGAACACCTAGATTTCGGAGACTATAAGAGCTGAAGATACGAAACTTTACCAACTGGTGCGCATTTTTCCTGAGAAGATGAAGTTTATTGAATCATGTCGATATCTTCCCCCGTTCCCCCGCAGTAGATTTTCGCAAAAGTTATAGTCAAAAATGAACAAATTTCACCACCCTTACCTATAAACTGCGTCAATATTTGACTCTACGTAATTATGGTTACAAGCGACCTAGAATCACAATTTTTGGTAAGCTGATTCATGTGGCTCTAATAAACAAATCCACATCCAAATTTTATCGATGTGGTCCCCCCACCCGCCGCAACCGATTTACCGTGTTTTCTCCCACACCCCTCTACATACCAACTTGAAACTTACCCCATATACTTTAAATAAATTCTTTGACGTAATATTTGAGTTTCATCAAAATCGGTAAAAATTTGGAGAAGTATAGGTATAAATATCGAATTTCACCAAAAAAAAAAATAACTCCAATTGGAAATTTCTTAAAAGGAATGTGGAGGAAAAAATTTTTCGAGTCAAAGGTACAGGGTATTCCACTGTCGGGCACCGCCTCGACTGTACCACATTTTTTAAGCTGAGTTTTGAATATACAACATTCGATCATATCCTAAATAAACCTTTCCATGAACAGAATTTTTTTGAATGCAACAATAGTTCAAGAATGCCTCACAAATTTTGTATATTTACAAAACCAGCGAGTACCAAAAATACTTTATCACAAAATAAACGTATTGGCCTGAACGCATTTTTCACAGAAAAATAAATAACTCTAGTTTACAAATTTAAGGGTCATCGAGTGAAACTTCCTAAAAATGTGTTTTTTTTTTGGGGTCGAGAAACACGAAAATGGCAACCTTCTTTTTATCTTAGGCACCGTTTTCGAGATATTTTCGAAAAACATGTTTTTGGGCACTTTTTTCAGTTATTCCTCAATTATCGAAGATACAGGCAACGAAAGTCGACAAAAAGGATAATTTTTGACCATTTTTCAAAATTAAACATTTTCGGTATGCTTTTTATTAACAAAAAAAATTTTTTGAAAATTATGTTAAGCTTTAAGTTGAAAGAAAATTCTTTTACGAAAATTTCGGGTCTAAGATCTTCGAAATCGGATAGGAATTGTAGTTACGAAGGTTCCAATCTTCACTCAGTCGCACTTTTATATGAAAAAAAAATGTTCAATCAAAGTTTTTCATTTGCGTTCGTTCAGTTACGTGTTCACGAATTTGTATGCAGCAGTAGTCGTGATTTTTCGTTCCTGGTTCCATAACATCTACAGTTTCTACAGAATACCATTTCAGCGTAAGGCTTAATTTTCAAAAAAAAAAAATGAATAAAAAGCACACCGAAAACTTGTAATTTTAAAAAAATAAAAAAAAGCACATTAATACCTTTCGATCTAATCAACTTTTATGTCGATACAAAATTTTGTTCACGATAAATTGAGGAATAAATGAAAAAAGTGCCCAAAAACATGTTTTTCGAAAATATCTCGAAAACGGTGCTTAAGAACAAAAAAGGTTGCCATTTTCGTGTTTCTCGACCCCAAATTACCCTAAAAAAACACTTTTTTTTCAAATAAAAATAAATACATTTTACCGAACTGATAATATTATACATAAGTACCTTCGTCACTTGGTAAAAGCGTCATAAAAAATCACCCTATACTGTATGCCCTTGTTTGCATTTTAATACCGGAACTATTGCTAAACTAAAACCACTCTATTAAGTTTTAAGTATTAAACATTCGGCCGTGCTCCAGTAAACGATTCCGTACATTTAATTCGAATTAGTTTTGAAACCGAATGTTTGGTGCACCCAATTTCAATACAACATGGCAATATATCAGAAAGATAAGGGAAATATTCGAATTTATGGAAAATAAAATTGGGAAATGCGAAGTTAGTGACAAAAAAATACGTTTTCCGTAGCACGCAAAAAAAATCCGAATAAAATTGTTCGTTTTGGTTTTTTCATTTTGCGGAGCACGGCCGATTGTTATGATCCATAGATACAGTTAGACTTCTTAACATTTCTTGCTGATTATTTTGAAAGACTTAGAGATTTTCTGTTAGCAAATTCGAGGATCCCCAGCTTTTTAGCTTTCGAGATGCTTTTGTCTACACAAGCAAGCGACAGATAAACCATAATGATCCGACTATTCATGCTGATCAAGCATAAAACCTACTATACCTAAGCCTACGGTATAAAAACGAAACTCTTAAAAAATCACACTTTACCATATGCCTTTGCACGTAATTCAGTAGGAAAACTCTTGGTGTTTCTTAAACATTTAGTATCCAAATGCATCATAAGTTGGGCGTATCAGTGTGACCATTTCTTGCTCATGCTGATCAAAATATATACACTTTATAGGGTCAGAGATCCTACAAGAATGAGGTACCTTGGATATACATATTTAAACACACTTTTTATATCTGAGCCTTCGGTATGGGGAAAAAAAAATAAAAATTCTTATCAAACATTATAATGATCTCTTGATAACCAAAGGCAATCAGAGCTCCTATGAGAGGCAGGTCCCTTAGATATATTTCCACAAACTTATTCTATTTCACTCGGGAGTAAAAAAAAATTCTTAAAAAATCACCCTTTATCGTATGGCATGGTATTTCTAAAACAATTCCATTACAGCTAGTAAATATCTAACATTATAATGATCTGTTGTTAACCAAAGGCATCTTAAGTCGGGCGTGTCAGTGTGACCATTTCTTGCTCGTTATTCCTAATGAGAAATGCGTGACATATACATTTTCAGTAACTTATGCACCACGCCCATTTTGCTCTAACCTTGATCAACTGACCGAAACTCATGCCAAATGCAAATGTTTAATTGTAGATCAAAAACTATCGATTTGGTCATTCATTCATTCAGTCCCTCAGTCCGTCAGTCCGTCAGTTAGTTGGGTTAGTTATTGTTAGGTGATTGTTCGGTCACTTCAAAAGTTAATGCTCAACACTTGTTGCCAACACAATTGAGTCACATTCAAATTGTCACCCAGCTGTTTGTGGGCTCTTGAGTTATTGTTAGTGTTGTCTAGCTTATTAATAATTATGACAAGGCAAGTTGTAGTGCTGTAAGTGTATCCAAGTTTCTCAGGAATGTCAATAGACATAGCCACAATGGCGGCAACTGCCCACGATCTGTGACCGCAAACTATTGCAACGAATGTCACACGAGCACGACAACAGTTACAAATACAATTGCAACTGCAACATGTATCTACAAGATACTTCATACAACAGCATTAGACAAACCGCAATGTGACGACGGAGACGACGACGACGACGGCAAGTTGGTTAGTTTTTGATCGTGACCATTGTCTTAGCCGCCAAGCATTATGTTTATAGTTAGTAGCTACTATTTCCTTTGTGTGTGTGTATCTGTGTGTGGGGGGATTTATAAAGTTTTCAGCGCTTGTTTACGATCAGCTGTCTTTTTGCTTGAGCCGACGCCGCCCTCACTTATCGATTGTAGATCTCTCTTTTGGGTGCACTCACTCGAGCGCAACAAAGACAACTTTTAGTACTAGAAACAAAGCAACCGGCTTAGCCAACCAAGCGCTGCTACACTGAGAAAAAAAACAATCGGGGGTGCCACAGAAATCGTTAACGCTTTTGGCAACGGTTTGAAACCAAATCGTTAAAAGGTGCCACAGAAATCTCAAAGATTTCATTTTTCGAACAATTAATTTCGAATGTTTACGCTTTTGCAAGAATGGCAGCAAAGGGTTGCTACTTTGCAAAAATTATTTTAGAACATTTAGACACTCATTTAAAAAAATGTTTATTAACAGTGATCCAATAAAGTTTATTCTTTATTACATTAAGCGATAATTGTCAGCATATTTTGCATCATTTTAATTTCCATTTGTACAAAATAAATTTAAATAAAGTTTGAATATTTGTACCGCCCAATACAAGAGTTTGTATGGCAACCCTACGGGTCAACAGCTGTCCTCAGCGTAGTGAATGGCAAATTTCGTTTGTTTACATTTGCAAATTTGCACGAAAATAGAAAATAATTTTTAAAATGCCACTTGCAGGATTGCTAGCCATTGATGCCTTAAAAAAACACACGCACACATATGGACGAAGAAAAGGTGGAGCGAGGGTGTCGAAGAACCTCTAGATCGCTTCAAGGCTGTCATACAGTCCAGCAAAGGTTGCAACAATTATGTATGCTGTGCACTGCATTTAACAAATGAAGTGAAATTTGGATACAAAACACACACACGCAAATGCTATTGAAAATTGTAATGCTAATTGTGCCCTTGCAGTAGATGGATTTAGTATTTTCGATGCACTCGCCAATTATTTAAAACGACGCTTTTATTTATTGAATATGTTACTTCATTTATTAAAATCATATGCTGTTGTGGCTTTTTTCTCCTTAGGTTGCGCTACTGATATTTTAATTTTAAACCTAAACTGCTAAACTATTGACATTCAAAACCTTGCCTAACAGCCCTACATTGCCACCTTAGGAGAAAAAGGTGCATAGCAATTATTTATTCAATTATGCATTAAATTCGGCGCACTTCATAACGACAAATTAGTTTAAATAAAAAAAGCGATTTTTTAACTTTCATTTAACATCAAAAACATCTATTAATATGCTAAAACAATCACTTCGAATTATTATTATTTAGTACAGCAACTAGGTGGCAACTCCTTGCCACGAAAAGATTTTGCACGTTGACACAGAATGGCAAATGTTACAAAGATTTTCATAAAGATTTCGCAAAAATGAAAATCATGAATTAAAACATTAAATTTGTCAAAACATTAAGGTACAGAAAACTCAGAAATTAAACACACTTTCCAAATAAGTAATACTTTCATTGAATAAATTAGTTTTTATTGGTGAATTTAATCAAATCTCAAGCAATTTTGTCGAAGATTTTGAAACCGTTGCGAATCATGTCTGTGGCACCAAGAATCGGAATGGCAACGAAATTGCAACGAAATGGTTTTCTGTGGCACCCCCGAATGAGAATTTTCTGCGGATTATATGCATTTATGTAATTGGAATTTAAGGAGCGACATATTTTTGGAAAAAAAAAATCTATGATCACATATTAAACTATTGATCAAATCGATAGTTATTTTCACGAAAACTACATCAAACAGTGATTTTTCACAGAATTCCAATATTGTAGGGGCTTAAAAAAACTTTATTTTCAGAACTACAGCAAAACAGTGTAGAACATTAAATAAAAGCTACAGTCTTTTAAGGATTGCGTCGAAACATTATTCTGTTTTTTACGATAAAGTATTTTTTTATTTATTTTCAAAAAGTGTAGTCTCAATTAATTGATTTATTAATAAAAAAAAAAAAATGTTTTTTAAATAATTTCTCAACCGCAATGTTTGATTCGGTTTCTATAATTGATACGCTTCACAAATTATAACCAATGCAACTAAATGTTTTAATATTACGGATTTCGACAGGGGTCAAAATTGATTGGTTTTTATTTCGATAAAAAATTATCTGCCACGGTTCTTATATTTTGAGTGCAAATATTATTTGTTATTGCTTTATTTTGCAAAAAGTAAATTTAAATTAAAAAATAAATGCCAATTTTATTTATTTGTACCGTGGCAAGAAGAAGATGAGTTGCAACATGTTGCATCATTTGAGTTGTACAGCCAAGTTGAACTTTTAAAGCATTGACTCAAGGTCATTAAGATTAGAATTAAAAAATATGTTGATCAACCGATTACTTTTATTTATAATTTAATTTATTTCAATTAAAAAAAATATAAAACAAAATTTTCACTCAATTAAAAAATATAAAAACAAAAAATTGTAAATTTGGGGAAATTTTCAAAAGTACATATATTTTTATTATTTGTAGTTTTCTTATTTTGAAATCGACAATACAGCCTGTGGGGATATCTTAGAGGGATCATGACGGCGTACCCATCAGGAGGATAAGATTTAAACCTCATCAATATAAAAAAAAAAAAAAAATGTATTTTAAAAAAAAAAGTTTTTTTTTAAGTTTAGTTTTTGGATTTGGATCACTTAAGCTCTACACGGTTACCTATACACAATAATCTAGCCCTTAATTTAACAGATAACAGTCAAACCTATAGAAGACTTAAAAGATTTCATGTCCTTGATCTCTCAAGTAGATTTAATTCAGAATTTTCTTTTTTTCAAGTCTCAATGGAGACTAGCTGCTCCTGTCACTGTTTAAATAATTTTATATAATTTACTGATTGTTTTTGAACAAATTGTAAGAGAAAAAAAAAAAATTCTGGGACTATTAGAGTGTTTTAAATGTATATATTAATTAGCGATTATTAAAGTTTTGAGTTATATTAAATTCGAAAAAAGAATGTCGTTAAAAAAAAGAAAAAGCTTCACAAGTTTCAATGCATTCCTAGATATTCAGTTATAGGTAGTTCGATAAATGATAAAAAAAATTACAGCTTGACGATTACAAGTACAGTAAAGGGGGGTGGGGGGTGAATTTGGAAGTGGGTTGAATCCGGAAACGCATCCTAACGGATTTCTGTGTTGACATTTGAGTATGAAACCAATTTTCAAATCAACATCATGACCGACGGTGGTTTTTGATAACACTTTTATTTTAAGTTTTCTTGTGTCGCTAAAATTTCAATATTTTCTCGAGTAAAATCAAATGTAAGTATATCCAAAATATCGTTTAGACTCTATACTTAAAAAATGCTAAAGGATGCGTTTCGATTTTTGTAAGCCACAAGAAACGAATCCCCGTAAACCAGTTCCAAGTTCTGATGATTTGTTCGAATTGCTGAAGGCAGTGGCAATCGACAAAAGGAGTGCTCTAACAGACGATTTCCATCTTTTTGAAAAAAAAAAATGTTTCGTGCCATTTCACAGGCAACATATATTTTTTTCCACATTCATTCAATTCTATGTATTATTGAACCTTTTTTTTTAAAAAATAAAGAAATAAAATGTTTGCGATGAAATTTTATGGCGGTTTTTATCATTTTTGAACACTTCCGAATTCACCCCAAAAAAATTGAAAATCGTGAATTTGGATATCCTGTACAGTCGGTTTAAACTATCTAATTTGCTACAAATTCTTCAAGTTAATTTTTTTCAGTGCATCTTTCGCTCATCCATATAGAAAAAGAAAAAACTGTCAAAATGTGAGTAGCACCACAAACTTAGTCTTCAATGTCTGGTTAAGCCCCTTTTCTAGCATTTCCGCTAGAGGGTTTTGCATAAAGTGCGTATGCTTGGGTTGCCCGACATTAAATCGCATTAGCATCGAGCACAGAAAATTAACATTTAACAGTTTAGTTTTGTGGAGCGAGACTTGGCGATAAGAGAATGCAACAATACAACGTGCAACTTGCAACAGCAACAACAACTATCAATAGCCAGGCCAAGTCAATGGGCGCACTGCTGTTGCATTGTTTAGACTGCATTTCCCATTGCACTTTGCCATGGACGTTAAGCGGCTTAAAAGCCAACAAGCCGACTTTACCAACTTGGCTTAAGTTACTGAGAATATAAGCGGCGGTTCGGTGGCCATAAATGGCTAATTAAAATGTTCTTAGAGCCAAGTCAGTCAGTTAGGGAGCGCCGTCGCCACTCAACAACTTAATTAATGTTATTTATCGATATGAAATATCTACAAATGCAGTAAGGCAAACATTTGGACTCTTAAGCATATAAAAAATTCCAAAGCTCGTATTATGTACAGAAATGCTAATTAAAGTAAATAATATTAATAATAATAAAAGGCGGCGCAGGCGTAACAGGCGTTGTTAAGGCGATTACAGGCAATCGATGAAGTAATGCTGGGTTTAGACTGCACTAGGACATGCCACAGCGTGCAGTGTAAACAGCATAAGCATTGGTACAGTCATTACGTTTTAGAAAGAATATCAATACTAAAAGATAAACGAGTTATGTAAAGTATGAACACATGCTAGTCAAAATAGTTATGCAAATAAATAAATAATTGTTAAAGCAGTAGTAGTAATTGTTAAAGCAGTAGCAAATCAAGCTACCATCCCTGACCATCTGAACAGAAGGCTATAAAAAAGAATGGCCAAATTTCTTACTCGTCCCGCACATCAAGTAGCTTTTTATATAACCAGCGGGATTCCCGTCCCAAACATTTCTCTAATATGTTTACATTTGCGCTTTATTTGTGACAAGCTTTGACATGTAGCGCTAAATGTCAGTGTAAACTTAGCATAAGCCTGTCGTTGAATAATTGGCTTAAGCAGCGACGGCGGCGGCGGCGGCATCTGTGATTAGGCCAAGCAATTTGCCGCTGCTGACGTCCAAGTCTGCCTTGACTTCACCTGCCGCGACATATCATTAGACCATAAACACACACACACACATACACTAGTGTGTGGCTCTGCCTAGCTGCATACTCAGCTTATGGGGCGTGTCCTGGAGCCTGCAGCGCTTTCGCTTGTGCATTTAATGAACGGCGTCGTCTTGAACTTTGCTAGGCGCTGCTCTTAACGTGCCATCATGTACTGCCGCCGCCATCTCCTTTACCATCGTCGCCTGCTGTCTAGCCAAAACGCTAAAAGCCGCCAAACTGTGTTTTGGCCATTAGCGGAAATTTGAATGCTTGGCGCCAGAAGCGCTCCCGGCGCGTGCTGCTGCTGCTAGATGCTGCACTCAAGCCAAGTCAAAGCGCCTAGTTGTCTTACTAGTTAGTCTGGCCGACTGGCGCCATGTTGTTGGCTAATAATTTGCCCGCCCCATACAGCGTTTAACGGTGCTCTGGGGGCCAGCAAACGGAAATCGCCTGTCAATGGCGGCTCTGCCTTTAGCTTTTTTTTTTTTTTGTTTTTTCTTACGTATATCGCCGCAACGTGCTGACAATGCCCAGGAATTGTCGCCAACTGGACATCAAGACTAGCATCTCTCACTCTCGCAGGAAGCGGCTTAAAAATCTGCTATGTTTACATTTTAATTGGTTGCTAGTGAGACTGCTGCAAACAGCGACTGCCGCTATCCAGCAATGCCATCTTGACACTTGAAGCTGCCGCAAACTTGGCCGTGTGAAAAACTCCTATCGGCAGCTGTTTGTGGCGGAAACTGTAGGTGCAGCATCAATAAAGACGTCGCAGCTATTTCCTGTATGCAAAAGCTAATACTACAAAGTAATGGCTAAATCTGCCATAAAAACCGTCAAGCGGTTTAAGCCCCAAAAAAAAAAAAAGAATGCCAGCGGCTATGTTCTGAGAGTCAGCTCTCTTCTGGTCATTAAAAACTAATAACTACTTCACTAATTAAAATAATTGACTTGGTGAAAAATTGTTTACTCCAGATGATGCTGTTGTGGCTGAACAGCTGCCAATCAAGAGATCTCTTCATAGAGAATCAGAACGCTGTAGACGGCTAGCATGGCAGCCATTTTTTTGAATACACTATACAAGCTATAAAATGCGGCTTGGCGCCTCAATATATAAAGAAGAAACTATGTACAGACGTTTGAGTAAAAAGTAAATTTTCTTTTATAGAAAAACGTGTTCATTTATTTTAACGACTTTTTGAAAAGCAACTAAACTATTTTGGCAAGATATTTGTCATTCCCGAAGATAAACAGAGATTTAACAGCTTTAAGAAGCAAGTTAAAAGCTTATAACGATAAGTTAAGGAAAAATCTAAGAACAGGGAATTTTTTTATTTAAGGTCCATACGCAGTTCGAAAATTTTCCCACGGAATGACAAAACTTCATATTAAAAAAAAAAAATCCCAAATGGGATATCCCAAATGGTATTTTTTTTATATGAAATTTTGTTTTCTTCCTTGGCCTTTATTCGGAAAACATTTTAAGCTTTCCATATTTGTTCTCTCAATTCGCTAAGAGGCGACTATGTAAAGACTTGATTCTATGTCTAATGTTGACACTGTGCAAGCAGAAATCTGGATACAGGGTAGTTGCTTTTGGGGTTTTCTTATCTTTTTTTTGCAAATGTATGCAACATAGAGAAGAAAATGCCAAAGACCCCTAAAAGTTAGAAATTGATATAGACATCTTCTTCTATCCGCCTATCCGTTCGTCTGTATGAACGCCTAGATCTTGAAGAATATACGAAATAGGATGAACAAACTTCAGATTAGGGCATTTCTTTTTTTTTTTATTGGATTTGTCAAATCCTGTCTGCTCCTTATACCTCCAAATAACATCATTGTGCCATATGTTCTACGAATTCGTAACTTTAGTTTGTATTCGTAAAATGTGGGAAATATAAAAATCTTTTGATAAGAACCAAATATCATTAAAAAAGATGCATAAATATGAGAGGATGTTTAAGAGGTCAGAGTTAAAATCGTCTCAGTGGTATAGCTAGAGTGTTGGCCTTAAAAATTACAGTCGGCTCGGAACAAGGTTTGACTCTTGGTCGTGTTTGACTAGTCTCAAAACGAAAAACCCTTTAGGCATTTAGTCTACTCAGCTACTAGTAAAAGATGGCGTACGTTAAAGTAGGGCGCGGATACCTTGTACCACCACATTGCAATTAAATCCGATATAGTGCTTAAGAATTCGAAAAGATATTTTATTTGCCAAATTTGGTTTCGATACCTTTATAAACAAACGAGTTATGCCCTAAACAAACAAAAAAAAGTCGAGTTTTGCACCAAAGACGTTTTTTTTATCGATCGGTCCTACGGTAGCTACCGATTTTCATAAAATTTGGTACAGTGCTGGGGAACTCTAAAAAACTTTCAGGTGCCAAACGAAACAGAACGAAGTTTCCACCAAACACGTTTTTTTGACCGATTGGTCCTATGGGAGCTATATGATATAGTCAACCAATTTTGATCAAATTTGGTACAGTGCTTGGGAACTCTAAAAAACTATTGGTTACATTATATTTATAAACAAACGAGTTATCCATTTAAAACATTTAGTTTTTTTCGAGATCCTCTGAAACACCCCTATGGGAGCTATATAAACTTTCCTCCTATGGAATAATAAGGGATCTAATCTGAAAGTTTGGTTGCTTTAGCTCTTACCATCTCTGAAATCTAGGCTTTCATACGGGCGGACAGACGGACATGGGTATCTCGACTTATCATATACATATGTTACATACGTTTTTGGCTTGCACAAACTTAATATACACTTTGTACCACATGGTGCAGGGTATAACAAGTTATCGATAAACCTTCTAGTTCGATTTATTTCTAGGCAGATTGTCAGGAGTTAAAATCCGTAACAGACCAAATTGTATAAAATATTATATGCTAGTTACTCTTTTGAGATAATTTTTGTAAAGAAACACGCTCTTCTTCTAACAAGGCATAAAGAGTATCTGCAATTCACAACTCTTCCAAATTATGAACGAAGTATGAATGAATGAATAGTTGTAGTCACTACTACCAGGCGCAGTGATGATTGACTGACAGAAGCGCAAAAAGCCATTCCAGCTTGAGAGGCTGATTGACTTGGCGCACTTCATTTAAGAATGGGGGGGGGGGGGGGGCAACAAGACATCACAAAGCGTAACTAAATGGAGTTGCTGCAGTTGCTCCAATTGCAGTTGCAACATGAACAGAATCCAACTGCTTTAGTAGCTTAGACGCATTGTTATCATTAAGCTGCTGCGGCTGCTGATTATTATCAGCACTTGGACCGCAGGTCATGCCAGGTGAAAAAAAAACGTGTAATTAGTTTTTATTGCATTGGATGATATAATGGTTAGTATATGGGTCCAGGGGTACTGCAAATGCGTTAAGGAAGGCACCAAGCGTTACAGAAATTAGCCCTTGCAGCTAAAATGCGACGAATACGACTCCAACTCTGATTCTGCTAATCTGCTGCCTCATTGCAGCATTCTAAATGGCAACAGGCAGGCGGTCAGACAGAGAGACAAAAACTACGAGCTGGTAGCCCCAGCTAGCACCTTGGTCTGGTCTAGAACAAGGAAGTAAAATGCCATGGCAGGCAATAGCAAAAGCTGGAGCAGCTTTCCTACCCATTTAATACTTGGCAATTTAATCTGAAATTGTTGGCCAATTTTGACTGCCTACTTGCTGCTTCTGCTGCTGCTGCTGCCACTGCTGGACGTTTTGGTGGTGCTGATAGCCTTGTCTAAGTGCTGCCATCAGTGGGCCAGGCACTGACTGTGGCACTCTGCCTGCCTTCCTGCTGCTGTCGATGATGTCGTTGAAGACATCTTTTTTTTTTGTATTTTATTATACCCTTGCTGGGAGTATTTTTAATACACCATAAAGTTTGCGGGGAGCACTTGGTAAACATAAATCATGCAGCAGAGTAGGCGCCAGAGATCGCGAGACAGCTTCTTTATGATCTTGGACAGGAAGCACTTGTCATTTGAAAAAAAAAAACAAATAGTAAAAGCCAAAATAAAGCCTAAGATCTAAAATTTTATAAGACATAGCTCAAATTACTTGGCTTCGTGTGTTAAGATCAGTATCAGAGCAGTAAAACCCGTCAATGTTTGTCCGTTTGTTTTTGATGTCTTTGGAAAGCAGTTTCAACGAAAGATAAGTATACTTTGGGTTAATTTCTACGATACTGCTTAAAAACCGTAATTTTACCTAGTATTTGATTTATTTTTTATCTTATGTATCCATCAGACTTTCTTTGATGGGTTTCAAGTTCAAGGCAAGGCTTAGAATATATGAGAATTAAGCATTACACGCCCGAAGGCGACGTCAACTAAAATCCAAATACCGAACGTGTAGACTCTAGTTACTTCTTCCTAACTTCTGTCCTGAGTAGTGGCTACTGATGTTACTTTATTTAATAAGTAAATGTAAAAAAAAAACCTCTCCAAAAAAAATGCACAAACTAAGCAGCTGTTCATATTTTTCTATAAAATGATAGGGCAACACTGTTTTATCAGTTTTGTTCGGAACTCTGCGTACAGCATCTATACGTCTTGAAACCAAACTTTTAAGACCATTTGTTGCATACAAATTTCGTTCTTGTGCGACTTTTCTCGAACTTCTAAGTTAGTTTTGTAGTTAAGGATCAACACTAAAGTGTAAATGGTTTTGATACTATACATTTAAAATTATGTATACTTAGTTTGTATTTTTTCTTCGATAGCTTCTTTTTTGAAATCAAAATTTCGAGCAACTAAAACTTGTTCAATTCAGTTGCTTAAGGGTAGGTTTTAGATTTTTAGATGCAAACACTTTGGAATTTTTTAGGCAAACGATAACTACAAAGTTAATTATGTTTCACAGATTCAAGGTATTGTTTTTTAAAAAAATAAAATTATAAATGAATTTTTATTTTGTTTTTATATGGGATCATTTATAAACTACGTGACGCTCCAAGGGGTGCGGGGGGTTTTGCGAAACATCGCGATCATATGGAAAATCTTCAAAAATATTCCGTCACTGTGTCACAAGTGGGTGGGTGGGGGTTCCTTTTTTTTTACGAAAATCAACGTCACGTAGTCTATGGATGATGCCTATGTTCTATAATTGAAATATTCAAAAACACATAAATTTTTACGAATCGCAGTTTTCTAAGTTTTGATCGCCAATCCAGTCTGAATAGCTGGAGATATCATAAAAGGGATATCAGAAGGCCCAGCATTGGTCAACATTACCGGGCATCTTTAGGTGAAGATTCAGTTCATTTTTTTTTAAAACTTCTTTGTTTGATCCTTTTTATTGGCTTCTTATTAGGCTGCCCTTTTGCCCCATTTTTTATATTTCATATTTTTTACACTGTATATTCGAAATGGTATAAGAAGCTTGTGGAAATATTTTATTTGAAAATAAATTATGCAGATCGATTAGTAGATATAAGTATTTTATTTTTAAAACTAAATGTGTTACTGCTTGTTTGAAAATTATTTTTTTTTTTGTTTTTTTATTTAATTGTGACAGTTCTTTTAAATTAATTGTCAAAAAAAAATATTTTTATATTGTGTTGATAGGAATCTAATCCATTTGGAGCAACAATGTCAAACTTTTTTTAATTTTTTCAATTATATGTAAGAATTTTTTTAAACAGTTTTTTAAAATTTTCGATCCAAAAACGGTCCAAAAAGATTTTTAATGAAAAATTATGCAGATCAATTCATAGGTGTACAAGTTTCAAACGCGTTACGGCTTAATATAAAAAATGAAATATAAAATTTTCTTTTTATTGAAAAAGGAATTTTTTTAAGTATGCTTCTCAAATACGCGAATCACCTTTTTTTAATAGATCTTTAAGTCCTTTTCTTATATAGTGCTGATATAAATCTAATGGACTTGTTGTAAAAACGTAAAAAAAAATTTTGCAAAAAAAATTATTAAAAAAAATTTTTTTTTATGTTTTTACAGCGTCAATTTTTTTTTTAACACTTAAAATTTTGTTTTGTATTGTTTTCTTTAAATAATGTACTTTCAATAACAAATATCAATTTGTCTTCAAAACACAAAATTAAATAAGTTAAGATATTCTTAATTGTTTCATATTTTTTAAACGATAAAAATTAACAAAAACAATTGAAATAGAAAAGCAAGAAATTTTTAATTTTTTTACATTTTCTATTAATTATTTTTAAGAAAGATTGTAACTTTCATGATTCGACGATTAGAGCAAGTGCAATTTGATGTTTTTTTTTTTTTTATTTGTTTCCATTAAATGATGTAATTTCAATAAAAAATATCAATTTATCTTAAAACAAAAAATTAAGTAAATTTAGAAATTCTTAATTTTTCATGTTTTTTTAATTATAAAACACAATAGAAATGTAAGAAATTCTTAAATTTTTTATGTTTTCCATTAATTATTTTTAAGTAAGATTTTAAATTTCATTTCATTCTCATTTGATAAAAAAAAATTTTTTATTTGAGTCCATTAAATTACATAATTTCAATAAAAAATATCGGTTTATCTGCAAAACAAAAAATTAAACAAAATTAAATAAGCCTAAAATTTTTTCATGTTTATCAAATTATTTTTTTAAAAGATTAAAATTAAAAATTAACAAAAATACCTAATAGAACTATAGGAGATACTTATTTTTTTTTTACGTTTCCCATTAATTATTTTTAAGTCAGATTTTGAATTAAATGATTTGTCGATTTGAACAAGTGAAATTTAATAAATTATTTTTTTTTTCAGTGTTCCCATCATAAAATCTTTTAAAATTGTCTACACTTCTAAGTAAAGTGTTTGTTTAAATGCCGACTTAAAAAAAAAACAAGCTGCTTTGCTCCGTTTGAAGTACATCAAACAAACTAAAAACTTGATTTTAATTTGAATATCGATTCCTCGATAGGCAAAGTATTCTTTACGTTTAAACGTATTTAAGTAGAGAGTGAGATGATAAACTTGCTTTTTGCATTAAGTAATGTAGCTTACAGGCATTTCTAGAGCTGCAAGGGTATGTAAACTTTGTTGCGCCCATATTAGTTTTTCTGTAGTCTTTTTTTATATATAGTATATATTTTTTATTTTGCCACACAAAAACTGGCAACAAGCCCCACGACTGTGGCTGCTGTGGCAACAACTTTGTCTATGGCTGGCTGCCTACTTTAGCTGCTAGATAATTTCAATCATTAATTTTGATTATGAACAAGCAAAGAGCACCATGCACCACGCCATGGCCACGCACCAGTTTTCTATTGGTGTTGCCCAATGTTCACCACTTACTCCACACTGCGCACTACCCACTGTACCCTGCTGCTGCTTCTGTTGCCTGAAATGAGTTTATAAAAACGCAGATGAAACAGCAGCTAGGCAGGAATTGGCTGTATGCTGCTTGTTTTCAAGTGAAACGACACGTTACTCCTAGCAGCAGCAGAAGCAGCATCATCTCATCTAAGTGGACTAGAGAGCAGCAAGTGGAAGCCAAGTAGCTGGCCTAAGTTTTGGCTTTGGCCATTGGAGAGAGATTCTGATAAGTCGTGAACGGTTCTGTTTCAAGAGTTTCAAACTAGAGACTGCTAACAGGTGCTGCTACCATGCCAATCGATAAATTTATTGAACTCGACTGTTTGCAATTTTGGCACAAACCAAGCAACGACGTCAATGGCCAATAGGGAAAACAAACTGATGGAAAAACACTTTGCTGCTGTGAAAACAACGACTATGGGATGCACTGGCGTATGCACCGATGTGAGAGTGAATTTCAGGAAATCCCAGTTGTATCGGCTACGTTTTAGAAAGAACTAAATTTGACTTTTTTTTTAAGACAGTTGGTACTTCTTTAGATTTACAGAGTTGAAAAAAAATTGAACTAAAATGAGAGTTATTGATTCCATATAATCACTAATCATTGAACATATTTATTGCACAGTTCCACAAAAAAAGTGTGACCAGCTCATGTTTATTCAACGTTGATTTTTTGCTTAACGAACTAATCACTTATACCTAATGATTTCCCAAAAAAATTAAGTATTTTGTACATTCCGTACTTGATTTCAAGCCAAGTACTTAATACTTGGAATAAAGAACCTAAGTCTCAGATGAAGTATGATTTTTTTAAGTACGAAATATTGAAATCAAGAAGGAATGAGCTAGAAAAGAGAAAAAGTTTTATAAATCTTACCATGAAGATGGCACATATTATATTTTAAATTGTTTTCCCAACTTTAACATGTTTAATAATACGTCACCAAAATTACATATTGATCGTATCTTTTAAGTATGTTAACAGACCGTTCATATGTATTAAATGTTGCATATATCGATTCGGTTTACAAAGTATGCCATTCCGAGTTCTGAATGTTCTGAATTGATAAAACAACAATCCATTTCGATTTCGCATATTTGGCTTGGAATCTTGAGATCCCTAGAGAGACTTCTAGAAATATCCGAAAAACAGGAGAGAAGAGCTACTCACATTGATTGCACTGCAACTTTTTCACAAACCAAGACAAAAGAAAAAGTAGCTATGAAGTTGAAAATTATTTGTGGTACATACCTGCAAAGAGAAAAAGAGAAAATTAGAAAAAAAAATTTAAAGCTTAGATGATAAAAATGATTTTTTTTATTTTATTTTAACAAATTAAATCTAGTATTTAATACTAAACTTAATGAATAAAAATTGTAATAACATATGTTTCAGTGAATACGCATAAAAGTTTTATTCAGCCATGCTCCGTAAAACGAAAAAAACAAAACGAATTCGTTTTTGCGTGCTCCCAAATCCGAATTTTTTGCTGTCACCAACTACGCATATTTCCATTGCTCATTGTTAGCAGAGCTAGCTGTAATTCCAGGGAAATTATCCACGACTATGGTATTCCTATTACAAGAGAAAATTTATTTATGCAAGACATGAACCATTTAAGCTAGACATGAACATTTTTGAGCTGTGCATGCTATTTTTTGGGTTGATTCAGAAAAAAATAATTCAAAATATTTATCAATAACTATTTAACTTGGAATTGGCATACTACGTATAGAATCGAAGAATTTCAAAGAATCTTTTAAAATGCGTACATTTTTTAACCCATTTTGCCTATTCGTTTTAATTGCTCTTGCGACAAAACATTCGGTTTCAAATCACATAAAAAAATCGTTTTGTTGAAATTGGGATTCGTTTACGGCAGAACGTCCGATTATTATTATTTTACATTTTTAAATTCGATGGGGTTGGTATGATTTTTTCTAAAAGATAATCTTAGCTTGTATATAAGTTAATTTATTTATCTTCTAGTTTTAGTAATAGATCAAAACAATAAAAACTTTAATATATAAAAGACCGCTGGTCATTGCAGTTAACATTGGCGGAACTCTTGATGGCAAAAGCCTGCTAATAAAGATTATTTATATTTATGAAGCGCAGCTAGGTATTGTATATCAGCACTAAATTGTGTTTCTCAACGTCAGATGATAGTTTGTTTTTTTCCGAGAAGCAATCTAGAACAGCCCCTTGATTACCCCTGGGTTCAAAAATGGTTTTATTTGCTTGATCGAAGTACAGTCGGCCTTTCAAATTCTAGTGTCTCGACGAAAACTGAAATTGGCAAATAGGTACGATAAATGGAGTGTCGGTCGAAAGAGGAATGAAGAAAGAGGATGATTCCTTCGTGGACTCGCTTGCGGTTGATTGGAAGACGACGAAAAACGTGGACTAGTGCAGTTAGTTGAAGATGATGAAAAACCTGAAGAAATAGGGAATGACGGTTCCTTAGAATCCTTTATTCTTACTAGACAACTGACGGTTCCATAGTGGACTAGTAAAGACGGTGAAAAACTTGAAGAAATGAGGACTGACGATTTCTTAGACTAGGTTTGCGCTAGGGATGTCTCTTGCTACCCTTTACCCTTGAGTAATATCAAAATTTATTTAGCTAGAATATTTGAAGAGGTCTGAAGTGCCAAAATGCAGCTTTTATAAACAAACGTATTAAGTCAATTTACGGATTTCGACTTAATAATTTAAGTCAGGAACAGTCAGAATCAAAATCCGAAATAGGCTAGATTATAAATGTGCTGTAGTAAAATAAGAACTATTTCTTAAGAACTCTTTTAACAGTTTGAAAATATTATAGGTTCTCGTCGAAACTACTTCGAAATTCTTTCTCGAGTTGAAAATATTCCGCATGCAAAGTTTAAAGGCGCTAGCTTTTAAACTTTTTCATATCAACTTATAAATACAGACGTAAGTGTACTTTAGAATGTTTTTGATTGTTTACGTCGTTTTGCAAATTAGGGGGACGGCCAGAGCTCAGGCGGAAAGAGAATGGGTACAATCCAAAGCGAATAACTGAACTCCTGCGTTTTCAAAAAAAAAAAAACAGAACCACGATGGTGGTAGGAATTTTAACCGGGCACCATAGGCCTAATGGCTGAGAGGTTGCAAGACCTGCGCACTCTGGCAAATGTGCCGATAGCGGATCAGGCCACTTTTGTTGAATCCCCAAAAAGAAAAGGGACTTAGGCGACTAGGAATGCCCACCAGCTATTAACCCTCTGTATAATCCTCCTCTACCCCTTCCGCCCTTCTTCATACTCATTACTTCCTTTCTATAATTAGGCATCACAATGGACCTCATGGACTCTGGGTGATCTCAATTATCGATTGAGCAGCCTAATCTAACCTATGTTTTCGCTTTCTACAGTCTTATATAAGAACATAGAAAGAAATAAGAACTATTCATTTTGAAATCTGCCATCAATTTGTAACACCTTAAAATTCTAGTCGAATTTACTTTAAAATTCATGCTCCTGATGAGAAGATTACGTATACAAAGTTTGAAGACTCTAGCTCTTATACTTCCCCAGTTAAACGTGTTCATGCAGGCGGATGGAATAAGCCAGATGGACAGAGAAAATTTTTACTTTTCCAAAGTCTTTTACACCTTCAACTGCTTGACACATACAATTCGCGCAACTTAGCATGCCCCTTCAATACAGTGTACACAAATTACGGAAAAAAAAACACGCATTAGCGTTTTAGGTGGTTTGGGCCGTACACGAGCCCCAGCAAAGAACAATCAAAGGTCGCTGCCGCTTATCAACTTGCCATAGATTATGTTCGCTTGTTGTTTACAAGCCGTGTGGGCCCCCACCAGCAGCAACCACGCAATTCACTTAGACCAATGCTGAATGGAATGATAAGCGATAGACACAACCATTGACTGGCCATGTTGCTGTACGTATCTCTATGGAAGCTTTGACGCTTATCTCAAAAGCGAACATTAAATTTATTGATTAGCCAAGGAAAAAAGTAATATAATAAAATAAATAGAAAATACGGCAGTGCGGCATATATCAAGAGTCCAAGTCAATTGCAGACTCGCTTGGTTGCTTCTGATTCTGGTGAAATCAAGCGCGGCAGCCAACACATTGTTATCTGGATTTAAAATTGCGTTGACGACTATCACAGAGTGGAAATCTCCATGACGATAGGCTAAGTAGCGGTTCTTTGGCCAATGCGGACGAGCCTCCTCCTGCCTGGTTGGTTGGTTGGTAGGTTGGTTGGTTTGTTGGCCAGCCTTTAGTTTGTTGTTGTTGATCGTTAGCTTTACTTGGCTGGCTGACAGTCGCCAGCGCCTGGTCGCCAGAGGCTATCGAGATTTTGTTGCTTTATTATAGAAATTTGTAGTAATTCACGTGACCACTTAAGATAAATCGCAAGACAACAAGAACCACAACAACGTACAGCAAAGTTGCAGAATTGGGCGTGGTCGAGTGACCGCTACTGAAGTAGCTTCGAACTTAGAAAGTTGACTTTCCATTGACATGAAGGAGCAGAACGAGCACAATTTGAAATGGCTTCTTCAAGTGCTTGGCGTGCTAAAAGAGTTTTTAAAAAGTTTATGAATGCTGTCAGGGTTGGCCAGGGATGTAGGTTGTTTATTTGAAACTTTGCACATAAAAACCAATTTAAGCTTGGTTTAGGTCTGTAGCAAGCTATACATGAGAAGTATGCAGCTAGCAAAGCCCCTTAGTTTAATAAACACAAGTTCAGGTTTCCAATTTTTTTGTTTTAAAGTACCAGAGTCCATTCCTCTAAATCTAGAGTTCCTCATTAAATTTATGGCTACAAAAGGAAACTTTGACAGCTCATAAAGACCCACGCACAAACACAACACAGGGTTATAAGAACATCTTAGGGTTGCTCTCCCTGGCGCATTACAAAATAAACTTGATGACAAGCAAAGTTGAGCGGGTGGCGACAGGTGTGAGTTGAATGAAGTTTAACTCCTGCTCTGTCATTCCAGTCATGGGTGGTTGTTGCTGTTGTTGCTTCCTGCCACTGTACAAGTTGTTGTTGATGATGATGAAAAGCGCTCCATGGACCATAGCAAGGGATAATAATGCCCATAATAAATTTACGTTTGGGGAATACTGTGCAAAAATTAAAATTTGCCAAAAAAAGATTAACAGGCAAAAGAGACAGAGAGTAAGATGGAACTGCTAGTGAGAGCAAGAAAAAGTTCTGTTGTGCAAAAGGATTCCCAGGCGTGACGCGAAAGAAAAGCGACGCTGATTACCCAAAGGTAATATATGAGAATTGTGGCGTACACAGAATGACAGCCAAAGACAATGCGGCGACGAAATGACAGCTGAAGCAAGCTGAAAAACTGAAACGAGTGCAGGATGCGTAGGGTAACGGGGTGCACAGGAGACACAGGAGAGACAACAACAGCAACCGGCAATGGCAGACAAATAAAAATTCCACTCAAGTAGATGAAAATAGAGCGGAAGTGGGTGTTGCTGGGTGCGGTGACTGCCGCCTGCTGCTGCTGCTGCCGAAGAAGAAGCAGAAGAAGTAGCAACAGCAGCAGAAGGAAGCGAAAGCAGTTGAAGAAAATGGGAACACGAGCATGAAATGTAAAGTTGGCAGGCCAAATAACAGCAACAGAAATGTAGAAACAGCACAAATACACAGAAAAAAAATTAAAACAAGTAACAAGCAACAAGAACTAACAACAAAAGCAACGCCAACTGAAAAGTAGCAGGCAAATAAGAGCGGGCAGACCAGGCTCCAGAGACGACTGGCTGTCCAATAGATAGCTCGCAAAACAGTTAGAAACGCAGCACCAGCAGCACCAGCAGCAGCAGCAGCAGCTATTGAGGAAGACGCCAGGCAGCATAGCAGACGTCGCCGCAGACGTGAATATATTGCCAGCAGCCACATAGTCACAGCCCCAAAAAAAAAAAAATATAGAAAAAAAATCTCCCCCCAGATGCAGAACTGCCAGGCCTTGTGGTGGCTCTGACGAACAAGCTGACGGAGTCTGACTGACAGTCAAATAGACAGGCAGCCAGGCAGGCAACTGGCAGACAAGCGGGCGGCGGCAATGATGCACAGTAGTACAAATTGTGGAACGAGTTGGATTTCATTTTAAAAAATTTATGTGAACCGAAATTGTATTTTTACGACGCTTAGTCAGTCTATGTGTTGACCTATTAACCTTATAATGTGAATTTTATCATAGTTCTATTGCAAGATTTTTATATTCCTATACTATATAAAAAATTCGAAAATTGTTAACTAAAAATATTTCAGTTCCGCGGAGTTAAGCCATAACTCTCTTAATTACAAAATTTAGCAGCCTTTAAGAAAAATTATTATGAAAAAAATAAAGCATTTTGAAAATAAAATTAAACTGAAGTTAGTGAACAAATAAATGCATAAAACCTAGAAGAAAACTAATCCTATAAATCGATAAGGACGACAAAAGAAAGTAATTTTGCCGAATTCCTCTGTACGAAGCATTTCTGGGACACCACAAAAAATAGTAGCACGTTATTTTTTTAATAGGTATACTTTATGCTCTGGTTCTTAACTTGCTTAAAAATTTGTAATATAGGCCGGCTTATGCTCTTAATAGAATTTGACGGTTTACGTTCAAGATTTCATTAGACATTTATAATTAAAATGCATTTAATCCAGTTAGTTTGGGTCAAAAGTGCAGAAGTGCCCAAGCCGAACCCTTGTCTACCAAAAATAGCGCACTTTTGCCCGAAAGATTTTTAATATCTGCTCGTCTGTATATATTTTTTATTTAGTTTTTTGTATCATTTAGTGCTTGTAGTGTGATAGAAATCCAAAATGCTGTACCACAAGAAGGATGTAAAACCCAGTTTTTTTATTTGAAGTTGTATTTTCTTTGCGCTAAAAAAGCTGTATCATTTATTCTTTCAATTGACAATTAATCTTGCAAAAACTTTTCTTAACATAAACAAAGCTTACGATGCGAAAGAATATTCTAGTTTCTATCTGGCACTTCTGCATCGTTGTAAGGGTTGTTCACGTCGCTAGTCGAGCACTTCTGCACCAACAAAGTGAACACCCTTTGCCTAAAGCATTGTTCCGTAGATTTAAAACTCGATAAACACAAACATTTTATCCATCTGTTCGTGAAACTTATTAAAATCGGTTTAGAGTTTTGAGAGTTATGTGCACTAGTTTGAGCACTAGAGCGCTTTTTAGGTCTATCTTATAAATCTGTTTGTGAAAAAGCTGCTGTCATCAAATGGCTATGTGAACTAATACAAAACTCCTAGAAGCATGCATTTCGTCTGAAGGTGCGTTGTATAATCTAGTTCACTTTATTTTATATCAGTCTTTTAATATTAGTTCCTATTTATACCCAAAAAGTACTCCTTCCTTATTTCAAATATTTCAAAGTTATTAAAAATTAAACCCTCAAACTGACCATTTCGACCACTGTGCGAGGTGGCAGCTGCTGTTACTGCTTATCAAACCATTCAAAAGTGCTACCCAACGATTTGTGTGTGTGAGGAAATAAATTTCTAAAGAGCGGCATAGAAAAGTTTTTTGCGCTTTTTAGTACTTTTTTTTTGAGTTTATTTTGAATTTTGGGGCACGGCCAACAACTGGCAAACTTTAATAGAGCAATGTGGTTGCAAATTTGCTCAAGTTTTTTATTGTAAAATTTCTTTATGTTGGTTCCTTTGCCGCAACCAAAGCAATTAGGAACAGGCAGTCAATTGTATGGGCTCCTAATCTAAAACGCCTTTATGCATATTTGCTTTAATTTTGGCAGTAAATTGTATGAAAAATCTTTGTACAATTTATAATACGTTTTTAGTTTGCTAAACACAAACAAAGAAATTAGGGTCAAACCAAAATTTTTGTTTTGAACAGCACGATCTTAAAAAAGCGGTGTCAAAGTGTTTTGGAGAGCAACTTGTGAGCTTATTTATTACGAAAGCAACTATAATAGTTCTTAAAATTGGTTTCTGGCCAAAAAATAAAACTTTAAATAAAGGTTCTCGAAAACGAACCATTAATCGCCGATCAAAAAAATCATCCCCGCCAACATTTATTCTTTGGCTCAGTGTGGTCGCTAGCGTGCGCAAGCAAATTGTTCTCGCTAGATGGCGCTAGCAAGTTGATGCATATTTTTGCTCACAATTAAACCTAATTTCAGTTTATATATAATATATACAATAATAAAAGTCAGGGATGAGTCCAAGCCCACTAACTACCTATAATAACACAAAATATTTTTCGCATTTTTCCATATAGGTCACGTACTTAAATTCCTGAAAGTCACATCTTTTACGAAACAATGCGCCACTGATTTAACCCAAAGCGCCTTAAGTTAGGCTTTCAATTTCTCCCGCTGTAAAACCCATTACAGAACTAATGGAAATACGTTGCTATCGATTTGGTAGTTCTCAGCCACGCCCTATCTAGCCCATCTCTGTCTTGCAACAAAAACGCAGCGAACCGTGCACTAAATGCAAACTCAAAATGTGGCGCGCAGTCTATTTGGTGAAATTACTTTCATTGCACAGCACTTTCAAGTGTGTGTAAGTGTGTGTGTACATGCGTGCGTTAAAAAAAAGGGTTGGCAGCTCGGCAGGCAGCTCGAGAGTCCTTGAGCGTCTGATTTTGTGTACAGACGTTGGACGCTGTTTGTTTTCTTTTTTTTTTCGCCTTTCCCTACAGCATTCAGCAATGGAATTTCTCGAATGTATATGTGCAGGGGCGTACTCAGAGAAAAATTTCAAAGGGGCTACAAATATTTCATTAGTAAAGAAATTTCTGAGTGAGCTGATGAAATATTCCAATTTGTCAGAAATTGAAATATCGGGTCTTTGGGCCCCCAACAACTTGGTTTAGTTGCGCCCCTGATTGTGTGTGAATGGCAAACAAACGTGAAGAATAAGCCGCTCACACTTACACTCATTCGCTCTCTCCCTTTCTCTCTCTCTCTTTTCATCATTCCTTCGCCCTCTTTACTGCCCCATCACTCTGCTTGTCTTCACTCTTAAGGGACAGTGCATTTGCATAGGCGCGCAGCTTAAAGTTTTTCTACATGCTTGGTTGAGGCTGGGTTTTTGAAGTTGGCCATGATTAATGCAGGCCCAGGCCTTGCGTCTGTCTGTTGTTGTTTTTTCCACACAAAGCCCGGCCAGAACTGACGGGCATTACTTAGTCACTACGCTGCCATGACGGGGTGCTGTGTCATTGTCATAATGCGAGCGAACACAACAGCAATGAAGCAGATTTTCTTTTTACAGTAGCTACAAGAAGTATTTGCCCACATACCTTAACTCCCCCTATATGCAGACGCTTGAAGTTGAAGCCGCCACTCAAAATCAAAAAATATGACTTGGAATTCGTTGTTGCCAGCAGGAGAAAAGCTGTAGAAGAATCCAGCGAGCTGCATTTCATTAACCATGACTGACTGACGTTGTTATTGTTGTTGTACTCTTTATAGACGATATAATAACTTGGATATAAAGCTAAAAATGCGCACCAAGTAGGCATCATATTATGTGTTATTAGTAATATTTATTTTTATTAACCCAGTAAGCGAGTGTAATAATGCTTCAATTTTTTTAATTTAAGACGCTTAGTTTTTAAGTTATTCATAAGAAATTTTGCAGATCCATTTTTATTGCGTGCTTACAATAATTTTTTAAAATTGATAAATTGTATAAGATAAGCCGCTCCCGTTATTTTAATATAGTTTTTAGTCCATTCTTATTTTTAATCATGTTTTTTTAAGCACTTACGTTTAATCATATACACTAGATTTTTTCAAAGAATCTTAACAACGATGGGATAAAAACGAATCATGCTATTCCGTATAAGTTGTACGCTTAAAGTTAGCTATTTGCTTTAAGCGAAAAATATCAACAATATATTTTTGCCGCACGAAAATTTAAAAAAAAGACGGTGGTTAAAAAATGTAATTCCCTAACTACAACATTAATATAACGGCCTGATTTTGCCTTATGGCAGTTCATGACCAATGATGGCTCTAGCTGCATCCTGGATTGGCGACAATAACACATGTGATAAATGCAATTTATAAAAATAAATGAATTTTTAAGTTTTTGCAATCAAAAAAAAATATACATATTTTTGCATATAAAACAATCGTTTGCATACTAAACAATTATTTGCGTATAAAACGGTTGTTTGCATATAAACGATTATTTGCATACATACGATTATTTGCATATAACACGGTTATTTTACTAATGATTTTATTTGAACAATGAAAAAAGGTTTTTCGCAATATATAAAAATAAATGAATTTTTGAGTTTTGGCAATCAAAAAAAAAAATATATATATATTTTTGAATATAAAACGATTGCTTGCATACTAAACAATTATTTGCATATAAAACGGTTGATTTGCATATAAAACGGTTATTTTACTAATGACTTTATTTGAACAATAAAAAAAGGTTATTCGCTCCAAGAGGTAGAATTTTAATAAAAAAAATGTTAGTTTGGTGACAGCCAATTTTTATCAAACATTGTTGCTATTGTCATTTGTTGTTATGGGTTATTTTTATTAAGTATACAAATTTGCATATGTAAACGGTTATTTGCAAAAAATCAAGTGTTTGCATAAGAAACAAATAATTCCAGTTTTTGCATAACAAGGAAAAAAAAATTTACGCATAGATAGAAAGAACACAACACATAGACTTGGAATTTTGGGATCTGTTAGGGTTGACAAGTAAAGCTAAAAAATTATTACGTGTCATCAGCTTCAAATAAGTGAAACAAGTATCAGATTTGTTCTTTATTATATTCTTCACTCGAAACTTTTTGTTTCTCATGATTTTTGTTCGACGAACAACTTAGGTTGGTATCTAAAGATTTTCTGGTGAGAATCTAAATCAAAACAATTTTGCTCGAAGCTCAAAAGTATCGGAGTTGCTGATAAAATATTTTCCATTGTCTAAAAGGGGTTTTATTAATGCAGCCAAACAGCGAACTCCTTTGAGACCAGAATATTGAAAAAATTCGGTACGCAGAAATTTTTTTATGAAGATCATAAAACCAAAAAAAAAAAATTGGTTTTATAGGAATTCGTTATTGTGAAGTTCCACTGTATTTTCAAAATTTATCGGATACAGCAACGAAGTAGAATGTTTCAGCTGGCAAGATCGTAAAGATTTGCCCACAAATTCCACCATGGACACTATAAGAGTATCCAAACTTTAACTCCCTTGAAGTTCAACTTTCTTTTAGCTTATTATTACTGTTGTTGCTGTTGTTGTTGTTATCGCCGTGGTTGAAGTGCGGCCTCTTGTTATACCAGTGAAGTGAAATGAAATGTGAAAAACGTGCCAGACCTTTGCTACGTATTTCCTTTTTTTGGTATATCTCCCCTGTTTTAGCTGTTACTTTCCGTACTATCTGCCTATTTGGATGCTTCTAGTTGCCAACGCCAACAGCTTCCTTTATGGTTGTTGGTGGCAACTAGCTCGTAGCTAACTGCCTCTAACTGAAGTTAGGTTATTTCAGAGAGCTTATCAACTGATGGCGCAGTGGATTAACTGTCATTGTTGTTGTGGCCCCTGCTCTACTAGGCTTTGTCTTTGGTAGTTGACAGTGTGTGTGTGTGTGTGTTAGCCTTTAAGTTTTGCCCAAAATGTGGCAGGCTCCCTATGGTATTTCATTTGGCTTGCGCATTTTCGCACCAAAATTGCGCATACGCCAGGTATGAACTGAAATATTTCGCAGCTTATGCCAGTCAAATGCCATTTGGGGAATTTACGCACACAGTTGTACACGCAAATACATGCACACAGAAACACACACACACATTTACAGCTGCAATGTCCAAAGCAATGTATTGCATGACCTTGAAGTAAACACGACGTATACGTAATGCGTGGTACTATTTCGGGGTTTTGATTGCAAAGTGTGTGAGTGCGGCGCGTCAGTCTGTGTCAAGTTGTTATTGTTTGGCCATGTTTTAGACTTTAAAATAAGGTGCCTAAAAATACCTTTAAACAGACAGTTGAAATCAGAACAACAGCAACAACAATGGGCAAGTCGCACGCTTGCCAGACAATTATAAACAAAAAGTAAGCCGCCGGCGTTGCCATACCTCAATGTGTGCGTTTGGGTGTGTGTGTGTGTGTATATGTTTCACTCCAAAGCAATCAATAAAGCGCACACATTTACATACGCACACACAACACATATATTCAGCCACGTGAAAGATATTGAGCCTGAGGACAGACGCACGCAAAGCGCCAAAATTACCCAGTGGAAAATGGCCCATGTGCGCCATTTTGTACATGTTAAAAGCAATGGCGTCAACTTTTTTTCATTAGTTTACTAGTGCTTATAACTTTTCTGCTGTGAACTCAATTTTGTGTGCAATAAATATAGGATACAAAATTTTGCCAATTAGCAACAAAGTATCTGACAGCCAACAGCTCCACTGACGGTATATAGCACTTTTTCCAAGAAAAACTTAACGTTAGATACGCGTTGATATGCGCATTTATTTTTGATAAGAAAATCATTTTGTTCTGTAAAAGTACAATGCATTTGAAACAGTGGTGCAAAGCCTAGAAATGGCGTAAGTTTAAGAGCTCATCGAAACAATGCTGATTGGATTCAGATTCCAACATTTTTTTCAACTACTTTCAACAATTATTTTAATTCAAACCAAGGTTCGTTCACAGAATTCTACATTGTACAATAAAATGCCAAAAGAGTGAAAAATTTTGGGCTTATTATGTTAACTAGGGGGCTCCGCCACCTGAGTGCTTCGAACTTAATTCAGATCATGCAGACTATTGTCTACCCTGTACAATTCTTTATTTCCATATTGTTCATCCAACCCAGCGGCGACCTACATGCTGCTCTGATTCGCAACTGGCATAGGAACTGTTGACAATGGCTCCTTTGATACTGTTCTGTTTTTTTTATCCTAATGACTTAGCAAAAAAATCAGTGTGGTACCGATTGTGTTCGTATGCGCGAACGTATAGAGCTGAAACTTATATTGTGCACACCTTATGAGGTGTGGCTATCACATAGTCTAAGTTTCACCTCGATACATTCACGCATACGAGTACAATCGGTACCACACTGATTTTTCTGTTGACGTATTTATATATAGAAGATTTGCACAGATGGCTATTAGAGAATTGCTATTTTCCACACAAATATATTTTAAATAGATTCCAGAGTCTCATATGAACACAAACTTTAATTAATGCGTTTAAGCATTAGATCGGTTTGTCACAAAAACGCGTCATTATCAGGAACTTTTGACTTTCAACTTTAATAGACCTTCGACTGATTGGAGAAGCATATGATAAAGCTGCTTTAAGTGAGAAAAGTTGTCGTGAGTGGTTGCAATTGTTAGAAAGCGCTCACAAAGAACGTAAATAACCAAAAGAACTAGACAAACGATATGTTTAGTTTTTTAGCCACTGTTCTGTACCAGTTTGACTCTCAACTCTACGACCTTGAGCATACAAAAATAAGCTAGCAAGTTATTTGCAATTTCCCATTGTTGTCATCGATATTCGCTGCTGTAAGCGCCAAATTTCCCACTGGGTGGGTATGGGCAGCAAAAGGGAGCGCGCTAAAATGAGAGCGGGAGTGCATGAAAGAGCGCGGCGCGAGAGCCAACGGCGCTGCCAGAGCAAAGGCAAACAAATTTAATTTACTGCCGACGAAACAATTTTGCCACGTGTAAGCGGCAAACAAACACAGACATACATAAGTATATGCATACACATACACATGTACATGTGTACATTCACGCCGGTAGACAAACAGTTGCAAACACGTACACACAACATTATGTAATAGATATGTGTGTGTGTGTGTGTGTGTGTGGCTGACTGACTTCAAACCAAAAGGAAAAGCTCATTGAATATGCAAATTATGCCAAAATCCACGAGGCGCACTCGAAACTAACAAGCGCACAAGACACAGACAGGCGTCCGTTCTTCGTTGGTTGGTTGAAGTCCCCACAAAAGTCAGGAGCCATAAAGAGGCAGACTTATAGACGGACTAACAGACAGACAGTAAGGGACGAGGCATAGCAGAAGGCTTCCAACATGGCTGATGATTAGTGCCTTGGATGGCCACATTGAGTGGGTGGGCAGGTTGCTTGGTTGGTTGCTGGCTTGTTGCGGAAGTGGCGCCTGTCAAGTCAAGAAGAACGACAGAGACTCAACATTCCGACAACGTCGTCGTCTAAGAGGCAGAGACTAAAGCTGAGACAGACAGACGGCGACGTTTGTCTGACGCGTCTGCGACGAGACAGTAGTGGCAGCAACGAATGACGCAAACAAAGCAGGCAACCTTAGATGTGGCATGGTGGCGAGGCTTACGTACTACTAGCGCCTAAGCTTTAGGTGATTGTGGCATGTTCAACCGAAAAGCGAAAGGGATAAAGTTAGGGATAAGCAACATGGCAACATACACACACGCACACACACATAGATACTGCCAACTAACTCAATTGGCTTTTGCAGTGTACCAGAAGTTGTTAGTGTGTTTGTGTATGTGTTGGCCTGGGTGCGTGCATGGGGGACTACTTAAGCTGTTGCCGCCTTTGGCGCAAAGTTAATCCAAACTTTTGACACTTGGTAGCGTCTTCTTTTTGCCTGTTTCTTTCTGCCCTTAAATGCAAATATGTACTAGTTGGGAGCCATTGTGGCCAAAGGGATAAAGTCTTGTTTAGACAATGTCTTTTCATCTTTATAGCTCAGGCGTAAGTCCCATGCGAGACACTTTGTGGTCTTTAGATTATATAAGACTAACTCAGTGCTGTGGAAAAAATCTCTTCAAACCAATTTGTAAGATCCCACAGTAACCCTTTAGTTTGGTAAACGATACATTTAGAGCGCCAGAGATTTTTCAAGAGATTTGCTAAGCCTGTTTTGAATGATGAATCAACCTGAGCAAAAAGAGACAGCGTTACAGATCAGAGAACGGAAATGGCGCTGGATAGGTCATACCTTGAGACAACCCTATAGCTACATTGCCACTAAGATAGAAACCTCAAGGGAGTCGAAGACTATGGGCACCAGCAAAAAGAGAAGAGAATAAATATCGACAGCGAATTACAAACAGCAGGCTACACATGGTCGCAGATTTGCAGTTTGCAGAGAAGCATCAAATAGAATAAGATTTAAAGGAATTGTACAGGCCCTAAGCTCCACGAGGAGTTCAGGAAATAAAGAAGAAGAAGTCTTGACATTCAAGAATTACTAAAATAATTTGATTTCCTCTTTACATCCCTAATACCTGTATCTTAGAGCAGTTAATAGTTCTAATAGTTTTGAATGCTTCCATTGGTTATTGATCTACGTATGCTTTTCTACCGGATATCTTAGGACCATGACCGGAAAGTTATGAATAAAAATTTGTCAATGGAAATTTGAGTAACGTCACGCCAAACACTACGGCTAATAAGTGGTAATTAACGAATTGTCCAATTCGTAGAATTTGGCAATTTTCTAATCAAACTCAAAATTCACTTCTATCTTTTATAACGCCAAGCTTAGTTTTCCTTATATTACCGATTATTTGCTTTTTGAATATTGGATGTTGATTCCGGATTCTAGTACTCTAACTAAATAATTATTGCCACGTTACCACTACTTATATGTTTAAAAAACTTAGTTGCAAAGTGGTTTGATACACTGTGCAAAGGAAATAAGAATTCAGCGCTCAAAAGCAAACTTTTTGCCCTTAAAACCAGATTTTGTGGAGTCCAAGAATTGGTTTTTCTAGTATTCAGATTACATTTTTTTCTCAGCAGCAGCAGGCCGCGACTTCGGCATGCGTTCGGCTCGTGTCTGTGTGAGCAGCTGATTGTGCTCGTCACCTGCGTGCAACGGCTGGCAGTCGCTGGTTAAAATTTTTCGTGCTCACTATAGGAATGAGGAGTCTTAAGGCTGAGATTGAGGGTAATTTATTCTTTAATTCTTATAAATTTTAAAGCAAAACAATCTTGTTCGAGCAAAGATGGCGTCTTTTGTCTAAGTATATAGATCTTAGCTTACCTAAAAGTAGGCTTTAAATTGTGCTTTAATCGTTTGTGCCGTTTATTTTTAAATTGAATTTTACAGTTTTGACTAGTTGATAATATACTTCGGGTCAAAAATGTGCTATCAAATAAGTTTGCATGCCGCAGAGCAGCGGCTACAATGACAACTTCAGCACGAGATTTACATATAGCATCAAATAATATAAGTTGTGTATTTGTGTATGTTTTTTAGAGCCATGTTGTGTGTACACTACTGAGACCAAAAGCCAACGAAGCTTAGCCACATGGCAACGCGTACCAAAAAAAAAATCGTATATATATGAAAGCCACATGAACATAAATTCTCAGCTAAGACGGCAAGACAGTTGAGCAGGGACCGAGTCATATAGTTGTATGGTGCAAAAAAAAAAAGGGACAGAGACCGGGTGCGGGCAACGTGGCGAAAACCAAGTAAGCTAGAAAAACAAGCAATGTAGGTAGCAAACACAAACGAAAAAAAAAAAAAAAATGAAAAGAAAATCTATAGCATGTAGAGGAAAAACCAAGCAGACAAAAGCAGCAAAAGTTTTTCCCATACATGAGTGAGTGTGTGTGTGAGTGTGTGTGTGTGTGTGCGTTGTCCAAAATAAACGAGCGCACAAGAGCGCGAACAGCTGGGGCGCAATGTAGTACAGGAAAAGTCCAACCAAGAGACCCCAAAGAAAACCCACACAAAACAGGCGACGAGCGGTAGCCAAACTATGCGCTACAGCAGCGGCGAGAGACGACAAGAAGTTGGTAGCACAAAAAAAAAAAAAAGAGAACATATACATGCCTACAACAAAAAACCTACACACACAAAAGTAAGCAGGCAGCGCACAATGCGGGTTACATTGTGTATGAGCGCGTGGTAAGGCGTCATGGGGGGCAGTGTGGGCTACGAATGATGACGATGACGATGCTGCTGCTGCTGTTGCCTCTGGTTTTCTGACGACTGGCTTGCAACTTTATTTGTGCGCCGGTCTTTCGTTGAGCCAAATTTGCAGCAAACAACCGCACAAACCTCAACACCCAAAAAAAAATCCACTCCAACCCAGCCCAAGCCGACCACGTCGTCGTCGTCGTCGTCTAACGTCGCTGTCTGCTGTTCCCGACAGTAACGACAATAAAAGAGGCAAACAGAAATGAATGAAAAAAAGAAAAAACACACGCTTATATGTTATGCAGCACATATACTATATACATATACATATATATATAAAGAAAAGTTCGCGCCAAAAAAAATGAAATAATATATATATATGGAAAATGCAGCCCAGCCCAAATGAAAAGATTTCAGAAACGTGCTGCGCGCAACATGGAACACAAAATGATGCGCCATCTGGCGGCAACAAACCCCAAGCGAGCGAGTGAGAGGCAGTTAGTGTAAGAATGAGAGCGCACATCAACACTGCTGCAAAAATGGGTAGCAAAAAATGCAAAAAAATAAATAAATAATAAAAACTGGTTCATGTCTAACCAAATTGTTGGGGTCGGTTTGGGCTAGCGGGTGGCTACAAGGGTTGGCTTGGGTTGGTTTTTAGTATATTCTGTTTTCTATACTCTTCACGCAGCGCATGGTATTAAAAGTTGCAACTGAAGCTGGTAACACATCAAAGAAGTAACATAAACCAAAAAGTTTATAGTTTTGCGAAAATGTATGCCACAGTTTTTGTGCCGGAAACCTTAAATATTGTAGTTGTATAAAGTTTTGAACTTATGTATATTATATGGAATTGGCTGTATCTGGGAAGGAAGTAACAAACTAGAAAGTGGAAAGTTTTACTTATATACCTAAAAAAAGCAATTGCTTAAACTCAGAAAAAGTCATCTATATTTGTTTTTTTCGAAAAAATACCAAATTTATACAATGAATAAATACCAAACTTTGTATGCAAAACTAAAGCCTACACGTAGCGATCTTTCATCGTACAGACTTAAAAGATACAAAATTATTCGTAAGTTAGAATAATACGGGACCAAGATTTTTGATGACATATTATATATAGTATATATAATTCTAAAAATAACACTAGTCGATGATGATCTTTCTCCAGAGATGAGACTTATATTTTATTTTAGGGCAATGTTTCAACATTCAAAAACTGATTTTAGTTTTGTCCTGACATGGCTTGTTTTTTTTTTTTCGTACGAAAAATTACATTTTTCAAAATACGGTTGCATGGTCACAAAAACTGTACTAATTCGAATTTTTTCATTATTTTAATTTTTCTCCAAATGCCCCCAATTACAAGAATTGTTAACTTTAAGAAAAAAACTACAGACGAAAATGTTTGCTCAAAACCCTGAAAATCACAGCGTTTTGGTGACTTTCCGTACAAATACAGCTATTTCTTTCAGGAAAAGTCTTAAATTAGCAAATGCATGTTATAGGGCATAATATGTAGATGCGATTTCTTTGTAGTGTAAAATATCATTTTTTTCGAAGGGACTTATTTTTGCTGACTTTCAACTGCGTTTAAGCTGTGAAAAGTGGTTCATTCTTTTAGATTTGAAACTTTTATGTAAAGTAGTAGACATTACCTTTCAAAATTCACCATGAGTGCAAGGAATCTCAAGAAATCACCAAAAATATACCAATTTTTGTTTATAATGCTGCTTACGTTGGAAAAAAAGATTGTTTTGTTTGCATACATTGCAATTATCTACTTTACCTTCAATTTTTATGATTCCTTAATAAAAGGAAAAATATCATTATTGGAAGGACTTTAGCCTTTTTGCAGACCTACTGTAGAAAATTCGTGGCAATAACTGACTCAAAAGGACTTCAAAATAAACAACTATAACTATAACTTTTAAAGTTTACATCCGATTCAAAAAATTCATGCGGCATAGGGTGTACGCCGTGAAATTTTACTACGGAGGACGTGGCAAGACTTTGACATGAACCGACAAACTTGACAGACGGACGGACTCGTCTCGCCTTGCAATACAAAAAAAAGTACCAGAAAAATACTGATTTCTTTAAAAGTAATAATACCATTCGTTTTTGCAGCAATTAAGCAGCAATTTTTGTGCGAACGCGTTTTTCGGGCTTCTGCATACTGACCTTAAGGCGAAGGTAAGCCCTCGGTTAATTGGCAACAGTTAAAAAAAAATGTTTATATAATCGTGCTTGTTGTGGATTTTGATTCCGATACTGATTTGACTTTACAACAATGCAGTATAATTTTTCATAAATCTTACTATAGATATCTCTCGATAAGTATACTAACTATAACGATAAGCTGCACTGTTAAATCGTCGAAATCCGAAACGAATTTCAGAACAGGCAAAAATAATATTTATTATCGACCGGTTGTCCGACGATGTTTTTTATATTATTTTGAGGCCGCATCTGTTCTAAAAAAAAAAATCCCACATCAGGTTTCTAGAGAGAAAACTGAGACCCGTTTGTCCAACCTTGATTTATTACCAATGATTCGATTGAATTTTCAAAACTCTAGCTGCATTTTTCGAAACAATGTCAAAAAATCGGCATTTCATACTACATTCAATTATTAATCTCCAATATTTTTGTAGAGTATAGCAACTTCGACGCTGCTTAATTGGTTTCTGTCATCTCTTTTTTGTACATTTTGATGTGCATGTTGTTGTTGCTGTTGTTGGTGTTCATAACGAGCACAGTTTCCGTGGCAGTTAAGTCTGCACGTTGTTGGCGGTCTCTTGTTCGGTCGAGCCGAACCAACAGCCGACGACGCTGACGTTGACGTTGACGTCGACGTCGACATGGACGTCGCTGTCGCAGTAACTGCTGCTGCTGCTGCGGCTGTCGCTGCTACTGTTGCTTTGTTGTTGTTCTTGGCTCGAAAGTTTCGTCTGTACTACACATATATTTGTGTGTATGCGCAATGTGTGTTCGTGTGAGTGTGTCCATGTGTGTCTGTGTTAACGATGAGCCAGCCAATGCGTCTGTGTGCCAGCAGCCAACAACGTTTGCCCGTCTGCCGCAATGGCCGACAGTCGCGCGACCTAAAATCAGTTAGTCTCTGTGTGTGTGTACATCTGTGTATAGCTGTATGCTTGTGTTGGATTTCACTCTGTGCCTGTGCGAGTGTGTGTGTTAGTTGCCAGTGTGGTATAACGTTGTTTGAAAAAAGGAGTGTCTGCTCTAGAGACGAGCGCAAAAATGTCGCAGCAACAACAACAACAACAGCGGTTAAAGTAACGACAGCAGCTGCGCCAAAAAAAAACTATAGTATACATTTGGGTGTGTTTGCTTGAAGTACATACATACTGCACATATACTATATATGCATACATACACACACACGCAGTTAGGACCTCTGGCAAATGTATAAATGTGCATGTTCGTGTGTATGTTTGTTGAGTGCTTTTATTAGTATGGCACGCAGACAGTCGTAAAATGGGCCGAATTAATGGCTGCGCCTGCCCCGGGGGTCGCACCCATGGTAAATATTTTACGCAGTATGTGTGTGTGTGTGTGTACGTGTGTGTGTTTGTGTTAGTACTGCGTTGCGGCGGCATTTTAAAGCTTTAAGGCCGTTATGCTTAGCCGGCAAACAAACTTTCACCAAAAATGGCGTCCAAGACAAAATATGTTGCCTACTTTTGAGCGCTTGCTACATTATGTACTAGCAACAAGCATGCTTTTTATAGGTTATGTAAAGGATAATGCAACAGTGTTGGAGTGTTAAAGCTTAAAAAGTGTGAGCTAGTAAATAAAGCGTGCTGGGGCATAAGTAAAAACTAGGTTGCATTGCCTGCAAACCTACGACAACAACAACAACGAAAGCAACAACTTATAACACCTGCACACACTCATATACATGCTGCTCCGGCATGCATGTCAAAAGCACATGACACTGACAGACCGCCTTACCAACACGCAGCCATATGTAACACAACAGACATAACGTCGTCGCAACTGACGTCCATCCAATCAACCAGCTATCCAACCAATCGAGCAGCCAACCAACCAACCAAATCCCCCCGCACCCAACCAGCTTATCCACACCCACGCCTTAGGCCTAGCCCCGCCGCATCATTAGCGCTAAACGGCCGTGCGGCCCCATAACACCGCCGTCTGATCGATGGCTCTGGTCACGCGAATGCCAACCACAACGACCTACATTCAATTTGCAAACGCGACCGCATTTGGTAGGAAAAAAAAAAAAACAAATAAGCTGACAGATGCATGCGCCATATACCAAAGTTGATATATTTATTTCATTATGAAATATGCGCCAACGGAAATATGATTTGTCAGGCACAGACCTACCAAAAAAAAAATTAAATAAAGTAAAACACCCACAGCTGCGTGCTTGCCCACCATTTTGTTGCAAATCTTGGTCAGCATTCAATCATCTGCCGAATATTATTTTATTTAGCAACAATTAGCGACAATCAAGTTGCTAGAGCTAATTGTTTGGGGCACGAGCAAGAGGCGATAGATAAATACTGCAGACGAAAACGTGTCGCATGATTATTTTATAAATATTACGCATACGCAATGTTGTCTGTGTGTATGTGTCATGGCGTGACTGTGTCGGAATGATTGAAATGATTAGATTAGTTCACACACGCATTTCAATTAAGAAAATTGTAACATTTGACCTATTTGAAGATATCTCGAATGTCTGACAGCTTGCTGTAACTCTTGCTCTTCCGTTTTTGTTTTTGTAATGAAAATGAAAGCAAATTTGTGGCATCATTCGAGTCGTTGGGCTGCAACATTGTTGACAATGCTTTCAGCCACTTCACTTCACTTTACTTAAGGCAGAGTCTACAGTCTATCCGTTAATAAATTTGATTTCACAGTTGGGATTTACAGTGGGCCATATGCGATTTGTTGTGATATTCGAAAGAGAGGGCTTTAAGTGACATAAATGAAAACTGAAAGTTTGAACTAAAGTTGTACAATGGTAACAACTTTTTATATAAAGATGAAAAAATAGGTCCCAAGTGACAATCATTTGTTGATATGATGTTAATGTCCTCACTTGCTTTTCATTGCATGCACTCTTATGGAGTAGACTCTCAAGCTCTCCCTACTTTTTCGTCATTTCTAAACAATATGGTAAGTGATCCAAATTTCCACTATTATCTTTAAAAACTATTCAATTTTATTTCCATTCCAGCTCAAACCATGTTTTCTACGTGTTTTTTGTGTCGCTGAGTCCGATTCTAAGAAATTCCCAACACGTAACGGTTCTGACATAACCTAAAAAATCCCATAAAACGAGGTATTTGGAAAATTTTTTTCAAACCGTGAAATGCTGTGGTTTTTGGCCATGGTGTCGGATCTTTTGACCCCAAAAACTTATAAAAAAAACATAGTCGGACACCAGGACTCGACCATTTCTTTATGGTTTTTTTTTAAGGTTATATCGTAGCTGAGCCTACTCATGAAAAATTGATTTTCGGATTCGCAGCTCAGACCATGTTTACAAAATATTTTTAGGGTCGCTAAATCTGAATCCAAGGTCCACAAATCGCCATCTTGGAAGCACCAATAAAAAGAGAAAAAAGTTAAGGAAAATGGTCCCACATTGGAGACCACCCTATCCAGCTCGATGATGCAAGCCGTCTGGACTCGGTTCATCCACAGGGATTGTAAGAGTCTTTGTTGTTGTTGTGGCGCTTGTCTCGGCAGCATCGTGTATGTGATTTGTCGGGTTTTAAAAAAGTTCATTCATCTAGGCCAACTCTTGTTAAATATGTGATACCAACCTACCTAGTTAGTTACCTAGTTTTTAGAAATAAGTAAAACTTCAACTTTTTGTCAGGGTTGGCCCAACGTAAGTATTGCCAAAAGACGTACGGTCAAACTAAAATTGGTGCGGCCAGGCATGGCAACTTGAAGTGAGAAGGGAAGAAACAGGAGGATTTCACCGGACACAAAGCTTTTTAAAGGGCCCGTAGATTTAAATAAATTAAAAGAGCGGATTCCTCCGGAACCGAAGATCATTAAAATTCTTCGTAAAAAAGGTCCACCCTAAGGAAGTGTCGAGAATCACGAACGGGTACTACTTTTCGCTCGACGGACGGTAACGGCTTCAGAGCTTTCGGAGCTGAAATCCTGTTTGGAAATTTCGGTCAAAATTTTAACTTCACACTAAAAACTTGTATTCCTTGGTTTATCGCGTATTCCCCAAGTATTCATCTAACATCTTAAATTACTAAACTTTAGTATCTGAAGCAGCGCCAATTTATAGGAGACCTACAAGTGTATGTCAATTTTCTCTGCACTCCATCAACCTTTTCTATTCTTTATATAGCATGTTCGATTTTTTACTTTTTGCTCCCTATTTCCTATTGACAGCAACCACAAAACGAGATATGGTTGACATTTGTTCAGTTGGGTGACCGCCTCTTCCTAGCCTGACCAGGCCTGGCCTGACATCGCCCAGTGCTTGATAATATGCACACATTGACATCTGGCTTGCCTTTAACACAAATGCATCTTAAAGTGTGCATGTATGATATCTATGTGTGGTTATGGATTTGTATCTGTGTGAGTGCGGTTTTTATTGTGTGCTAAATGTATTTGCACAAATTCTAAAGCATATTATAGCTCGCACAGAAAACTCATCTCGACGCGACTCACAGAGCTCGAAATCGACCATACAAAGTTGTTAGTTTCAGTTGAGTTCGGTTTGGGCTTTGGTTTTGGGTTTGGTTCAGTTTGCCATGTGTCTTTTGCCACAGCCCGCATTTTGTTGGCGCTCAACATGACCTGATTCCACCAAACAGCTGCCCTCTCCTGCTCCTGTTTTCTCTCGGTATGTATGTGGACGCCACACACTCTAACCCATTAGTTTTACATGGCTTGGCACTTCTTTTTTTTTTTTTTGCTTTTGGGCCTCAGCCCGAGAGTTGAAGGTCGTTTGTGAAATGAGAAACCAACCAGCAGCAGCTACATCCAGCACTTTGTACCACTTTGGCATACCATATCAAGCCACAACTGCCACACACATACAAAGTTGTCCTGGTTCTTGCCACATTGAGCATTGAGCTTTTTAGTGTTGAGTGCGGCAAAGGCTGCTCTAGAACTGCTTCTATTACAGCTGCTGGCTAAATGGAGAGCCGCCAACCACTTTGACGAGCGCGCATAATAGCAAAAATATATACCCCATATATATACTACATACTATATGTATATAAATACATATCTGCATATATATACTAAGTATGTTCGAGTGTTTGAGCTCTGTTATTTACAATAGAATTGCAATTTCTTTTGTTCGACCAACAACAAGTAGCACAGCAACAGCAACAACCACAAAAACAAAAACTTGCCAACAAATGGAAGTATTTGAAGAGCAGCAACAGCCACAGCCATAGCAACAAGCCCTAAACCCTCCATCTCCATCAGCAGTTCCTACTACAGCTGCCTTCAATACTTGTTACCAGCCTGTTCTTCCCATTTAATCTTTATTATCGATGACACAATGATTGCCAGCAGCCATTTTTTATATAGACCGGCGACGGCAACAATTTTCAAAAATGTTTCACCCCACTGCCCCCCACACTCAATGTCCAAACAATTTTCGCAACTTTATTTTCAGACCAGCATCCCCACGTCCAGCCAAGTTGGTAGCTCTCTCCAGCTTCAGACTCACGGCTCGCTGGCTGCATAATTCAAGCGAAACGTCGCCAGTGTCGCATTTTGACCATAAAATAAAGAAGCAGCAGGAAAACCCAAATGGGGAAAGGCCCAACAACAAAATGGCGGTTCTATGTTGTTTTCTGACTTTTTTTCATTTCAATGCCGTTGTTTCTGCCCTGGTCCAGTTGTCCCGGCGACGCCATGTCATAAAAACACAACCAGCTGCGTTGCGCGTCTGCAATTTCATTTATATTTTTAAGCCCTGCTACACTGTGCAAAAATGTGTCCGAAAAGTAAGGCCAATTAATGGTATTTTATCAGAGCTATCAGAATTTCAGAAGAAACGTCAATAAAATGCAAAAAAATATTGATAACAGAAAATAAACGTTACAACGTTATATATCCATCAGATCAACAGGGCGTTAATTTGTCATTTCTATTTTGTATCTGACGGAGCTACATAGACGATATGAATATTATTATTGCAAAAAAAAAAAAAAGAATAATTAAGCTTAAACAACAAAAATATTCTCAGATTTGGCCAGCTGTCTAGGAAGGCAGAGTGCTGTCTTTTTAGTAGAGTACACTGGCGCCACCTATGCAGTGTATAGAACATATTTATTTTCCTTTTTACTAAAAATACAATTAATGGTATTTTATCAAAACTATTAGAAATTCAGAAGAAATGTCGATAAAATGACAAAATATTGATAAGAGAAAATAAACGTCATCAACCTTATCTATCTATCAGATCAAGCGTTGATTTGTCATTTCTATTTTGTATACTGACGGAGCTACATAGACGATATGAATATTATTATTCAAACAAAAAAATGAATAATAAAGCTTAAACAACAAAAATATTCTCAGATTTGGCCAGCTGTCTTTTTAGTAGAGTACACTGGCGCCACCTATGCAGCGTATAGAACATATTTCTTTTCCTTTTAATTAAAAGGAATAGTGAAACGGTCAACAAAAAACTTGAACTCTTCATATCTCTATCTTTTAAAAGTAATTTTTAATCCATATAGGTCAACGGATTAAGTGCTCTCTTAGATAGCCTTCTGGTAGTTTCCACATTGCCGGGAACAAACTTGCTTTCAAAATTGCAAGAAATGGGGCTGCGAACGCTTTTACAGCGTCTAAGTTCTTTTGTGGCATCTAAAGACACAACTTTTAGCAGTTGCTTAATCAAAGAATCCAGACGAACTATCTTGAAACTATGTTTTTTTTCTAGATTTTTTTTACTTATTTCTATTTATATTCAATCCATTAAGAAAATATCTCAATTGATCAAGAAAACCTTTAGAATTCCGACTGGTTTTGTTTCACGGATATTAAGTTCAAAAACTTCACCTTGGAAACCTGGTCTTGGAAAGTTTTTGCCTAGTACTCAAAGAGTTCTAACTAACTTGCCTACCAAAGAGAGGACATTGTCCTTTGGTGGTGAAAAAAAAAAAGATCGCAAATCAACTCTAAAATCCGTGCTGATTTTCTTAGCAATAAATTTAAAAAAATAATAATTTTGTTTTGTATTATTTTGTTATTCTCATAAAATGCCATGAATCTTTCGTTTGATTTTCATGCCTGAATTCAGGCCTGACAAATTTAGCACAGCTATGTAAGCAAAAGTCAACATTTTGGCCAATCATTTCTTCTTAAACGTTAATGGTGATTAGTGTAACCCTCGCCAACCCTGACGGCACATATTTTTTCTTTGAACTTGGCAAATATTTTATCTAGAGGATCCTAAGATTCTGTTCCCAAGGAATTTCACATTACGTATAGAAATGATAGGGTTGCTTCTTGCCTCCCCGCAGTTCCTGCGAGTTCAAATAATTTAAAGTGTTTGACAAATATTAAAACTTGCTTTTTCAAAGAATTTTGTATTCTCTCTACGACCAAAAACTTTTCAAGTTTTTCTCTCAGTGCAAGCACACATTTGGCCCAACTCATGTTCTCAAATTCCCTTTTCATCTGACTTTGTTGCTGTTGTTGGTGTTACCAATGTTGTTGTTGTGCTGGCACTGCTGCTTCTGTTGGCTGTTTGTGCGCCCCGACATAATTTGCTAACTGAAATGGAAAACATTTTCGACAGGCGCTCGGGCGTCGGTCCAAAGGACGCGGCAGACACGCGCACCAATACAAATGCGCCATTTTGAAAAGCATACACAGACAGAGAACTGGCCATAAAAAAAAGAAGAAATGAACAAAAAAGAATGAACGAAAGCGACAAACAACAACAGCAGCAGACAGGAAAAAGGATGTCGCCGAGGTGTGGCAGGCAACGGAAGTCAAACCCAGTACGTGAGAGTGTATGCATGTGTGTGTGTTCGTTAGTTGGGTCGACATTGTCGTTGTTGTCCCTGTTCACATTGGCTTATCGATGTTGCCAGTAACTGTGACAGTTATGAACTTCTCACACGACGTAGCACCAAAGTCCGGGGCCCAGACCCAAATGTCCCAACATTTTTGCTATTAAAAGCAAAATGTTTGTTGTTGTTGTTGCTGTTCTTGTGTGTCCTTCAACAGACCCGCAAAGATGTCATAAAAACGTAAAGCAACAAAAAACAAAAACAAAAATGTTATAATAATGCCCATTCACAGGGCTACAATGGAGTGCGACAGAGTGACTAAATGACTGACCGTCGTCCTTTGTTGTGACTTTCGTCCTTTAAATGGCAGGCGCTGTCTAAGCGTTGTTTTTGTATGTTTTTACATTTATTTACAGGCAGGCAGCCCCCTGCAGGCCCTGCCAACAGTTTGTGTTTGTGCCACGGGTCTTGGTTCAGTCTTGTATAGCATATTTTTAGGCGCAAAATGTGCGAGCCTGTCTAGCCAGCACCAGTCGCAGCCATTTTTAATCATTTTGGTTTTTTTTTTTGTGTTCTGGTTTTTCTCATGTTTTTTTCATTAAAATTTACAACAAGGCCAGAACTTATTGCGTAATAGCCAAAATGTGTAAGCAGCTTTGAGCAGAATAGGCTAGAATTTGAGATACTCTCTGGCCAGCGTATTGCTCCACATATTTGTCGCGTTGGCCGAATTCCTTTTAGTAGGTAAAGCTGTTGAAAGTTAAATTCCTTATGGAATGTAACGCTGTTGCGAGTTCTATGGTTAATTAAAAGAGTAAATAGGGGCACCCACAGCATATTGCAAGACGTCGACAGAGTGATTGGCTTAAACGAGAACTTCAGCACTTCCAAGGCCTGCCGTTTCTCCAGATCTAAATTCTATTAAAAATGTTTGGGATAGTTCGTGACTTTTATGACTATTATAGGCAATATTCAAGCTTCTTGGAGAACAAACCTTCCTCGAGATAACCATTAAGAGAGCTTAGAAATATATTATCAATGCTAGCCTAAAGAATTTCAAATACTTTGGGAATGTTATTGACTAACAATTTTAATGATAATTATAACAAAAATTTACAACTCAATTGGATTTTTTTCTTCTACTTTTTAACACCAACTGTCACAATAAACAAATTGAATTCAAAATTAATAGACACTAAGATGCTGCTAAAATTTTATTTCATCACTTTCCATTGAAAAAAAAAAAAAATTATAAGCGAAATAGTGGGTGCCCCTATTAATTTGGCACTTTGTTATAAAAGCTTAGTCGTATTTATAAAGTTAGATTTGTATAGGTATTCCATATCAATGTGAGTTAGGGTAAACATATGGAATGGAACACTTCGAGAAATCATGAATCAGAAATAAAATTATCTCCCAGGTGACCCTATTAATTTGGCACTGTACTAAAAAAGCTATCGATGTGAGTTAGGGTAAACGTATTGATTAGAACACTTCGAGAATTCATGATTCAGAAATAAAATTATCTCCGATATAGTGCGTGACCCTATTAATTTGACACTGTACTAAAAAAGCTGCGTTGTATGGATAGAGTTAGATTTACATAGATATTTTCAGAAAAGAAGTCACTAAAATGGAATAGGAAGAGCGCCCTGGAGGTACAGATCCTTCCGAAATATCAAAATGTCTTGAATTTAATTTAGATCTTCAATAAAATTCTTATGGACTCGACCCTCTTGTGCACTTAAAGCCTTAGGGCATCCAATTAGGTATGAAGCCTCATGTGAGCCTAACAAACTAAATAACACTGAAGTTTTATGAATAAAGGCAACACATACGTCCCTTTTTCTCTAACGCAATCGATATCTCATCTCATCGAGACTTCTAATATGTTTTAATTCTATAGATATTTCAAAAATCTTAATTTAGCTCAAAATCTATGAAATGAATTTTAACCTTTTTAGAATTCAGGCGATTCTAAGAAGCGCTATCAATTTTAAATAAAGGTAAAATTATTTTTATCCTATAGGATTTGTATACGTAAAAAATGGTTGGAAACAAACCAAAAAATATGGAAAACTGCTAGTTAGACACCATTAAAGAACGATGTTCTAGTACATTCTTCAAAAGCATCCAACACGATATAGACCTATCAACCAAAGGAACACCGAACATGGGTGACTCATAACCTCATACACCCCTCTAGCTCCATTCCATTTTAGCTTGTAAAACTAAAATCTGGCAACTGAATATGCTTCTGCTGACTTTATACCACAAGACTTTTACCCAACTGTGTCATGTTCCCTACGAACTCCTGCACATTATGTTTGTAGTGTATAGCAAAGCAGGCCTGCTTAGGATCCTGACTAGCATCTGCTTTTGGCAAAAACAAAAAAAATAATATACTGCGCAGTTGATTTTTTTAAGTTCAATTTCAAGAAATTAATAAGCGAAGGCAAAGACGCATTAGAAAAACTTCCAACTCAAAAATCATAAAAAACGAACTCACGCTCCAAATTCGAACTAATGAAATATCAATTTGTATGGACATGCTAATGTGCAGGAAAAACCCAAATAAATAAAAAAAATTTGTTTAAACTGGGCAAGTTCAGTGGATGACTACGAAGAAGACTTCAACTTGCAGCCAAAGTGTGGCGGCGGTCTATGAGGGGCCGTCAAGCGAGCAGCGACCCAAAAGGAAGTCGAGGTCTTTGCCACAAGGTTTCACCGTGTAACTAACCAACTGACTGACTGAGTGACTGACTTACTGGACTGACTGTTTGACTCTAGTCGGCGTTGCTTGGTTTGTGTGTTTGCTGTGCCGGCAGTGGCACTGGCACTGGCACCAGCACCAAGTGATGAATGGTAATGAAAATGTTGCCATGTTGTTGCAGTGGCAACAACGTTTGCAGTTGTTGGCAGTTGCAGTTTTTTCTTTTCATTTTTTTTTTTTGTGGCCAACGCCGCGTTGTCTAGCAGCCAAGTCTAAAGCCAAAGCCAGTTAGGCTAGCCTCAACTGCCTCAATAAAAACTAATGCAGTGGCAGTTGTTGTTGTTGTTGTCGGCAGATAATCATCTGCTGTGGTTAGTTGTTGTTGTTGTTGTTGGCACTGTGACCATGGCTACATGTTGTTTGTTGTTGTTTGGCCCACTTGTTGCCACAAGTAGCAGAAAAACATAAAATTTTATGCATTCGTATTTCTTGTAAAGCACTAATCTGCTGCCCCTCTGCTCTAACACGCCTCCCTGCGCAAATCCCCCTGCCACCACACACATGCGTCATTTTGAAGCCCCCTGTTTTTTTTCCGACAAACAATTGTCGGTTTTCTCTAACGTTTTCGCTCGTTTTGATTAATCTGACATTGTAATGCAAAAATCCATTTGCCAGCCAACTACAACATGGACAACAAGTTATTATAGTAGCTTATATGCTTGCCACAAACCATTGAAAGCTGTAGCTTGGCGGCGGCCACAGCTCAACAACCCACTTAAAAGCCCAAACTTGACCTAGCCCCGTCCAAAAATGTTGCACACAAAAAATTTAGACATCGTCGTCGTCGTTGGAGTCGTCGCAGCTGCTGCACTTGGCAGCAAACTAAAATAAGTTTTATGGCCACTGCCACGCCCTGTACTTGCAACGACTAACGATCATGTGACCAGCAGCCAACTTAATTTCTTTGTGGCAACCGCCCCCTAGTAACTGTAGTAATAGTGCCCACTGACTCTCTCTGTTCTACAGTGTCTGCAATAAAATTGCGGAAATGATTTCAACAAATTGATAGGCATCGCCAACTGCTGCTGCTCCTGCTGCTCCACTTGGCGGCATTTTGCAGCCAAAAAGCTGTTGAGTAATTGGAAGGCGTGTTTTGGAGCTATCCTATAATATACGTGAGCGGCAATGTCGGTACGGTAGTACACTTGGGTTTCGCTGTCTCTATCTGTATATGCGTGTGCGCTCAAAGCGTTGACCTGACCAAGGACAAGACAAGAATTTGTGCGGGATGTTATTATAACCTCCCAAAAACGTCCTCGAAATAGCCGACTGACTGAATGACGGCTTTACTGCCTGGCGGTCTGTTTGTGTCTCTGTCAATAATTTACGTTTATGAGTGTAGTGTGGCTGCCATTTTCCACATTCACTTGCTCAATGTCTTTATTGGGAAAACTAACAATTTGAAAGACACGGAACGATACACGACATTGGTATACACTGCAGCTATTTTCCATTATAGTACTTTTCGGAAAAGTCATTGGACTGATGTTGTGGATAGACGAACTGTCGACGGGTTTTGATAAATTGGGTACTAAGGCAACACTCGGAAAGGCGGCAGTTGGTTCTTAGTCGTCTCTTGTCTCCACAATCTTTGCAAATCTTTTGGACAATATGGTCACTGGAAACGTGACGTGGACGTTTGAGTAGGAACCAGATGCGAACTGTCAAAGCTTAGAATGTTAAACCTAAAAGTCTCCACGCCAGAAAAAGGTGGCTCTCGATTCGAAAGAAGTGATCTGCTCTTGGACGGCTGAAAAAACACGTCGTCGGCATCTTACCGACACAACCTCGCAACGCTGCCTCAGCCACCTTACAGTCCTGACATTTCCCGTCAAAAATTTACCACTTCCCGTCTTTTAGGAAACGCACGAAATCTGGAAATCATTCGGGCAACGGTGTATGAAGAATATTGAGTACCATTTTGTACCATTATCAAAAAATATAAAAATAATTTTAGACACCTAATGTTCATACTATTGTCTTGCAGATTGTCAGTTTGCAGGGCCCTTGGTTGGGCGCTACTACTTGGGTTTGGTTTCAAATATTGTTACTTTATTATATATAGGCGTTGCCACTTCTCCATATGCCAGTCTATCTATGCATCTTCATGATATTTGGCTAGTAGTCTTCTCGGCAAATATTTGTCGCCATGGAGGATAAAAATATAAAAACTTTTTCAGACATCTAATCATACAATTGTCTAGCAGATTGCCAGTTTGCTGGGCCCTTATTTGGGCGCTGCTACTTGGGTTTGGTTTCAAATATTGTTCGTTTATATCCCCTCCTCTGGGATTGTGACCTTGTCGCGGTGAGGGGCTAAGTAGAAGCAAGGCACCCGAGAGCGATCGTAGCGTCTGTCCTCAGAGTGAGCGGCTACAAACAGCGTCGGTCTTGGAGCAAGCGGTTACATGTTTTAAATGCGAGTATAATCGCTTACTCATCAGCCGTAGTACCAGAATCGGATGCTGTGAACCTAACAATCATCTATCCATCTTAATTAACTCTGATTCATTGCTTTATAAGAATCGTACAAAAAATGTTCTAAGAATATTTAAAAGAATTGACCTATTGATTTGTAGCTTGAAGTGCGTCACAAAAATTTGGTTATTCCATACTGAGCTACGAAATTATATAACCACATTATTACAATACAGCTGCATACACAACTTTCGTACATAGTCTGCAATAAAATCAAGGAATTTATTATCAGCTGTCTTAATATTTAAACAATTTTCTTAAAAAACCCATGTTCAAGTGTAACTCCACACTTTTTGGTATTTCAGGTGCATATAAACTTTATGCTATTAACCACACCCCACAGTCAACTGTCACATACAGTTTGCACATCTCAAACATGCCCTTTTTTCACAAATTTTACTGTTACGGATACATGCGAAAACGTGCGGAACCCAAGCCGGAATTGAACAAGCACCACAAGCTACAAAAGTGGGCCCACAATTCAGAAACTGTAGCTCATTAAAGTCAAAATGCCGCAAAGTAAAACCACAAAACTAAACATTTACCGCAATGTCTAGGCAGACAAAGTTGCCACACCCAAAAAACTATAAACCAAAGAGCCCAAAACCCAAAAACGTTAATAAAGAAGGAGAGCATGCTGCTCTGCCAAGAGCATGTTATCTAAATTATGCACTTGAAGCCATTTAAACTCATGAAATTTTGCTTTAAGCTATGTCTAAGCTTTAATGTGATTTTGTACAACGACGAGCAGGAACTACAACAACAACAAAAATAACAAAAACAACAACATTGATGGCTACAAGGATGTCTGCTGCCTGCTGTGCTGCACAATATGGAGTGGGCTGCCAACCCACACATCTGCTCTATGATACAAGGAGGCACTGCTGATGATGACGACAACGATGTTGGAGACTACGACGACGACGACGACGACGACGATGACTACGACATAAACTTGGAATGTTGAATGTGGCTCAAACTTTTGCTGACATGACTGTCACTAATGCCAAACACGCGCCACAGTTTCAGACGCACACACAGACAGTGCGACAAACACACACATATGCACATAGATACAACTATGTTGAGCTAGAGAGAGTGAGAGAGCACGCGACCGACTTACATTTGGCACAGAAAAGCACACAACAACTTTTTACATAACTGTGCCGCACGCATACACACACTCACACACACACACACACACAGACAAGCATCAGTCTGGCAACGCTGGCAGACAGTGGCAGACAGCACTCAATATACACGCACGCACATGGATACACACATAGTACTAAGCATATAGACGGGCGACGCCTATATATAACAAACGACCAACATTTGAAACCAAACCCAAGTAGCAGCGCCCAACCTAGGGCCCAGCAAACTTTGTCGTCTCACGTCGTCTATACGTCTCAGGCAACTTGCCGTCATCGCCTACGAACGCTACCAACATCGGCAGAACCTAACGAAGCGCCTTAAAACCGAATTGTTGGCCCAAAAAGCAATTTCCCTTACAAGCGACTCGGGCGAAACGACAAAACGTCAGTGCGTCAGCGTCGTCGTCACCGTCGTCATCGTCGTCGTCTCAGCAGACGCTGCCCAGCCACCCAATTAAGCCATAACAAACACACAGAGTCTACCAACCTTCCCAATAGCCACCGCCCCCCTACCCACTACGTTACCCAACGCCCATGTCTCGACTCACTGGCGTCGACAAAAGCCACCACAACCTACAGCAACAAAATTTGTCTGAGGGCGCGCCATTAGTTTTGTGTTTCTCTTACTGCCTTTCTCTTTTCATTTCGTTTCGTTTTTGAAAGCGACGCCCCCGCACCCAACCGCTCTAAGCAGCCCTGGAGGCGGGGGGTCTACAAAGGCTGGACAGGAAAATTTTATATGAATGGCATTGTGTGTGTGTGCGCCAACTTTGCCCTTAACGCGCTACACAATACACACACACAAACACACACAAAGCAAAAGAAATAAATAACGACAAAAAAAAAAGTTGAAAGTTTTCTGCTCTCTTGCTCTTTCTCTGTGGGCGACTGTCTATGACTGTGCGTGTAACTGTGTCTGTGTCTGTGTGTGTGTCTGTGTGTGTGTCTGTGTGTGTGTGTGTGTGTGGGTTTTGCCTTTTTTTTTTCTTTGCCGACTTTTCTGCTGCCGCTTCGATTTACTCTTTCTTCGCTCTGCCTGCCGTTGGCCTACGTTATCATCAACGCCGACGCCGCCATTATTGCAGTCGCTGTTGCCATCGTTATTTTTCCCATCAGCTTATGGAATGCCCTTGTAGAGGGTATACACATTTTTTTTGTTATGGTATTTGTTATGCTTAGAAGAAATTGTCGTCTGTCTATAAATAGCTTTTTGTAAAAAAATGTCGCTCAGTTTTAGAGCTACAAATTTATAAGGACTTAAATGTTAGCAAAGTATCTTGAAGACTACTAGATAGACTATCTCCAAGTCTTAGGGTTAGAAATGCACAAAGGCTGAAATGTTTCTTATGTTAGAGAAGAAAAGTCTCGAAGATGCTCAAATAGACTGTATCTACTAAAATTTGTCCTTATGTTGGAGAAAAAATAGCAAAAGATACCTAGAAAGACTGTCTAACCTACTAAACAATCGAAGGCATATTTAGATATCTAAAAAGATTTTATATTTTGGACCTTCCAGATATTATTAAATAGTATTGTTGTGGGTGGTTCTTCCCCTTGGCAATATGCGGATGTTACGGTTTTCAGTTTTGGTATTTTTTGAAAAAAGGCAAATACAGTAGAAACGTAGGTTTTACCGAAAAGAGCTCACGGGGCATATCTTGAGAAACAGCAAGACTGTTTTTATTAGAAAATGTCTGATTCCGTTTTCGTTTCTCGTCTCACAACTAGAGCACCCATTCACTCTTTTTGGTGTGCTGTTGACTTACTGTACAGTGAATGAAAACGTTTGAAACATGAGAGTGAGAGAGTAATTGGAAAAACATGCTGAGAGCGCAAGAGCAATGAAAGAGATAGTATTTAAGTAAATAGTCGTGCAGAATTACTCTCTTTGCTAAATAAGTGTGGTTTAATAGATGATTTGTGAAGAAATAGTTTTCTTTATTTCGACATTTCTTAATTTATTAATTTTTACTGTAATTTCGAGTTAGAAATAAATGCAGTCATGTAAATCCATCGCTAGTAAAAGTTTCTTTTTAAAAAAGCTTTCTTCAAAAGATTTCACTTCACCGAAAATCCTGTAGGGTATTTAAACTTTGTCACTCTCAAGTTTTCATTTTTTCTTGTTCTTTTTCATTTATTTCATTCTTATTTTTTTTCTTATTTGTTTATGTCTCAAGGGTGTTTTACTTTTATAGACGGCATCTTCATCTGCTTCTTCTTACTTTTCCACTTGCTGTTGCTTGGTATTTTCTCTCACACGGTTCCGCGCGCTCTCACTCTCTCTCTCACACTTGTACTCTGTCTCCCACAAGGCTCAAGTTACCCCAGTGACCCCCAAGCCTCTCAAGTTCTGGAGCTGCTTTGCAATTCTTGCGTTGTTCATAATAATTTATTGATTTTGCTGTTACAACAAGGCAGAGTCTCAATCTCCCCCTCCGCCGTCACTCACCCACTTTTTACTGCCGCTACTTGTCGCTCTCTACCCCTCAAAACTTTACGTTTACGCCAACTGCTTGCACCTGAGCCATTAGACCATTAGCGCCGACATGGCTTTAAAGCTATTGCCAAAAAAAAAAAAGACACTTGAAACTGTGTCATATTTATTTCGATGTCAATCGAATATTGAATCGAATGAATGAGACGAGATGACGACGCTTCAATGAAATGACTTAAATTATAAGCCCACGTGCATGTATTTGTATTTATTGTAGCTTTTTAAATAATTCCATAAATTATCGAGCAACTCTAGCTTTAGGCTCTACAGATAGATATACTCTCAGATACATGCTCGTATATCAAATGAACTCAACTTGGCTGCGACTGAGACTTGGTTTGTATTTGTATCAGACAGACAGACAGACAGACAGACACACGGAGAGACACACGTGTTGCTTATAGCTGTCAGTTTAATGCTTTGAGCTTAATCATTTGCTCAACTAAAACAGGTGCCCCCAACAACAACTACAATAATATCAACAACCACAACAACAACTTGGCCAAGTTGTTGGTCATGTTTGCCAAGCCAACAATTGAAATTTCAACGCCAACTGCGCATAAGTCGCTCTAATTGTTTGTAATCTGTTGGCTCGTGTAGGTTGGCCAATATATCTGCACATATAGTATATATGTACAAAATAATACCTTAGTTATTTGTTATTGTTGTCATTACTTTATATTGTAGTGTCAGTTTTTTTTTTTGGCAATCTACTTACGTACAAACCAGACCAAATATTAATATGACGCTTACCTGCAAAGACAAAGAAAGCAGAGTTATGTGAGTAATCAAATATTTCATAGATACAATTAAGAGTAAGAGGTTCAATTTTAAACAAGCTGAGTTGAACTTTTTATGTAAAATAAATTCATAAATTTTTTTTTTTTTTAAAAGAAACTTTTTTCTGAGAGTTATATTATTTTAAAAAATTAAAAAAAATTGGAATATTGCCAAAATTTCTTGAACTTTAATGCAATATTTCAATTCCCAATAAAATATTTTATGTTAATTAAATTTTGAAAAATAAGTTAACAGTTATAATAATTGGTTTACCTCAATTAAGTTAAACCAAATGATAGCTTTATTTTTATTTATTTTACCAAATGTTACAATTTTCTTAATTTTAAAACATTATAAAAATTATACTATATTTTCAATTAAGTTAAACCAAATGATCCATTTTTTTTTAACTCATTAAATTTTTTCTTTTATAATATTCCATACACTGTTACGAGATTTTTATAAAAGAAACTTTTTTTACGTATATTATTATTAACAATTTTTTGAAAAATTGTGAAAAATTAAAAAGCTTTTATAACTAAATGAAAATAAAAAAAAAAATTTTTTAACATTTAGGACTTTGTAGAAAGTGTCTTACTGGTTCAGGAACAAGAACCCAACGACTTAAAAAATTTGACGCTGCAGATTCATGTAATAAAAATATTTTTCTGCATATTTAAGTCTTAAAACTTAAAATTGTGTGGCTTCATTTAAAAAAATAAAAAGATATTTTTTACCTTTTTTTAATTTTAGATAAGTTCTCAAGCAGTAATTTTTTATTTTTTTATTTTAGATAAGTTGTCAACAAGGCATTTTTATTAATATTTGTTTTTCTAAGCCAATCCTTTTTATTAAAAAAAAATATAATGTAAATATGAACGAAATTTATTTGCGAAACAATGTTAAAAAAAAGATAATTTTCCGCAATTAAAAAAAAATGATATGCAAAAAAGTCTAATTTTTAAGATGTCTGAAGCTTAATTTTTTAATATTAATATTAATAACAGAGTTTCTTTCACTTATCCTATCTCAAGACAATTAATGCTTCATTTAAGGAAAAAAAAATTTAGTCTTTAAAAACAAAATATTAATTTGAAATTGTCAAATAGTAAATAATATGTTAATATTAAAGGACAAAAATTATTCATTAAAAATTATATTTACTTAAAATACAAAAATAGTAAATAATATATGTTATACATACAACAAAACACCACATAATTAAAAAAATAATATAAGTTTCATTTAATATTTTATGAAAAATATTTTTTATTTAAAGTTATATACAAAAAATGAATTAAAAATTATACACAAAAAAGAAAAAATAAATATTAAATTAAAAAAATTATGTACGGAAAAGTAAATGTCACTGTTATAATTTATATAACTTATAATATTGTTATAAGTATGCCATATAAAATTATAATAAACATGGAATTTAAAAAAAAAATTATTATATATATTAATAATAAATAAATAAAAAAAAATAAAAATTTGTCTCGACTGAGAATTTTTTTAAACAAACAAACAAAGCAACAAAGTTTTTTTATTTTTGATTTATTACACTAACTTAAACAAAAAATTAACCTTCCTAAAAAAGTGTTTTTTTTTTAAGCACCGTTTTCGAGATATTTTCGAAAAAAAAATGTTTTTGGGCACTTACTAAAGTCATTCGTCAATATGTTGCTCGACCCCAAATTACCCTAAAAAACACTTTTTTAGGAAGGTTTTTTCGAGGACCCTTAAATTTGTAAACTAGTGTTATTGATATCATTATTTTTTTTGTATATTACTTACATGATTTTTAGTTTTAATATTTCTGTTATTTATTTGGTATATTCAATGCAATAGATTGATAAAATTCAAAAGAACATAAAATAATAAACAATTATTTTGAAACTGAGATTTATAATTTTATTGTGCGTTTCTTCGTTAAAAAAAATTCGAACTAAAATCAAGTGAATTTAATACTCAATAAAAAATCTCCTCAAAATTAATATAGATCAGATGGAATTTTTTTACCGAACAATAATTTTGGCTTGAGAGTGATTCAGAAATTTAACCTAAAAAAACTAAAAAAAAATGACAGAATTTAACTAACACAATTCTTATGACAAAATATATCTTCGGTTTGTAAAAGAATGACCCATCTACAGATAAAATTTCATTTTGATCAATTCAAATTTTATGCTTTGCATTCAAAAATTGAAAGCTATTTTAATGGCCAGCTATTAATTTGTCAATAAAAATCATTAAAAATTTAGGAAAAATGTTGGAAAAAAAATTTGCATTTCGTTTCGCACAAAAACAGATTAAAGAAGACTAGCGGCAGTGAGGCGTCTACTTTATAAGGTGGACTCTGCACATTGCACTTGACTGCCAAGATTTATGTTGCACGCGCCCAACTAAGCCCGCCCCACTAAACCCGCCTCTAGTCCATCGCAGCTACGTGGCAAATAATGCAGTTTTCTTGGCCATTTTTAGCTCTCTAGTTTCTCTAAATCTTTACGGAGGCTATAAAAATATCTGCTCGACAATTGCACTACAGCACTGAATGGCGTTGGCCATAATGGAAATTAAAAATGTATGTAAATATATGTATATAGCACGAATAAAAGACATTTTTTTTCGTGAATATTCGGTTTGTCATTGCAAAACACAAACAATATTAAGTATAACCTTTTATTGCTGAGAAAACATATATTTTATTTTATGAGTTGGACTCAAAGTGCAGCAAACCACCTGTACTTAATGGGAGAGCAATGCTAAATCGAGAAACTTATCAATATGTATAAAATAATGAATACTAACAAGTTATTAAATGAATATTTTATATCAACAATATCAATATTTCAAATGGAATTTCTTTAATTTGATCAGGAATTGTGTACTTCTAATAATACCGAATTTATATAATATTTATTAAGATAAGCTTTTTCATCTGGGTTTCTGATTCTAACAAGCTTTGACTGTTCTCTCATAATGTGTACTATGAAGAATACTTCTATTAATATACTAAGGTTCTGATAACTTCTTAAATTTCAAAAAAAAAAATTGATAAAAGTTAATTTCGTAGAACTTAGGGTTCGTTGAAAGCGTAAAATTAAGAGAAGTTTTGGTTTCGTGAATTTCGAGGAAAATGCTAATAAGGGAACTTCTTAGATCTTAGAGAGCGTTTGAAGTAAAAAAGAACAGCACGTTTAAGATGAATATTTGGACAAACAAAAGGTATTCCCGCGTTTTTTCTCGCTCAACCATAACCATGTGATCGCTTCAAAGAAGTGTTTGACGATTTTTAAAAATAATGCAAACGAGTTCTTTCGAATCGTCGGGCGTCATCGTTTCGTAAATATGAACGAAACATGGATCCACCACATACACCAGAGATGAAGGGACAGTCTAAAGACCTAAAGGAAAAGCTTCTCGGCAAGAAATTTAAATCTTATTCAGAGTTCAACTACTAGTTTTTGCAAAAGAAAATTAAGTAAACAAATAGGTACTATATAAATATAAAATTTGTTTTTTTTTCCATAACTTGAAAATAGTATTTAAAATTTTGGTATAAACTCAACACTTAATAAAGATAATAAAAACTAATCTGATCATAAACAAAAATTTAAGATTTTTGAGAAAGCTGATGTCAAAAAACAAATATCTGCACTTATAATTTAAGTAATATTTTGGGCCGTACCCTTTGTGGAAAAACGTTTTCAGAATTTTTTTTTTTGAAGTGAAAAATTAAGAGAAGCTTCGGATTGTCCTACTCGGTTTGGCGCTCTTACAAATACTTCCCTTCAATATCTGTTGAAGAAAGTGCGAACAATTTTTAATTTTTTAGGATTAAACAAGTGCGACGTTTACAGTAGGCATATCCCAAGTGTAATGTACTCGGTATAGTTCGTAATTTCCACAGAGTTCTTTCGTTTTTGAGGCATTTTGAAGCACTTTGGGAGTCTACATACCGATTTTGGTGACTTTTTATTTTTTAGTTGTGCTTCAAGGTAAAACGGCTTAAAATCTAAAAATTCTTAGCGACAACTTCGGAAAATCCTTAACGATGTAAAAAAATTTTCTTTAATGGATGGGTAAATAATAAAAAATCCGTGAAATGATAACCATACGCCTGAACGACGTACGTTGATTTTTACGTTCTAAAAGGAATCTTTTGAAGCAAATGTTGCCAGATCGTATTGAAATTATTTTTGTTAGTTAATTTTTTGTCCATTAGCATAATTTTGTTAATAACGCATTTAAATTACACCTTACAAAAACTAACAAAATTTTTTTAATCTTCGTTCAAGTGCTCATATTTTATATGCTTCATAAGCCCAAAGGCAAAAAAAGTTTTGCTCTATAATAATATCTCCATGTTACTAACAAATTATTTGAATTTCAGTTTTATTTTCAAAATATTATTTTTGTAGAAGCCGCATACAGTCTTGAATTACTTTTAAATTCGATGCATTTTCGCCTCTTTTTGATTCCCACTATCTTTAAAATTGGCGTCCATCTCACTCTGAATTGTACTTGTTATTGTATTCTTCAGGTAAGGCCCTTTGAATCTTAGGAAACCAGCATTTGGATAGTGTTTGCATAAACTGTCTTTAAATCATCCCAAAAGTTGCTAAAGAAGTGTTTTCAAAGGTATAATCTCTGCGAATTAAAGGCTTAATGAGTTTTCATCCAAAAACTTGCTAAAAATGTGCCTTCATACGTATAATCTCTGCGATTTAAAGACTTTACGAGTTTGTTACTAGACCATGGCGTAAAAATATAAAATATTGCCGTGAACCCACCTTTAGTTCCTAGAGCATGATATAAAAGAGTAAAAGTGATCGAATGTGTTCACTCCACCGTTCGTCACTCGTATTTTGATGATTTGTCTTCATCTCACTCTGAAATATCGACCCACTTATTCACTTCGGCACTAAGCATTTTATCTTCAATAGATTCGCTTTCGCTTTCACTCTCACTACTTTGTTACTGTTATAATATTTGGTATTTTATAATATACATAGTATACTCTTCTGGCAATTCAGCAATCATTTTGTCTTGGCTATATTCAGCATTATTTTCAACTAAAATGTTGTTATTTACCTTAAAAAACAAAAAATCACACAAAAGCTAACGATACGTCTCTTAGACGAACTCATTGTGCATTTCTCGGTTAAGTCAACCCACCGCTGTAAAACAACAACCATTGAAAAGCTTGAGATACCGATTTAGCAAACTGAGAGTGAGCAGCTCGTACAGTGACAATCATGAGAGAAAAAGTACACAATAAAAACGCCTACGTCTCACAGACGTACATTATATTTTTATAGTCCTCAAAAAAGCTTTTCTATACTAAAACTTGATACCAAACTCTAGAAAAGTTGTCCAAAATAAAATAATTTGCAAAATTTGTTCAAAAGCTAGCCATAAATGTTTTTTTTATAAACATATTCTTATAGCAAAAATAATGCCAACACTTTTGTTGAAAAAAAAATAAACTGACTTGATATTAAAATCTTACTCTCTAGACAGATAAGAGCTATAAAAAAAAACATTGTATTGTATATTCCAAAGTTCAACATAAAAGAGTTACTCACTTGGAAAGTCTATTATAAATTGCACCCCACAAAGCCATTAAATGGACATTCAAATTCTATTGCCACTTCAAAAGAATTTGTTTTTTTTTTTTTGTTTCTTTTTTTGTATATAAGTACATAGTGTGTATTGTATAGTATCTCCCACAAATAGCTTGGATCTTTGGCATGCAAATCTTATAGACAATTATGGACAGCCATGCTCAGAATAATTTGGTCGCGCAGTGCTACAAAATAAACTCATTCAAAATAAGACGAAACAACAAAATGCTTTGCCGGTTTGGCCTGGACTCTGGGAGAGAGGGCGAGGTGTGCCACGGGCAGTTGGGTATCTGTTTATGTCGCCCGGCAGCCGGCAGCGTGTTGTCCTTTTGCAAAGTCTGCTGTTGGCGTTGGCGTCGGCGACATCATCAAAATGGCGTCGACAATATGACGCCAAAGAGCTGAAGAATTGGAGGAGACTTCGACGACGTCGACGACGACGACGTTGTTGAGCATGGCGACACTATTTTCTGTTAATTACCCCCTTTGAGCTGACTGACAGCAACGATAAACGACGAAACAGTTGCGTCCCAATTGCGAACTGGGGGCCCTTTGTATATACACGCCGCCGAGAATCTGCATTTGTAAAAATGTTGTTGTGTCTCTGTTCTGCCGCTCCACACACACACCACCCCTCTGGAGCATCATCCTGCACATATACTGCCAATGTTGCTAATACGTCTCTAATGTTGCTAAATTTGTGCACTGCAAAATGTTTGCTTTTTTTTTTTATTTGCTGTTTTTTTTAATTTAGCAAATGTTGTAAATTTACGCTAATTTATTGCGTGTCGCTTGGCACGTCCAACTTGCTGCCTGCCTAGATGTCTCTCGGTCTGTCTGACTGTACTCCATCTCCGCACCAATGTCTGGTCTGGGCAATCTGTCTGGGTCTGTCTAAATGCACACGGGTGGGTTTGTTAGTCATACGTTGGTTGTTTGTTGGTCTCCACACACAATGCCTCCCAGTAGTATGTCTTAATTGCCATAAAAAATTATATATACTATATGCATTTTGATTTACAATCCAGAGTATTTTGTCAGGGGTGTTCAGGGTTACCCGCTACGAGGGCAGCTTGATAAGTGTGCTTTAGAATTTTGAAAGCAATACTGCACATTGGCTTCATTGAAAGTTGGGCAACTGAATGACTTATGTCTTTATCAAAACTGTATTTGTTAATATCTGAGACATTTTTAGAGTGTGCTAAAGTTTTAAATCCTTAATGTTAGACTCAACAAACTTTTTCCGAAAGCTCCCCAACTCTCAACTTTACTTCTATAAGTACACGACTATAAAGTCCTCATAACTTCGCCAATTTTAAAGAAAATTGAAAAAAGTTAGTTTCTTAGAACTTAGGATTCGCTCAAAGCGTAAAATTAAGAAAAGTTTTGGTGTCATGAATTTTGAAGAAAATGGTAATAAGTGAATTTCTTAGATCTCAGGGTGACTTTAAAGTGAAAAAGAGAAGATTCGTCTTTTTCAATTTTTCAAATTAAAGAAATTCCCAATACTTATTTTTAAATCTGGATTTAAGTTCTAATACATACTTTCTTTAATGAGACAATTTTATATTCACATTACCTGAAGAAAGTACAAACCATTTCTTTTATCTTTAATCCTAAATATCTCTTTTAAGCGTGTTTTTTTAAACAAATATGCTCAAAATGTTCAGTAAGCATCTTATTTTTCATCACTATCACTATAGCCAAAGTAAGGCTTGATGAGAACTCTGCTACATCTGTTTCAATGATTGAGAAATAGGGCTTATTGAGGCTTATTGAGGTACACTACTGCCGTAGGCATCTCAGAAGAGAGAAGATATAAGCACATTTTAGATTAATATTTGGACTTACAAAAGGTAAATGGGTCACACGACTTTTGCCCTTGATCTTAACCGTTTTATCGTTTCAAAGAAGTATTTGACGATGATTAAACGTAATACGGGTCCTTTTCTGTGGAGCACTTTACTCAAGCGAGGCATGCCAGAAGAGTTTATCAACCTAACCAAAGCCATGTACTGTTGACTTTAGAGGAGGTACTCAGATCTTTACTAATGTGGTGCAAAGACATACAATGGAGTCCGTTTAGTCAGCTGGAAGATCTTGAATACGCAGATGATCTATGTTTGTTACGTCATAAGTGCTCCGATCTTCAGGACAATCTCGAAAGAATTAACAACTGCTCGCGAAAAGTTGGACTAGAAATTAATACATCAAAAACGAAAACTATCTCGGATTCAGGTGTTTGTAAACCGGTATCTAAGAAGAATTCTGCGACATGGAGGCGTACAATTGAATAAAAAATGCGAAAGGCCAATTATACCTGGAGCGGGGTCACTGTTAATACTCGTAACAAAGTTAGATTTAAGTTAATTGTTAAGGCTCCACGCTCCACTTAGGAGTAAAGACTATAAGTGGTAGTAGTAGTAAACGTAATACGAACGAGTTCCTTCGAAGCGTCATTTCGTAAATGTGAAAGAAACCTGACTCCATCCCATACACCAGAGGTAAAGGGACAGTCAAAGGCTTGGTCTACACCGGCTGCACCAAAGATTACCTTGGTTGGTCTGTCAGAGTACAAGTTCATGGAGACGCGTTTTTTTTATACACACTTTGTCTTCATAATTTGCGAATCATATTTAGAACTGTTGGGACAGATTATTTACTCTTCTACAACTGAGTCTTGCGGGGCGGCAAAAGTTTGCATCTAATAAAGAGGCCATCATCATGAGTCTTTTATTGCGAAACTATTTTTTATACAAAATATCACCAACTACTCAAACTGCCCTCGCATTTTATAAAAATTAAAAAAAAATATGTTACGGCAAAGTGCGAATATAATTTAACAATGCGTTGGCCATAACTTATATGCCAAACTCACGCTCGTATTACATGCATACTACACATATATGGCCAGGATGACCGTGTGGCCAACACCAAGCACTAGAGCACCAGAGGAGCCATATTACTAAGTGCAAACAAAGTGCTTAAGCAAGCGCAGCCAACTTATCAACGTAGTGTGTTTGCCACGAAGAAGGGGATGAACAGCAGTCAGCGGCGTAGAGGGGGAACGACAGAGAGAGAGAGTGTGGAGCAGGCATAGAGACGAGAGCGGAGCACAGCGCGGTAAATAGCAAACGCTGCTAGGAATTATAACGATAAATCAACGACAAGCTAAAGGAGAAAGCATAGGAAAGTAGCAAAGCAACAGTAACAGCAACAACTGCAATAATCCTGCCAAGACAATCCAGTCAGGTGTGTAATCTAAGAGAGTACAAGTCAATGTGAGTGTGAGTAGCTGTATGTATGTGTGTGTGCATCTGTGTGCGTCCATCTGTGTTGAAATGTAGCTTTGTGTGAGTCAGAGTTTGGTTGTTGCACAGTGTAAACTGCGCTAATTATGATGTGACTCCTAGAGATGAAAGCGTGAGAAAATTTGTCAGAGTGCACTCAACTAGAGATGGGAGCAGGCAGAAACTCCGGTAGTTTTGCGGGTCCTGCAAAAGCGGTATGGACGGAAGGGTTGAGTATTTTAAAAATTGATGGCTTTATATATACTTGAACGGAACATTATAGGACTTTAAAAAAGTGCGGTATGGTGATAACTATTGATTCAAGTCACAATTACATCTTTTATATAAAAACTTCAAATTCTTGTTTTTGAGTAAAACAACTATACTGTAGCTAACATCGTAAAGTTCTCTATCACAGATAGAGATGGTGACTACACCTATAGTAAAAAACTATTTTTATTGTTCTTTTTGAGCACAATGCCGATAATTTCTCAATCACAGACTGAGCTACGGATGATAATGGATTTCGGAGCAGATCTCATCTCTAATAGAAACACTTTCTATTCTCTATTTAGCAATGCTCTCTCTCACTAACTTGGACGGGATGGTGACGGATTTCCGTCACGATTACATCTCTAATAGGAATAGAGTGCTAATGATAATGGATTCCCGTCAACATTTGATCTCTAATAGCAAAACATTTTATTCTTTATATTACAATGCCGATTCCAGAGTTAACAGTTTTAAATTCTTAACCACAAACTGGGATGGGATTAATGATGGATTTTCGTACCGATCACATCTCTAAATAACACCTCTAGAAACACTTTTCACTTTTAAATAAAAAAAAAACACTTAAAAAGAAATCTACCGGTTCAGCCAGCATCTAAGACCTAAGGAACAACATTGATAAGATACATATATGCCATTGAAACGTTCGTATTGGAAAATTCTATGGAATAAATTATGACTATTGTGAGGATGGTGAACAACTTGTCGGATATAATTTTTCATATAAACAGGGCATCGATGTAGCTTCAGAATAGAGTGCGTGTTTTTTCGTAATTGAAAGATATAACTATTAAAGGAAAAAAAGAATCCTAAGAAACAGGTAGCGCCTAGGATTAGGGCTATGATAGTGACAGGAGTTGGGACGGGCTGAGAGGATGCATGTTACCCACAACGATTTCTGTCGCAAATGCGGGAATGAGATAGAGATAGAAAGCATCCAAGACCTGTTGTGTGACTACCCTGCATTTCTTAAGAAACGCACCCAGTATCTGGGAAAGCCCTTCTTTGTAGGACTGGGAAGTCTTGCATATCTGCCCATAACGGACTTGGCTCTTTGTTATCGAATCCTCAAAATTGTTCAGCAAGCAGGATGATTAGGCGAAATTGGGCACCTACTGGCTATTTTACTACCTCCCCCCATTCCCTTTTCTTTTTCTCTTATATAGGCATCACAATGGGCCGCAAGGTCTACGTGTGATTTCAGGCATCGCCAGAAAATTATCAGCATCTATAGCTTCATAAAACATTTTCTAAAAGCGCTCTTATAACATCAAGAATTATATATTATTATATAAGAGTAATTAATGTTAATTTGTTAACACATTTATAACACAGAAAAAAGACTTAAACAATGCGTGCTTAAATGTAAATAGTGAGTATTCCTACCTACCTACAATCCATAAAAAAACAGCTTAACTTTAGTGTAGACTCATTCAATAAATTTAATTTGTTATACATAAATACTCTACTAATGATCTTGGTTAAGCGCTTGAACGCAATTATATAGAAAGGTGCGTGACTCTCGTGAAGACATTATATTAAATTTATGTGCTCAAACTAATCATTTGTATTCACTCGAGTCAGTCACGAGCAAGTTTTTAGATCTTCACTAATGCAGAGTAGAGTGTAACTGCATCTATGTATCTACAAGATACATCATCAACTTTGACCAGGCAAAACGTCACAGCAAAGGGGAGCAGCAGCAACAACAACAAATGCTACTCAAAAATGCCTTTTAATTACAAAGCAGCGCGTGTGCGCTACGTTAACGTCGCTGTCGGCGTCGCTGCTGGCTTTGCTGCTTTGACTTGTTTGCATAATTTATTGTAATAAAGTCGACCGCCGACGTCGCTGCCGCTGCCGCAGTCGCTGCTGCTGCTGCTGCTGCCACCGCCAATGGCAATTATAAATGAGCATTTTCTTTGACTTTTCATGTATGCAACTCTTTAGCTAAGTTTGCTTCGTATAATTTTTTTTTTTTTTTTACTCAGTACATTTTCTTTTTCATTTTTTTTTCACAGTTGCTTTTACTTTGTTGTACAATAATTTATGGCTGAGCGTCCCTTTTTATTATAATGTCTTCGTAGTCGTCGTCGTCGTCTTCGTGGTCTTTGCTGCTTCTTCTTCGTTTTCAGCTTCTTCTTCTTCTTTCACTTGACACCACAAAAGCACCGTTATAATTAAGCCAAGTGATTAATTTAAATTAATGTGTCTGCAGCAATGTTGCTGCCCGCAAATTGTCGTCACCAGCAATAACAAAATGCAAAAAAAAAGCTAAAAAAAGCGATTTAGACGAGGCGCTGATTGGCAGTGAGATACCCTATACGGTAGTTGGGCACGGCTAGAGAAATCGAATCCCGTCAAGAGCATCGGGAAACAGGAATTTAGTATTCCATCTTGTTTGATATCGAAACAGGTCTCGAAACAAGCCAATCCCTTCTAATCCGAAGTTTTTAAAAATTTTCAGTATTTTAAGTCACCGTGGGCTGTGACTGTGACAAAATACTCGCGCAATGACAAAATACTCTCGTATCAGTGACAAGTATTTTGTCGCCGTGACAAGTATTTTGTCGCCGTGACAAAATACTTGTCACTGATACGACTCGTTACATTTTGTCGCCGTGACAAAATACTTGTCACTGATACGACTCGTTACATTAAAATACTTGTGACAAATCACAGGTACGTAAATATTGCTCATCACTAATTTTAAGTCCCTTCGGCTGAGATGCTGAACTTCACAAGGAAATCATATCCCAAAACAGCTATCAGTTCCACTCCCGAAAAAAACAATATTCCAAACAGTCTTATAAGAAGCCTTCAGTATCCTATGCATATTACATTTATTTCCTTGAACTTCGTGATTCTGATCACAGAAATATACACATACCATAGTTATATATTATAATATGTAATATGAATTCAAAAGTCACTACTGGCGGACTTTACTTATATTATTAAAGAGATATACTGAAAAGTTGTTTAATTAAAAAAAAATCTGACTACAAAGCTAAACAGTCGTGATTTGGTCAGATTATTCGATTACTGGAAGTATCTTCTCTTTGTCATTTATTATGATTATATTATCTATTAAAAAAAAGTTAAAATAAAACTCAATAGCTTCATAAATATTATTCATATTGAAGGCACAATTAATATTTAATGTGAATCAAATTTATTACAAAAAAAAGTTTAATGAAAATTTAAGTAACGTCACGCCATGACTAAGTCTTTTTAATTAAATGACCTACAAAATATACTTAAAATCTTGCCCAATTCGCCGAAATATGCTATTTTGTAATCCAAGTCAAAGCCCCTACTATTTTTGTAACGTCACGCCAAGTACATTTTTGCTTTTAATCTATTTTAATCGATTGTTGGGATATTTTTTTTTTTAATATTTTTTTATATTATATTTTTTATATTTTTATTTACTATCTATAATAATAACTACGTTCGCATAAAAAATCTTTTAAAAAGGTAGATGTTCCTTCCGTTTTTCTTTTTTTTATGTTTTGTCGTACAAATGTAACGTCACACCAAAATTGTATTTCCCATACATTGCTTTTTTTCAATGTGTTCTTTTCCCAAGACTTAAGTCTTTCCTAAAAATATGTAACCCTTTTGTAAAAAAAAGTTTTCACAAGTCGAATTTTTGATATCTGCAGGAATTTCGAAATTATGAAAAATTTCCACCTCTCCTGCATTTTTTAAAGTATTTTTGGGTTATCAGCGCAATCTAATCCACTGTTTTTGACATTTAATATTAACTTCGTATAAGACGCCTTTAGTACTTTAGTGCTCACGACTTTTTTTTTGTTTTTTGGAGCTAAATAATTCAATATTTGTTGGTACAAACAACTAAACGATTTCGAGATAGTTTAAAGTCGAAAAGCATATTAAAGATATGTATGGCTCCTTTTAAGTCCATTCAATTGTGCCAGTTATGATGACTGTATCGACACAAAGTCAATATGGTTGTGTTTGTTAGGCTCACATGGGACTTATTGCCATATATCGTGACTCGTGTTTATTAAAAACGCTACCCGAGCTGCTACTAAGCAATTTGGTATAAACAACTTCCTTCTACCAGTTTCATACATTACACAAATCTATACTACCCTATGGATACAGTGTATAAAAACACACATAAATTTGAGCTATGGAAAATCAAATGAAAAACCAAGTTAAAAAAAATATACAAAACTTGCACAATAGCAAAACTTTTCAATTAAAGGCGGCTGTATTTGAAAAATTTCGCGCAATTGTATAAAAATCAAAACAACAACATGGCGGCAACAACAACAAATATATGTCCAAATGCCACTCAGTAGAGTTATTTACTTAAGCATCTGCCTTGGACCCACTCAGTTTTCTAATTTCCTATTTGCAACTACTAGAGTGGGGTACGTGAGCAATTATTCTAACTAAGCGATTTCGTAACACAAAAAGTACTCACGATAACGTCAATCACGATGTTTTTCATAGACCCGTGTAAGAAATAAGACAAGGCAACACATTAATCTTAATCGAGTTTAGTGAGCTTTTATTTTTCTGTGAAATTAAACGATTTTTTTTTTTTGTAAAAGTATAGGGTCCAAGGCTTGGTAACGCCCAAAATGATGCCAAAAGCCATAAACAGAACTATAATTAGTTGGCAATTTATCAAAAAAAAAATTTATTCTTAAATCCCGAACTATAAGACTTCTTTAAAAGATCGCGGAATGGTATATCGGCGATAAATGGCAAATGATGTTAATCCAGTAGAATTCTTGCAAAATAAGTATTTTTATAAACTTGGTTGTTGTTAACTCGGAAGGTTTAATTTACTTAGGGACCTTGGAATCATTTTATCTAATAATCGTTACAATGTATTGTATAAACTACTTTTGACGATGATCAAATAATAATTTCAGTCCGAACTGCGATAAGCGCAAAATAATTTTTATCGCATGGAGCTATTCCTCATTATTATTATAAATTTGGTTGATCTTCATTTGGTTTTGAAGATATTTTAAGGATATGGCAACGATTTTATCTTAAAAGCAAAATGAATACAATATACAAGACGATGGTCGGTAGAGATTAAGAATTCCTTTATCATCAAATGATATTCACTATTGACTCTGTCACACATCTTTGAAATACGAATTTGCTTTGACAAGATGAAATAATGTTATTTTTAGTTTTAAGCTAATTCATAGCTATATATAAATAAATAAATAAATAAGATAAAATAATATTAAGAAAATTTTTTTCATTTTTTTCACTAAATGGGATTTTTTTTATATGTAGTTTTGTCATTCCTTGCGAACTTTTTCGAACTGCGTATGGGCCTTAAGCAGCTCAAACTAGTCGAATCCTGACAAGAAAAGTCAATAAATTTATCATGATATTAATTATTTTCATCTCATGACCACTCCGTCAATAAACTAATTAAAAAATCGTACATAAATAAATCTATATAACTCTTAAAAAAAATTTACTCCGAGAAGATTAAGTTTTATCCTACGTCCATCTTTATTTTTTTTTTTAACGAAGTTCCTAAAACCCATTTCGAAAATATTTGTTTAACAATGGTCGAATAGTTTTTTCTAAGGTACTTTTCGGCTCCTAAATTCTAAAATGATCTTTAGAATTATGTAGAATTGTTCGTTTACCTATAAGGTAAAATCTGAAAAAGGTCCTTAAGGATTTAAGTCAAAAATAAGTCATTTATGAAATTTTTAGACTTTGATTTTATTTATTTATGAACAGCTTATATAGTATTAAAAGATTCTGATTTCATATTTTGTTTTGGTATTTTAAAAAACAATTTTTGCTGACAAAAATACACATGTGCTGTGCTTATCAAAAAAAAGTACCGTTAAAAGCTTTGAAGAGCTTTCAAATCTTTTATAACTTAGTTATTGTGTTTATTAGGAACTGGCAAAAAATATAAAAATATGTAAAAGCTTGTACTTTTTTAATTATTTGGAAAAATACAATAAGTGCACAGCTAGTGGGTAGAGTGAAATGGCATCAAATGGTTAAAATCGTCACGTAACGAAATGAGTTATGCTGTGTGTGTGTGTGAGTGCGTATAAGTCGTTAATGTCGGAGGTTCCCCAACCACAGCCCAGTTTTCTTTTCGCTCCCTCTTGCCTCTTCAGCCCTCTCGCGGACAATTTTGGAACTTGGTTTACTGAAAAAACGCTCGAAATCGTATAAGCCACGAAAAGAGATGAAAAAGTCAAAACAAAGAGTACGAAAACGGAAAAGTAGCTCCCGAAAAAGCTTAAATCAGAGAAAAACTAAGAAAAAAAAACAATGTTCGGTTTGTATGCATCGGAATAGAAAATAGAATATCACGACACAATCGATATGAATAAAGAAAGCGGGGTGGGTGTTAGCAAGCCAAGCTACAAAAGTTCTCTAGTACAAAACAATAAAAATTTGAATTAACTAAAATTTCGTTTATAAATGTCACGATATCAAGTCACGCCCCCAGCTTTAGTGCCGCCAAAGAGTCGCATTGCCCAACTTGTTTGTTTTCGTTGTTGTTTGTTGTTTTTGTGCGCCACTTGCATTGAAATATTAATTAGTGCAAAATGCAAGTGGCCAAAAATAGCAAAAAAAAAAAATAATACAAAAAAATAGAAGAAACTAATATCTGAAAATCTTTTGCAAATATAGAAAAATTTTTGAAGTGCGTCATTTGAAGGCCGATGCGCTTAAATGGTCAATGAAACACAAATAAAATGCAGCTATCAATAAGCGGGCGGGCGGGTAGTGCAGTGCGGTGGCATGCATGGTTATGGAGCATGTTCCTGGCACACAATGCATGCAAATTTATGCAGAGCAAAGGGGCATACAGGCCAAAGGCATAACCAGGCGACCAGCCAGCAAGTCGACATGTTAATCTTGCAGCAACAACTGCAACAAATGCTAGCCGCAGCGTCGCAGCAATTAAGGACATCAGCAACGGATGCGAGGCATGCGACTGGCATGCCCAAAAGATAAATGTATGCCAGTTGACTGACCAAACACTAACACCAGCAACAACAACCAGGAACAACCAACAACAAAAAAGCACATGCAAAAAAGGGGCGTGTTGGAGGCGGTGCAGTTTATGAAATCTGTGCCATATTTTTGCTGCAAACAATAGAGAGTGGCAGTAAGAGAGAGTACGCAAGAGTGGCGGCAAGTGTATTAGGGGTGTGTGGTATGAAAGAAACGACTCCTGGCATGTTTGCAGTTAGGAGGTAAAACGTCTAAACTGGGTCAAAATTATAAACACGTTATCATGCAAATGGCACAGGGACGACACAGTAAACAAAGTGGACGATGATAATGATGATGATGATTATTATGACGACCGTAACAGAAGCAGCAGCAGTAACAATAACAACGATAGCCAAAAGGATAATGCAGTTAATAGACGCTTTAATACTCTTATGGAGCTGTTAAATGGTATTACATTTTACCTATATGAATTGTTTATTAGCATTGGAATCGGGACTAGAATTTCGCCTAGCACGCTTTTGCGTAGCTCACGGAATTCCAACCTCGATCCCATCTCTAGAGATTGACACAAAATTATTAGAGCTGGTATCGGGTCGGTTGAAACCCGTTCAATTCACACTTTTATAACCATTTTCAGTCCATAAACGCGGGATTTACATCCCCATCAATTATCTAGTAATAGGATCTATTGTGCTCCTTACTACAACTACTGTCGTACTTCTCTCCTAGTGGAGCATAGGGCCTCTCTTCTAGCCCTAGAGCTCCTCAACTAGCCCAATATCTGCAACAAACTTAATTATTTGAGATGGGTCTAGTCGGGTGATGCCATATATCGAGGGAGTCACACTCTGCCAGTATATGTAGGTAGGTTTCCTCCTCAATTAAACAATTATTATTATCTAGTAATTACAATAGAATTATTAGAGATGGTTTCGGATTTCATTTCCAGTCCACACTCGTGGAATTCCAACAACGATCCCATCTCTAAGGATTACAATAAAATTATTATAAATGTGAATCGGGTCGGCAAACCCGTTCAACCTCTTTTCAATTTCAATTCCGATACGAGAAGCCTCAACATTACGCACTGAAAAAATATATAAGAGGAGTACCTATAACTATAAACGTCTAAAACACAGTTCAGAACAGAAATTAGTCTCTAAGGCCGGTAATAATAGTCCAATCAATTTCGAGAAATTTTGTGAATCTTAATCAAACGATTTGTTTGAAAGTTGTGCGAGTTTAAGGAAACCAAACTCGATATTCTGACTGTAGGTTTCGATCTAGGCAAACTCTAACATTACAAAGATATTAAAACCTTTTTCAAAATCTGCAAATTTTCAAAATGAAGCAAGTCGTACAAACTTTCAAAATTTAAAGCCATCCAGTTTTTAAACGGAATGGGTTCAAATATTACGATGGAACTAAAGTGTATTCCTTTTCAATAAACATTTTTCCAAAAAGGCAGGGGTTATTTAAAAACAAAATGAGCAACTGCATCGTGCGATGGACCACATTCTTAAAACGTTTAATGAGACAGAATTCGGAAAATGGTGTTTTTCTGGATATCCAGCAGGCATTTGACAGAGTCTGGCATCTCGGCCTACTAGCAAAGGTAAGGACAACGAGGAGCATCAGTCAGCTACCAGGACAGCATTAGCTGGAATACTCCAGGCAAGTGTACCCGCAACAGTCCTCTATAGTATATTAGCGGAAGACATCCCTGCGTCAGTCAACGAATGCCTCACACTACGGCCCAAAATACTGAGCCAATATTGCAGACGACGTCAATCAAAGATCTCGGCATTGCTTTGGACCAGCGACTTGCAAATCTTGGGATATATGGATGGTATTCAGCCCTGCCGCTTAGTCATAATTTAGAATAAGGTAATTCGACATTAAATATGATGCTACGTCAGCAATTTGATTTAGAATCGTGGCTTCAAGCTGAGTACCATTGGGGACCAAACTTCCATCTTCTTAAGCAGATGCAATGATAGGCTTAACTAATATGATGGCAAAAACAAAATTGAAGATAAGTTGCTTTAAGCATCCTGTTCTAGAAAGTGGACTGATTAAGAATACGCTATGAAAAAGATGGCCCCACCTGTACTGATCCTTGAATAAAATTTTGCGTTTTGCTAGGCACGTAGCCAGGATTTGGTCATAGGGGGGTTTTCACTTCGAAGTGTATATTCTAAGCTCTGGCTCGCAAAAATCTGTCAACCGATTTTTCCAACTGTTGGTGGGCGTCCGGACCCGAAAACCCCCCGTGAATCCGCCACTGTGTGTTGCATAGACTAAAGATATCGGTTCTTCCCAGCACATGGTCATGATTGAACATGGGGCCCACCTAACAAATTCCGCTAAGCTTGCCACTAAAAGTTATGATCGCACATTAGCCCCACCTGACAAAGACCCCTTAATCTTCCCAACACAATGCCTTGATCTAACATAAGACCCAGTAAACAAAGTCAGTAGTAGTCAAAATACAGTGGCGGATCCACGGGGGTGGTTTTCAGGTTCGGACCCAGGTCCGGAGTTGGTACTGCAAAAATATCAGCCACCGCAACTTTTTTCAAATCTATTCTTCCAGCACTGGAAACCTTCATTTTTTTTTTTAATTAGATCTACTCATATGGGGGCCGCCATGATTCTTGCTATAAGTCACAAATCCCCAATCAAATTAAATTCACTCACGCCAAGGTTACAACAAAGCGATATGTAGAAAATGCACTGAGCATACTTGAAATTATCCTGGCCAACACAACACGACCTGATTTTTGTTTTGCTTGTCTGTGCGTGTTTTCTAGAGTGCGGTTTGCAACAACAACAAAACCGCTGCCAAAGTTGGCTAGCTCCAAAAACCCATTGACTGAGCTGCTTGCAACAGCAGCAGCAGCAACTTGCAAACTTGCCACAGCTGGCTATCTGTCTGTTTGTCTGTCTCTCTGTCTGTCTCTCTGTCTGTCTGTCGCTTGTTTGTCCCACTGCTGTCTATCTGTTTGCCACAAAATCCCTTTCCGTATGCTTACTATGCATACTACATGTAGAGTACTCTATGACTTAAGCACCTTGTTAACTTTGCCCTTTGCAGATGAAAATCTCATGAGTGAATTTTTGTCACGTTTCTACAGATAAACACAATTGATTTCAATATGTTGCAAGTGGGTGTGGCAAGTACAATCTCACGCATCTCTGAACAGACAATAAAACTCAACATAACAATGCTACAAATTGCAATTACATACTCGTATCTCTTTGCCATCATCACACATGATCATCATCATTATCAATGCCATTGCCATTCCCATTATCATACACAAGTTCATTGCGTGCAATTATGACTACTGCAACAGATACCTTGCCACAATGATACCTTCCTTCTACATACATATGTACAATAATACAAATAAAAAAAAAAAGACTCACTTAAAATTACAAATTAAAAAATATATATATGCATGTATACTATATAATGAAATGAAATATTTACAAATTGCGTGTGCAACGTGCAACCCGCCAAAGACGCTCCAATATGCCTCCCCAATTGCTTTGAGACTAGTAATTTTTTCTGTTGAACAAATTAAAAAGCATACTCTTAATTAAATGATTAAAATCGCAGACAGACAATAAAAGATATCATAAGACAGACTTAACTACAAACAACAGATAAATGTAACTAACATACATCTGCATATATTGCTGTTCAACTAAATAGAAACAACATTTTTTATTATAAACATGCCTATAAACATAAATTAGAGAATCTTTATACCAAGAAGTTTTTTTTTTTTTTTGAGGCGTTAAAGAGGGACCGTGTGCGTATTCAGAAGCGAACAGCATGGAAAGAAGTTGAAAACTTTACTTTAAGATCATTTTAGTTGTTATCAAGACAATTAGGCGTGTGATAGAAATCGCTAGATTGGTTGATATTACGTTTCCTTTGAAATCTTCAGAGACACCAACTCTCTCAAAAGCTTTCTTGATAGGTTTTTAAGCTTTAAAAGAATTGCCAGGCTGTTGTATAGACTTCTGGACCTTTTCTATATTTCAAAATCAGAGTTGGGGTTATAGACAGACGCATTACAGTAGCTTCACACCCAATAGCCAGGGTCTAGCTAAATCTTATCAATATTTTTTGGATTAAAAGTGTCTAACTGCTATATGAGGAAAAAAAAAACTCACATGAAAAGAAAATTCGGAAAATTTCAGAATTTAAACTTAACGCGTTACGGCTTAAGGCCTATGGGATATCCCAAATGGGATTTTTTTTTTTATATGAAGTTTTGTGATTCCGTGCGAAATATTTCGAACTGCGTATAGGCCTTTACTTCAAAAAAAAATATTTTTCGCTTTTTATTAAAATTCTGAGCCAATAAGGCAAATTTTTTTAACAATTCTTTTCATTAAAAAAAAATTTCGAAGCTTATAAAATTTTTTTAATGAATAACCAAACGTCCATAAGGCTTTGTAACAAATATATTTTTAACAATTAAACCATTTTTTTTTTTAAAATTATCACAAAACAATTATTTCAAATTAAAAAATCGTTTGTTAATATTTACCTACAAAATAATTCCAAGAAGTATGTATTCTATTAAATATTATACAAATTTATTATAATTCTTGACATCTTTTGACAAAACAAAATTTTTTTTTGATATATTTTTAAAAAAAAAACATAAAATGTTCCTTTTATTTTTTTAACATTGTTCCACCAAATCGATTTGATTTATATTCACACCAAATAAAAAACGCATAAAACAGGTTTAAAAAAAATTGTGATTGACATATTTAAGGAACATATGTACTTAAAAAAAAAATAAGGAAATTTCATATTTTTGTTTTAAGAAAATGTGTTGGTTGGAAAAAAATTTAATATTTTTTTTTAAAAATGCTCTGTTGCCAACTTAGATAAAAAAATTAGTTCGAAAATATTCAGTAGTCTAGTCACAATTAAATAAAAACGAAAAACACGTTTTTTTAAATTAAGCCGTAACGCGTTAAGTTTAAAAACTGAAATTTTGCGAAACAATTTTTTTTTGACCTATGAATCGAACTGCATCAATTTAGTTTTGAAAAATCACTGGGGGGGAGGTTTCTAAGTTCCTAAGTTCCTAAGTTCCTAAGTATCCAGTACCTTATCCAGCTATACCCTATTAGAAAATTTGTTTATTTTTTGAAATTTTTTTTAGGTAGGTGTTAATAAGACTTTGCAAAAAAAAACATTTTTAACATTTAAAAACAAATTTTTTTTAGGTAGATAACATCTTTTAAAAAAATACTGTTATACATTTTTTTTTTTTTTTAATTTTAATTTTTTAAACTAGAAATTGGAATATGTTTTTTAATAAGTTTGGCTAAATATATCAATCACCATTTTTTTTTAAACTTCAAATTAGCACAGCTACTACACTATACACTATAGTGTGGGTCAAATTTGTTACGACAAAGGCTTATCGTAATTTTGGTTCTTTGGGTCAATCCAAGAAACTTATCCGAAGATAATGATAAAAAAATGAATTTCGAGTGTGCAACTTTTTCAAAGGATCAAATTTGTTGCGGCAAAGGCTTATCAAGAGTTTGGTTCTATGGTTAATTGCAAGAAACTTATCCGAAGAAAACTAAAACGAATTTCGAGTTTGCAACTTTTACAAAATAGGTTTTTTCCTAAATATTTAAAAATCGAGTTAGCCATTGCATTCAAAAGAAAAAAATCGCTATTTATTTCTCTAGCCAAATGTGTATGGGCGATTTTGGGGTCGAGGAGATCAATTTTGGATATTTATTTTTAGGAATCTGAATTTTTTGGAATTTATCGCCTTTATCGATAAAATTTTGCGAAAATCTAAGAATATTTTACTTTCTCATAATGCTATACCAAATTTTAAGTGGATGTTCAGCATTGAAAATTTATTATAAAAGTCAAACTTTTTTTTTATAAATAAGATACCAGATTTTTTTATTTTTTAACTAAGCTAAAAAATGTTCACTTTCAGAAAGCGGCACGTTAAGAATCGGAGGAATTTTAGTTAGTTTTAGTTATTTTTAACTTTTTAGCTGAGATATTTTACATTATGTTTTTTTACATTAAAAGATTTAGTGTTGTAATATAAAAATAAATAAACTAGAGCAATTTAAAACTTTCAAAATTAACCACTTCTATGCTATAAACATTATGGTCTCAATCAAATTTGACATGCAGAAAAATCTTTATAAATAAAGGGTACAATGGCAGCTCAGTTCAAGTCCAACGCTTTTGCAATATTTTCTTAGTGTTATAAACTAGCTTTTATGAATTTAGTTTCATAATTTTGTTTTATTAAGTCATACATTACCCACTAAGACTATCTAGTCTATGTTTAACTCCCCCAGGGGTCAACCGGTACAACCTAAGTCATACATTATTAATTTTTTGTATATTGTTTAATGAGCGTGTTTTAAATGAGCATTATAATACATCTCTTACTCGTCATAAAAAAAAAAAACTTTAATTTGCATCTGCTAATTATTTTGCTAATCAAAAATTTGTGTTTCTATTTATTTGGTCGTTGGTGTAAATTTCATTGTAAACAAGTGAATGTATGTGATTGTGCATTTATCTGTGTCTGTGTCTGTGTCTGTGTCTGTGTCTATGTCTATTTCATTCATTCATTTATTCATCGGACTATTCAGTTATGCAGCTGGCAGAGAGAGGTTCTTGGAAATTCTCACCATGCGATTTAGTACTATGGTAGCTGTAGTACATCTGAAAACGGAAATGGCGGCCAAAGCAAAACTGTACACAAATTGGCCACAGTAGCTAACCATAGTACATACATTGTACCATATAGTATTGACGTATTGACCAAATGACGTTTTGTTCTTGACTGCCATTCGTCACTATTGTCAGTCAGTCATTCAGTTAAATGTTGTTGTTACCTACGATCAGCATATAGGGAAAACTAATCAAGACAATGTACGACGACCAAGAGTAGCCGGAAAATTGTGCCCCTTTTGGTTTTGGCCAGAAATTCCTACTGTCTGCTACAGCGGCTGCTTCAACATTGTTTTTCATTATGGTAAGCCAACAAAGAGTAGATACTTATATGGCCAGCATTTAAATTCAAATATGTATTTGTATTGGCTGGCATTGGCTTGCCAGTTAACTGCAATTAAGTGACATATGAGCCAAGTTAAGAACGTTGCACAGCATTTGACACGGCCAAAGGCATTCAGTCAGTCAGTCAGTGAGTACAGTCCAGACCAAAAAACACAACGATTGGCATTCGATCGTTTAAAGTTGGCTGACTTAATTGCCAGCTCACGTTTTGGCTTTGATTTCTTTCGAATGACATTTGACTGCAGCGAAAGACAAATCGCTCAAGCCAGACAATATCAGCGACAACAACAACAACAACAAATGTAACTATTACAACAAGTACACTTAAAAAAAAACTACGAAAAAAATGAATGGGATGATGATGATACTCTCTTAGAGTATATTGTTCCGGTTCTTCATTCCACCAAATTTCTTGTTGATTCAACTCACTTTGAGCTCTATCGAATTTATATCGCAAGCTTTGTGGATGATAGCCTTTACAGCGACTATTTTGCCAACCAGTCCTATAGCAACTAGTTGGGACAGTAGTCCTCTAAAAAAATTTCTCCTACAAAGACTTTATTTTTGGACGACAATTTCTAAGGCAACTATATGAAATTGAGTTCCAGTACCCTATCTTCATTATTTGACAAAAAGTTTCAATTAGGTCCTATAGCAACTAGTTGGGAGAGTAGTCCGTTTAAAAAATTAAAAAATTTCTCCTACAATGACTTTATTTTTGGACGACAGTTTCTGAGGCAACTATATGAAATTGAGTTTCAGTACCCTATCTTCATTATTTGAATTTTTGACAAAAAGTTTGGATTAGGAACCAGTATTCTTAATTTAATTTTTCATTTCCTTGATTAGTTTGTAATCTTGATAAACTTTTTCTTTTTTTTTTAAAAAAGAATATATTTATTTATTGGCAATCAACCGATAAGTACAAGGCTATAATTCAATATTGACGCAAAAATAAATCGCTACACACTAAACAATACTTAGTGTGTGATAGGGATCTTGATAAACAAAATTGCTTATCATAACCTAAAAGCATTTTTGAACTCGCTTAACAATTCACTCGCATAACCAGCTAACGTGGCCAGAAGATCTCCCAGACAACTTACTAACTTTTACCCGCCGCATTCCAAATCAAAAAGTTCTCTAAGAAGACCAAGACGGCTTATCACAGACTAACATAGCTTCTTTCATAATTCAACGCTCCTTAGAGACCTCAATCTGGTAACAGATGTCCTTCTTCTCCAGTCGGTATCGAAATCGACTGAGAAAGCAAGCCAACACGCACGCACAACCTGGTAGGTTCAATACCCATCAGGCGCCTCTTGATGACCTACTCGCCAGTACCCCAAAGCTGACACCAAAGAGAGCAATAATTAAGCTGAGCGTGAAGGACGAATGTCTCTCTATGCAAATTTTGGGATTTGTAGCTTTATGAATGTAAATGTCACGTCAGAATGAATCCATGAATCCTTCAGTGCCTGAGTTGCAGATGATCGCAGGCATAGAGCCTTTACCATAATCGTGGCCAAAAGACAAACATCTGAGTGCAACTAGTACTTGAGTGTTCGCTCCAAATTTTCCTGCAACATTGACATATTGCATATCGTTTACCTGTCATTTATTTCTTCAAGTGTACAACAATGGCATTGATGCAAATGCATTGAGATAATCAGCAACACATGCGCGCTCCAGCGTTTTGTCTGCAGCAAATTCACTTGGCTTGACTCGACTTGACTTTGGATTGGCTTCCAATGCAAATGGCATTGCCAATCTTTGCCGCAACTACAACAGCTGCAACTGCAACAATACAAAACAACAACAATGACACTCTAACTATAAAGACGCTCCTCCAAGTGAAGCCAGCACGTGGTGTTGGCCTTGGCTGATTGCCTGCAGCATCGTGGGTGGGCCAACGCTGACTGCGCAGCCAGCGTCGCTGCCAACGCCAGTCGTTTGGGCTCTGCCAAAACGTGTTTAGCTTTTAATTGCAAATTATCTAATGCGCTTAAAATGCAACATTGAAACAAACAAAGTTCAAACAAAAACAACAAAAAACTGCCAAAATCTACAAACGACAAAGCGAAATAAAATACAAAACTCTGCATGGTTGCAAAGAGTGCAGCCAATTCATCGACTGTATGACTGTACCAACAAACTGACAGACTAACGGACTGTCAAACCGACCAGCCGTCTGACAGACTGACTGAACGTCCCGGCAATGCAGCACACATCAATTCCACATGACTTGAGCTGCGGTAACGTCAACTACAGCTGCAACGGCGACAGCGACGTCAAAGTCGACTGCAACTTGGCCACAATTTTTATTTATTTTTATTTTATGAGCATGCCGCTTTTGACACACGAGGGCAGGCTGAAAAGTTTATTGATTTGTGGTAGATCGATTTTGAAGAGAATTTTTATGCACTACAATTTGACTATTTGAAATGTTAATAAAGCAGAGACTCGAGGGCAGCCTGAAAAGTTAGTTGATTTGTGGTAGACCGGTTTTGAAGAGAATTTTACAATTTATTGGAATACTCGAAAAAAATTTAAAGCAGTGCACTCTAAAAACTTTGATTTATGACAGATTCACGTTCTACGATTCATTTGAAGACTCAAAATGTTTATAAGGCAGAGACACGAAGGTAGGCTGAAAAGTTTGTTGTTTGTTATGTGGTAGACCGATTTTAAAGAGAATTTTACAATTTATTGGAAAACTCGAAAAAAATTTAAAGCAGTGTACTCTAAAAACTTTGATTTATGACAGATGGATTTTGAAAAGAATTTTACTGTCTACGATTCATTTGAATACTCAAAATGTTTATAAAGCAGAGACACGAGGGACGGCTGAAAAGTTTGTTGATTTGTATTAGACCGATTTTGAAGAGAATTTTACTATTTTTTATAGGGCTAAAAAGATATATTTGTGACAGATTAATTTCGAAGAGAATATTATTGAATTGAATACTCGATTTATAAATAAAGCACTGAGGGCAGGCTTAAAACTTTATTGACTTGTTGTAGATCGATTATTCAAGAGAATCTTACGCGCTATAATTTTTTGAAACAATCGAAATGCTTTAAAAGCATAGAAAAAATAAATTGACAAAAACAGGTTTTTTGTAATTTTTGAACTTGAATATGTCGAGTTTCTACAATTGCCTTTTCAAATTTTCTCAAAAAATGTCAACACGAACACTCAGGCACAAAAATAAGCGTAAGTTTCTCAATTATAGAAGTTACCGCTTTTGTTAAAGGCGTAACATTATTTATATTTTTTTTTTAAATTGTGATACAGTTGAGAATGTGTTTGAGAGTGGGGTGCTAAGTACACTATTTCAGAAAAAAATTATATTTTTATATAAATTTAAAGGTCAACTTAAGCCATTCATTGTGCTTTTACAAACTGCGTGTAAGCAGTATAGCAAGCCGTTTTAAGAGTGAAAAATTATATTTTTACTGCCCCTTTTGACGAAGTTCCCTTGGAAATATAAATTTTTAAGCTATATATGCTAGATTTAAATTCTATAAACCTTATCCGTTCCGGTACTATGGTTAGTTGTTTGGTTGTCAAGTTTTGAGTACCTAAGTGTTCATACAGACCATGATATTATTTATTTTTCCCAACGCTTTTAATAGCTACACAAAACATTAAATACTCTACAAAAGTATAAAAAAAAAAAAATTTTATTAGGAACAGCTTATAAATTATGAAAAAGGGTACCTAAGGTACAAACTTAATTACTCAATTAACTTTACTCAAACCGGTGGGAAATTTAATTTGTCAGTTTAATAAAGTATCTAATTACTACATATTTGAGTTCAAGCTGCTTATATGCAGTATATAAACAGATTCCAAATAGGGGTTAAATTAAGTTAGTTGTTCAAAAAGGCATTATTTTTTACTTCTATTTTTTTAAACAACAACTTGCTGCTATGGTTTTAACCTAGCTTTATGGTTTTTACGTAGGCTGTTGAGTTGAAGCGTTGAGAGCTTAAGTAAAAACACACCAAGCTGCATCGTGAACGACCATTTTGCCAGTTTGTGAGTTTAACAATAAAATTAGGAATGATTTCTGCTAAAAGTTGGCTTGAGAGTTAAGATTCAGACCTCAAAATCCACAGCTACTTAGCTGTTCAACTTATTAGTTTGGGTGAATGCCTTTATTGATTTATTCATCAAGGATATGGCTTGTTAAAGAAGACGCTACCTAATTTGCCCTATAGAGAGATTATACTTGAGCAGAATTTTGGTTTGGTAGATATTTTGTTGTATTGAAATTCTTTACATTTAGATCATATATACACTGGAAAAATTCGTAATATAAAAAAAATCGTTGTAGAGGAGTTCGTTATGTAGAGGTCCGACTGAAACCGATTTCGATAATTAATCGAGATGTAGTAAAACAAAAATATTACGAGTTGAATATAGTCTAACAGCTCTATTACATAGGTAGAAATCATCAAAATCGAAAATATTTATCCAAAAAGTGGCACCTCTAACATTTTTTAGACATTTTCTTTTTTTAAATTGAACGTCATGTTTACCAGATCACGTTAGTTGTCGAATATGAGAAATCCCTGAAACTCTTTGAAAGAAAACTTTCTCATACTAAAATATTGCTGCAATATATTTTTCACTTGTGCGCCTCAGATATCGTCTACAGCTCCACTTGGCTGGTCTGGATAACCTTCATCATAAAAGTTTTTTCATCCACATTGAGCTGTTCATTATTCATAATGGTTCACAGAGAAAAATAACGCATGATAAAATCAAGTTCGAATGAGCTAGATTTTAGAACATTCAATCTTGCGAAAAAATACTTGCAATTAGAATATTTTACTTAATATAAGAAGAATATTCTTGATTTAAGCAAATAGCAAGTTGGAAAACGTAATAAAATTCTTAAAATCCCATTTATCATACTTAATTTAAGAATCAAGTACATTGATAACAAGTTCGAAATGTTGAAATACTTGTTTTTTTTCTCAGTGTTGACATTGATGATGTAAAGCTCCAAAAACATTGTCCAAATCGATTTTGTATTTTTTTGCTCCATTTTTAAGAACATTTGAAAGTTGGTTTATCTCAGGCGCCATCTGACAGCAAACAGCAACATTTTCTTGGCTAGGGCCAAAACTTTTCAACCTTCCCTCGTAAGTAGTTGCTTAATTTATTTTTTGTATTTCTTGTTTGAATTGTACATTGTTGCAGTTTTGTCTGCGGCTGTTTTAAATGCGCCGTAAATAATAAAAATGTAAAAAAACTAGAAACTAATTATAATTATTTACGTTCTTGCGTAGCAACAGTCGGAAAATTTTAAAGATTTATGCATATGAACTTTATTTTGAACTGCGTTTGGTTTTAAACTAAAAGATATCCAGAAAATAACATTTGTATTTCTCGAAAAAGTTTCAGTGAAATTTTATCACTCGCCTATGTGTTGCCTGTTTTGGAAATGGTTAGGAAATTCGCCTAAAAATCAAGCTTCATTCTCCAATTTTTTTAAGTTTCTTTAATGAAAAATTTGAGCTTCAATGGAGTAATATTTTTGCTATTTATTCTTATTTGAAAATATGCCCACAAGTTCAACCGAATTTCCCAAACGCTATTATTTATTCTTTTCTACTAAAAATCATTTTTGATTTTAGCTAAAAACTTATTCATGCGAATTTTTCGTTTTCAGTTTTTTCCCATCAAACTTAACAAAATTTTGACGTATCGAATAAAAGCTTGGAAAATGAATATGCCACATTTTTTTTGGTCTGTTTATGCATCTGATTAAGAGTCCTTGCCGCAAGGTGAACTCAGTCGATTGCAGTTTGCCCGCGGACTCACACTCACATCTCTACGCACGCTTTTTTCCTTTTATCATGCAAAAAGTCTCAAATATGCAAATAATATTTTTTTTTAGCAATAAATTTTATATTTTGCACATAAAATGGCTAGCGGCAGCGCTGGCGTATACGTAATATGAAATATATAAAAAAAACAAATATTTTTATGTGTGTGTCTAGTTAGGCTATAAATTGTATTCGATAAGCAAGTTATTGACAGCCATATGTCCGTCCATCCGTACGTCTGTCAACAAGCAGTTGGTCACTTTGACTTGCAATAAAATATTGATAAATGACAGAAAATGCGAGACATTGGAAGAGCGAGAAAGAGAGAGTAACAAATGTCAATTCGTCTGTCTGATGCATTCATTTGTTGAAAATTTCTTTTACGAGGGTAGTTTGACAAATTAGTAAATTTTTTAATTTCTCCGCTTAGTTATTCTGAATGCAACTCTGTTGCTATTAAGTGCCATCTGTTAGTAGAGTTCTTAAATGTTGAGCAAGTTAGTTTGTGTTGGACAGATATTGAAAATAGACATTATCGTCAAATTAATGAAAATGTTGAAAAAAGAATTTCGTCCGCTGATTATGGGGAGTAAACAATTGTGATGGTAAAAAAATTTAAAAAATTGTTTTTCAATTTTCCGAAATTATACATAGTTTGACTTTTTTTTTTGTAATTTCATAAAGATCTGAGCACTAGAACCTATGTTATAGCAATCACCTGGGCGCCACCTCCAAGAGCGTGTGGTTCGCTTCATTAATCTAAGCCAGTGATGGGCAGTCTCTCAATTTACATAGCTCGCGAGGCTATTGCACCAAAATCTGCCGCAGCGCAGTCGGCTCATGTACGGTCCAAGTGTGTGAAATCTCTCGATCGTTTTTGCTTAATTGCGGTCTTGCTCTCTCGTGCGCTTTTGCTTACTGCGCTGTTTACTCACACAAAGAAATGTTTGTTGGTATGAGTTTTGCCCATCACTGCTCTAAACACGTGTATATCGAAATGCTTTTTGGAAAAGTAAGGTTGAAAGTTTTCTCCTATTGATGACTTTATAATCTCATAATTATGTTCCCAAACGAAGAAATTTTCATTTGAAACAATATTTGGTGGATTTCTAAAATATGCAAATAATATTTTGGTAAAATCACCATCACTTTCGTAAAAATTTTTGTTCATGAGCAGTATAAGGATATAAATGTATTACAAAATATATGTTTAATGATTTCAGATAAAGCATTATGTCATATATCACCATTACTACAAGGCATGTCTGTTAAAAGGAGCTCATAAGAGCAGTGTGCTTAAAAAAAGTTTTTAGCATAGAAAAAAGCCTTGTAGGAAAGTTTGAGAAAAATCGACAATTCGGAATCGGAATCAAAATACGTAACAGACATATATATTGGCAAACAAAACGCTTATTCGTCGAAAAAAAATAACTTCTATTGAAAAAGTCAGAGACTTATCAAACTGCCCTCGTAGTTAATATAATCGACGGTGTTGTTGTAGCTTACAAGCTGTTAAATATTTGTTTGTTGCTTTACACGTGTTTACATGTGGCAAACTCAGTCGATGACTTTTGCCAAAAGCAACTACAAATACACACACCACACACACACAGACACACACTCCTATGTACCCTAAAGCCATATATGTATTAACCCTTAGCATTTGATAGTATATGTTTACGGAGGTTACAAATCAACGCTGAAACTACACTTCGACAATATTTCGCTAGTTCTCTCTTGATAGCTATTTTTGTGACCAGCGCTGCACTTAAATTCAATAGCACTACAAAACAAAAAAAATAGTTTTTTGGGTACAAAAATGTCATAAAATAAGTTTTTTTGAAGATTATGTCAGAACCCTAATGTGCTAGGGTTTTTTGGAACTCGGATTCGTTTTCAGCTACCACAAGAAACTTTATAAACATGGTCTCAGCCCTGAACTCAAAAAAATATTATTTTTTTTGTCCGTCTGTGTAATCTTTTAACGATCCTCACTTATGTAGTTGAAAGGAGTAATAAACATTCGCAATAAACTGATCATCATTGATCACATGTCAAATAATCCATGATCAGTGATCAAAAAAACTTGGTAATCGCTCCTATTAAATACATATGTTACTAAATTGAACACGCACATTGAATGTTCCAGATAGCGATTCCGTGTCATTCCGTGTTTTAATGTTCTGGATTAAAAAAAAAAAAAAAAACAATCCACTGCGATTTCGGATTATGTCTAGAACAGAGCTGGGCAAAAAGAGAGCGGTATGCCATATATACAAAAACCAAAATGCACGAACAAAAAATGCGCTTTTGGGCTATGGGCTGCACAGCTCTGGTCTAGAACCACCATCACTAGAGATACAAGAAAAACAGAAAAGAGAAGCTACTCACATAGATTGCATTGGAACTTGTCCACAAACCATGGCAAAAAAAAGCCAGCTCTTAAGTTTCAAATTATTTATGGTACATACCTGTAAAGAGAACAAGAAAAAATTAGAAAAGAGATTCATTAATAGCTTAGATCAGTGGAGGGCACAAGATTCGGCCGCAGCGCAGTCGGCACACACACAGGTGTAAGTGTGATAATTTTCTCTCTCGTTTGAGCGTATTCGTCGATCTTGCGCTCTTGTGCGCTCTTGCTTACTGCGCTGCTTACTCACACAAAGAAATGTTTGTTTGTATGAGTTTGGCCCACCACTGGAAATGGTATGATATGGAAACCATAAACTATGTTTCATGGTATACGCCTAAAAGTAGGCAAGTGTAGGGAATGAAGGGATTATGTTTGACTAGAAAAAGTTTCGAAATTACGAGCTCGAGATCCAAAATTTTCTAAAATAATTTTATATCATCAATAAAGGAGCAACATGTTAAATTCGAAAAGGAGATATAGTACAACCCCGTCTAACATATAATCATAAGTCAGATGAGTGCTTTTAATTATGTTCTAGTATTATTTATATATCAAAGCCTAAAAAACAGAAGAAGGCCATGGAACGCTACAACATTCAGTAACTTATGCTTTGTAACAATTGAAAATAAATCCAAATTTCGGTCATCGTTAGTATTGAAAATATTTTTAATGCCGAAAGTTTTCTTAAATAAGCAAAATACCAGAGAAACGTACAGCTTGGATTTTGGTTTGGTGACGTAGTAGGGACACATGTATGTATATCTGAAGGTACCGCAGAAACAGCTCTCAGAGCGTCGTACTATCTCTGGCGCTACGCTAAGTCACAGCTTAAGTTATTACTTATCAATATATGTTGACATCGATTGTTAAACTGTAGAATAAGATCGTTTAAATCATAGTGAAGGACCTTCCCGACTTGTGTAAATTAGTCTCTCTGATCACGTACTGACAACAGTAAGTACCTAATTATTTTCTACATATTTGCCACATTTTAATTCTAACACATCTGACTCTTAAGGTATAGATACTTTAAATATTACTTTTTATTTATTTATAGTACATCACAACTGATGGTACTGATTTTTTGAAGCAACAACTGAGTACAGCAGTGGCGATTCACCCCAGCTCAAGTACTTTGTTGTGATAGCGTTGGAAATTGACCCCAGCCAAAGACATCATATATATTGTGTATATACTTGAGTTCAAACAATTAGCTCCGCAAAGGGACAGCAGTAGTCCTGTCATAAAAGGCACTGACGATTAGTCACTCACAGACTAGTTGCTGGTACTGCAGTGTACATAGGTATATATGCACTCTCCCACATTGTCAACCAGTTGTAGTTTGTTTACCTTTGACTCAAAGCCATAAAGTTAGCCAGGCGTTTTGCCCAATTCACAACTTTTTCGTACAACTCAAAGGACTCAAAGGAGTCAAAGCGAGTTTTGTTCCTTTGGCTTTGGCACTGGAACTTTTGCCTGATGCTTTCTTCAACTTGTTGTTGTTTATTACTCAATCTACCGCTGAGTCAGCTCCATTATAAGACACATTCATGCACATATTTATAAGGAACGAAGATATATAGGTATGTATGTAGTTTGTGTTTATATGCATGCATGCATGAAAATGCATGAAAGAAGGCAACAGCGTAAAGAAAGTCATCGTTCCTTTAGTAAAACATTTGCATTTCGCTTGAATTTTGGATTTGGATTTCGATTTGCCAACAAAATCAAAGAAAGAGTGAGAAAACAAAAAGTTAATTCAAAGGCGTTGAAGCGGACATACTCTTATAAATAATAAGAGATCTTGACCTCAAGGAGTTAAATCTAAGCGAATATATTTAATTAACTATGTTGGAAAGGACGCATATTTTCCAACCAAGAGAAATGCGAAAAGTTTTACAAGACCTATGCACCTATGAAATGAAGTAATTGATATGATGAAAATGTTTGACATTCTCATAAAGAACCTATGAATTAAAAATGTTAGACAAAAAACGACTTAAGTGATCAAAAAAATAATATTAGTCTGAGTGAATTTGTAGATTAAAAAGAGATATAATCTGAATAAAAAACAAAAAACTGCCCACAACGATTAAAAAAAGCTAACCTTGGAAATCGATTCAAATTAAAAATAAAATATTTTTCTGAAAAATTCAGTTTTTAGACCTAACGCGTTACAGCTTAATTTAAAAACAAAAATGTTTTTCAAGGTTTCATTTATAATTAAAAAAAGAAAAGAATCATTTTATTTAAAATATATGTATGTGTTTTTTTATGTTTTATTCATAATTTAAAAAAACACGTGTTATTAATTTGGGACTTAGCTGAAATTTTTAATATAATAATTTTTTTTTGTAAATCAATTTTTTTTAGGTCTCACTTTTTCTTAAAAAGAAAATTTTCATTTATAATTCAAACAAGAAGAGAATCGTTTTATTTACAATATATGTATTTCTTATGTTTTATTCATAATTTAAAAAAACACGTATTATTTATTTTGGGACGTAACTTAAATTTTCAATAATTTTTTTTGTAAATCAAATTTTTTTTAGCTTTCACTTTTTCTTAAAAAGAAATATAAAACTTCATCATAAATAAAAAAATTGAGTATTCATATTAAATTAAAAAAAAAAAACTTGAAAGTTTTCGATTTTTCACATTGTTGCACAATATAGGTATTTCTATATAGCAAATAAGAAAATTTCATATTTTTTTTGAATTAATTATATTAAATCGATATTATCGATTTTGTCTTTGTCAGTTTAGATTTTTAATTAATATGGTGACTTTTCTAAAATATACTATTTTTCATTTTTTACAGCACATTTTTGGGCAGAGCTCCCCTAATTGTCGAAGTCAAGGTTCTGGGTTGGGCAGAAACGCATATCTTTTTCAATGTAAGTTTTTGTTGGACACCTCTGCATTTCTGCCGGACAAAGTGTCCTCCTATTTGTGTTTGCTATGAATTTTAATTTTCAAAGAAATGATTTCCTAGAATTTGAGAATAACGTTGAAATGAAACCATACAAGATTAAAGCATGATATCCAAGCTACATTGCATGCATAGCGTTACCAAAAATCTACCAACTCCATTTTGAAGGGTATGAAAAGAAGCAGCAAGCTGTAGAATGAGAGCCGTGAGCCACTGGCAACTGGCAGACGGTTAAAATTAATGCAAGCACATTTATTTTTGTCACAAATGCAAACAACAGATAACAGCAACAAAAATTGCAACAACTACAATAGCAACAACAACAACAACAACAAATTACACTGGGAGCACTTGGCTGGCGTTGGCGTCGGCGCAAGAAATAAATATCGCAAATAAATAAGAAAAGTGCCCCGGGCATTGGCATAAAAGATCACACTAACACCACCAACATATACTCATAGAGCAGTGCAGCAGAGAGAGCAAGGAACACAGAGCGTAAGAGAGAGTGAGTGTGAGCATAAAAACTGCATAGCAAAACAAACAAACTTAATTTGCAGCTGCCCGTTGTGGGCGCCCCTGTCCCCGGGCATCAAAAACAAAATGGTTGATGAGGGGGAAAATCATAAAAATCACTTTGTCACGGCAATGAGTTTTTGTTGTGCTTGGCCAGGGCTGCCACACTTTGCAAAAATATAGAAAATAAGCACTTTGCCCAAGCCCTCGCGATATACACGTCGCCCCTGCTCCCCCTTACTACTGTTTGTGACAATGAAGTTGAAGCAAATGTCAATTAATTTAGCCAACCCCAAGCAAATGCAATGCATGATGACGTTGAAGATGATGATGCTGCTGATGCAGATGATGATGCTAAAGATAATGATGATGATTTTGTTGTTGATAATCATTTTGTACTTTTTTGTTTGCGATTATTTAAATAAAAGCATCCAGCAGTGCAGACGACAGCAGCATAAAAGCAGTGCATACATTAAATGGAACAAAATGAGAAAGCAGCACGTTTTTCAGCTGCTCCGAAGTTACTATACGCTTGTTTTAACGTATACTTAATCTATATATATTTTTTTTTAACTTTTATTTTGACCTTATATAACACTTATTTGGAACCCTTTAAATGCTTTTTATAAATGTGTTCAGATTTTAAAGTCGAAGACTAAAACTAATCGTTTCTTAGATTTACCTTTCAAAGACTGATTGATTTTCAGTTAGCATTTAGAATATAATAGTTGTGCTTAATGCAGTCCTTTTAATTCTATTCTACAGGTAAATTTTAAATTAATTTACTTATTTTGCTAATAAAAACTAAAATATTTGAACAAAATAAAGAAATAACTTGTATTTGTATGAAAAAAAAACGAAAAAATAAAAATCAATAGCATTTTATTATGAAACATGATGACAAAGTCGAAAAAATTCAATTTTTGTAGGGGTATCCATATTTTTGGCCTGTACTGTAGATCCAGATGAATATAAAACTTTAGGTATATTTAGTAGTTCGTTTTCTATACAAATTCAAACATAAAATTCTAAAAACTATTCAAAATGGCGCTACAACTAAAAATATATACATATATATTAGGGTGGTTCAATTTGTATGGAGCCGAAAAAGTTGATTCGCGGCGCCCACTAGAATTATTCCACGGACAATTCTAAGCAACTTTGCCAAAGAAACCATAGGTCTATCTTGAACTTCGAGCCTGTAGATTTTTAAAAACAGGTTTATTCCCTATAACAAAAAAACTTCATCTTTTTATGTGTATGTCAAGGAATTCATTTTTGATGTTTATTTTTACATATAAGTTCCGCCATAGGGCGTTGCTTGAGAAATATTTGACTTTCTCGTATTGCAATCCAAATTTTTATTAGCCCAAAATGTTCAGCGTTGAAAATTAGGTTTAACGAACTGTCCTAACCAACTTATATGCCTAGACTAAAATTATTCAATCAGAAAAAGAGCAATTCAAGCAAAAAGACAATCCGAGATAAAGATGTTTGGAAAAATTTGAAAGTTTGGGAAACAATAATTAATTTTTGCCATCTTCGATACGACTGTACCTATTTACAAAAATATAACAAAGCATGAACTTGCTGCCAAGGTGTCACAAAACTAACCACCCAGATTATCAGTAACGTCCCAGATATCTTCAATCCAACAATCTGTCCAATGTATTCCAAACAAAAGCCAATGCTTTAAGTTGTAAGTTGAAATCCACTTAACTCCAAGCTTAAGAATTTGTTGAGGAATATAACTGAAGGAACCGTCTTCAAACTTCTTCGGTCCACAATCGTACAGAGATCAGCCAAATGAACAAACCTTCGAGTTGCTTGCGCACGGGGTCAGGAGATTCAGCTTAAGAGGTGAAGAGTATGATCTTGAACTTGACCTTCTAGCAGCGGAAAATCTCTTTTTTTTTATTTCATATCCTACACTTGCCTTCAATATTTTGTTAATTTTTTGTTTTCATTAAAGTCAAAATCCACACATCTAAAGCAACTACTAAGAGAAGAAATGAGACCTAAAGAAAGTTTGTCAGAAATGTCTTTACAAGACTAGGAAACTTGTGATGAAAGCTTTAAGCTGACGCATTTCTTTAAGAGATTTCAAAGGAAACCAAGAGCAAAATCGTCTAAGCAGAGTCTCGAGCAATGATTACGATAATAAACGAAAATAAATTGATCAGTTTTAATCTCAGTAACCGCATCGAAGATTCCATGCCTCATAGTGCAGTTCCAACCCAATAACATATTTATCGTATACCTAGCAAATATAGCGATAAAACTAATACACTCTGCCTAAGAGCATTAAAATCCATAGCATAAAAAATTAAATAAATAAATAAATAAAAAGCATAGCGTGGGGGCGAGTTTAAGCTTGGATTTTTTAAGCGCTGCTGGCACAAAAAAAAAAAACAAAAACAATGTAGCAACCCTTGAGCAGCAGCCCCACGCACCAGCAAATACACAGAGTGCTCTCTCTCTCTTTCGTTTTGTTTCATTTGTGCAAACAACAAATTGCAAAACTTGCACGCGTTTCCCTTCATATTTACATGTCGTTGTGTGCGTGAGTTTTTGGTCGCCCCCGCACGCAAACACACACTCACACACAGCATGCATCATACACTCTGCACCCTTTTGCGCTCCACTCTTCATACACTGCTTGAAAAATGGCAGACATGGCGACGCTCTCGCTGACGCTTCATGTTTACAGTTAGCTGCACTCACTCGTCGTTGAGCGTAGAGTGGCGGCAGGGGCTGCAAGGGTTGCCATGTCGCTGGAATGCTGCTTCGTTTGCTGTCGTTGCAATTTTCAAATTAGACAACTAACGGCAACAATAAGAACAATAACAACAACACAAAATGCAATCAACAATTGCAAAAACAACCAACTCAGTGGCATGCTGATATGCTTACTCCCGTTGCTCTCACTCACTACTGTCTTACTCACTCTTCTTCGGCTGCTGCCCGCTGCTTTGTCAATTAGAATAAAGTCAAAACAAAAAAGTCTAGACGCAGCAGCAGCAGCGCTGCTCAACATACTGGCTGCTACGTCGGCGTCAACGTCAACATCGTTGACTTCAACTGATTGACAATTGGCAAGCAGGCGGCGCTTTATCTTATTGACCCGCTGACCGCATGCCAACAAACCCAACACCAACACCAATACCAATACCAAACACAAATGCCATTAACAGACAGTGGAAGAAACAAACAATTTGGCAACAATTGTGTACTTTAGAATCCTATCCATGCATTTCGATAATAAATAAACAACAATAAACAAAAGACCATCGGTATACTATATACATATATTTATGTTTAGCACTCGTATGATCCGTATTATTATTTTCCTTTATATTTTTAGCTTTATTTTATGTAATAAGAATAAATAAATAATTAGTTCTCGTTGAACTTTTTTTCAAGTTTTGAAAAATACAATTATTTTTAAAAAATGCAGTTGCTTGAGATTCACCAATCTAGTCTCAACCAGTGGAAACAACATTGACAGACCAGTAAGCCAGTCTTATGGCTGATTTTGACCCTCATATTGGTAGGACTTCATCATCTTCTGATTTTTTTATAAAATGCAGGTGCTTGAGACTTTTCAATGAATTGTTGACGTTAAAACACTATCAAACACCAAATTTGATTACGATATCTTCATAAACAAACGAATTATCCTTCTAAAACTTTGGTTTTGAGAAAAATGTATTTTTTGTACTTTTTACGAAAATTCCCGTTATTTTTTTGCGATTTTGATAAACAACCACTAATTTTTTTCGTAATCGATCGAAATTTACGAGCCATGAAAAATATTGTATTACAAAATTTTTTTAAATTTTTAAATATACGTTCAAAATATAATTTTTTTCAAAACTTTGGTAAAAATTACGAAAAATTTCATATGAATGCATAGATAGCGTTAAAGCCATAAATTTGACAAAATTATGTTTCAAATATAATCAATTTAGTACAACCAGAGATATTTGCTTTTAAGTAGATATTTTTTTTTTTAATTTCGGAAAATGGTTTTTTCGAAATATTTCGAAATCCGTTCCATGAAAACATTTTTGGACTGCATTTTCTTTTTTAACATGCCATTTTACTACAGAAATGAGTAAAACATGTTGTGGATACCAAAATTTTTAAAAAAAATTTGTAAACTAGTGTTATTTATGTACTAAGTTCTTGGCCGTTCTTCTTTTCAGCCTTCTGATGGGATGGTTATTTGGTAGATTTTTCGTCAGCCTATTACGATATCTTTCAAGCCGTTCGTTGTAACAGCTGATACTATGCTTGTAATTTTGGATGTCATCGGTCTTCAGATTGAGGTCCTGGGGCAGGCTCGAAATTCTTACGTACCATACGCAGCCCACAGGTTAAGGCGTGATGCCTTGAACTTGGAACTATAAATACTACTAAATTTCTTAAAGATTGTGAGTGCTGAACACATACAAAGGATTTAAGGCTAACCGTATCAGTAAGCAAATATCTGAAGACTTGATCAAAATTGCATGAAAACAGTTATTCCTGAAAGATAATTGAGGAACTTTTACTAAGAACAATAATTTTGAAACCACCAAATTATTGCCAAAACTTGCTGTTTAGAGAGATTTTTGAATATAGTATGAATGATTCTTGTTAACCATATTTCGTGGTGAAAAGATTTTCATAAGCAGCAATATTTCTTGGTTTCAAATGTCTAACTTGGTACAAAACGAATTTAAATACAAGGCGCTTATATCGTTTGGGTAAGTAAGTTATCTAAAGTATGATCAGGGTGACTAGACATGTCGATGTGGCCATCTACGTCCGGGCGTCAGAATGAACACCAATCTCGCAAACATGGAGAGATAGAGCAATCAAATTTTCAGAGTAAATGGCTGATTATGTCACGAGAGACAAGTTATTTTTAGTTTTTTTTTTTTTTTTTGTAATATTTTTTAATCTTTAAAAAAACATAGGTTTTTAGATGGATACTTTATTTGTAAACAAATTTGATGTTGGGAAATTTTCTTAAGCACTGAATCAAAATTGGTTTACAAATTTGGCAATCAAACGTTTTGGAGTCCTGTTCTAAAGCTGTTCGCACATGACTTTGACGTAGGCCATCTTTCTAATTCCTTCCATTATAATTCACTCCTGGAAATGCTCAACTGCCAAATTTCTCGTTTCTACAATTATGTAGTATAAATAAAAACTATAAATTAATGTTAAGTTTATTTGCTTTAAAAATGTCTAAAAAATAAAATATAAGTTTCTTAGCGTTTATTTATTTATAAACCCAAGTTTCATTTACTATCAACAACAAATACAACCAAGTTAAACAACTGCTTCATTTTTTTCTTTTAATTTATCGTTGACATTTGGCCTATTTCTACCACTGTGCCGCAGAGCCTGCATACGTATGTCGCTTCTACGCGCTCTCCCAACTCTCCCTCACTCTATGCTGTCTGTTCTCTTCTCGCTGCGATGTCACTTCTCTGTCAGCTTTGCTGCTGACGCTGGCGTTTGGCAGCCAAACGCTGATTGATTATCGCACATCGTTAAGCGCCGTCAATATATCCGTGTATATCGATGCGTGTGGCTAACTCTTTGGCCATGTCTGTCTCTTCGCTAGTCTGCCCACGAGCTGATCACGCTGCTTGTTGCATGCTGGCGCCCAAGTAGTTGTTGTTGTTAATGGCTGGCTGCTCCACAAGTTGAAACGTGTCTTTCATTAGCGCTTGTTTAGCACCTGGTCCAAGCGGAAAAGTACCAAAAGAAGCCACAACAAGTGCAAAACAAAACCAAACCAAACTATGCGCCTAGTCTGCTAAGGTGTTAGTGTTAGCCGCAAACTCCCCCCGGTATTGCTTTATTACGACCTTGAGTCTGTCAGTTATCGGTCAACATGGCGTATGCTTGTTTTTTTTTCCTAGTTTTTATGTTGATCTTATCGCTGCCGCAATTGGCAGGCTTTGATTCTTGTTGTTGCCTCTATCAGTGAAAGTGGTCAAGCTGACAAGGCTGTGAGCAAGCGAGCCAGCCATAGGGGGGCAATCAACCTTCTCACTGTCGTACTGTTTGGCCATAGGCAATAGGTAAATTTTTTTTTTATTTTATTTGGGAATTTCTACATTTTTTTTTTTTGTTCTTGGTTTTTTTTGTTTATTTTAAAAGCTCTACATCATTTTCGAAAATAAATTAGTAGAAAAGCAAACAAGCCAAAACAAACGCAAACAATTCGCAGACTTGTTTTTATTTTTTTTGGCAGTTAACAAGTGCTCACGACTCTTATACAAACACAATTATGCTCCCACGCTCTCGGTAGCTGTCTCTCTTGCCCAAGAACTATGTATACATATATGTACGTCTATGTTTATATGTATATCTCTTCCTCTTGAGCAATTTCAGTATGTCTAGCCAAACGTTCTAAAATATTTAAGTTACGTTGTATAGCTTTGCAAAGGCTATATTAATTTTGTGGAGTAGCTTGCAAAAGATCCCTCAGTTTTCAGTTTCTCATTTATGCACATAGACCGTCCACTACTCTTTGCTGCTTATTATTCGGAATTTAGAATACTCAAAACATGAAAATGACAATTTTTCATCTCCATTGCAATTTACATATTTGTACAATATATTATTTTATGGAGATCGTCACCATTCCCTATAGGTCTTTAAGTGGAAATTAAGAAAAAAAAAAAAAAAACGTTCAAGCCAATATCCATATCTTCCTTCTTAATACGAAGAGCCAAATCTAGCTATCAGGATAGATTTGAAGCACAACCGCGTCCAAGGTGGGATTGGGGTTGACCTGCGAAACATACAGGTGGCGGAGCCCCCTTGTAAGGTATGCAATTTGCATCAGAAGTATGCTCACTGTAAATAATTGCCGTATTAATGAAACATATTTTATTACAAAGAAATTCTAAAAATGTACACAGAAAATTGGAACTGATATTTGCTACAAAAACCATATGTTGCTCTTGAAAGAGTAAGCAAAATTTGGCGCGTAATAAAATGCTGCTCTTTTTCATTGTCGATTTGATGTTTATTTGTCGACTTTGATTTACTTTTGATTGAAAACTGCGCAAAGTGCCAGCATATCAAAAAATTTAGAAAGAAACCAACTTAGAAACCAAACTGACGGGTAGTTGATCACTCGACACATACTTTGAAGTATATCAATGTGTATCTTTATGCGTATCTCTCGGTGTGTCTGCGTATCTTGATTGATGATGACTGAACTTGAAATTGTTGCAAATCAACGCTTGGATATCCAAGAAAAACTAAGACAAGCTTCGAGCTTAGATAGATGAACTTGAAGCGTCGCGTCGGCAATATAGCAGAACCGTCTACAATGTATCTAAAGGCCATTTATCAAGCCAGGCACAACACTCGTTGAACTAAATGAATGAATGTGTGACTGACTGAATAACTGATTAACTGATTGAATAACTAACTGTGCGACTGACTGCCTCACTCACTGACTGACTCGGTTCAGCTGGCTAGCTGTTGACTGTCAAGATTTGTAGAGGCCGCAGCTTGGCAGCTTTCTTAAAAATGTAACACTAATGCCAAACCAACTGCTTTGATATACCTTACAGTGAAATCTGTGTGAACCCAACTATTTTCTATCTAGTAACTGCTATACGTTCTATATTATTATCAACAAAAATTGTTTACAAAAAATTTTTAAAGTCCACTTTTAACGAATTTCCCTTTAGGAATTTCATGTCGAAATTCAATTTCCTTAAAAATGACTCAAAGCCTAAAAATAGCTGACGTCAAGATTTTCCGAATTTCACTTAACTGTATTTTTTTTTTTTTACAAAAGCAGTGTTTAAAACGAACAATTTTTAATTTTTTATCTACATATATTTTTCCTTATAAATGACTCATAGCTTAAAAATGTGTTACGATAGGATTTTTATAAAAGATTTTACCAAACTAAAATAAGTACTTAGTAAACATATTTAAAACATGCGAAACTTTTATTCACATTTCAGCAATTTTAAAACTTGTAATATTAAACCTCATAAATGAATCATAGCTGAAGAACCCCAGCGTATTTCCTACATATTTTTTTTTAACAAAATTAATCGGAATTAAGTTAAAACTTAACTAACAAAAGCCAAGTTTTGAAATTTTTACATTTCGAATACTGGTTTAAGTAAGTGATAGCTTTAAAAGCTTTTGATAGCTTCGCAACCTGTGAGTGGTTCAAAAGGCTGAGTGGCTTCAAAAGGTCTTTCTCCCAGAAATCTTTGGACATACCTGAAACCCCTTATAAGCAGATTTGTCGACACAGGCTAAGACTCTGGGCAACTTAGCAGCATTAGTTTACACAATTATGCATGATCAGTCTATACAATAAAGGTGGAACTCCTTCTCAATATTTTTCGCCCTTGATTCGAGACTCACGTGATAGAAAATTTTCACCCATCTTGCAAGAGACCGCAGGTATCGCTTTAAAGAACATTTTCTTCGTAGGAAATAGTTTCTTTGGATCCTTATTATTGGGTTATTACTGGTCTGAAAGGAGATTTTTATTTGGCACTGAAATTGAAGAGATTTCTCTCTTCGTGACGTCATTAGAAGTGCATTACCTTTTATTAAAGGAGATATATTTTTTTTAAATTGTCTTAAGCCTTTAATTTTATTTCTAAGTAAAGTAAAAAAAATTAACGAGCAAGATTGTTAGTTTTTTTCCAAAATGTAAATTTTTGCTTAAGTCGTAATTTCTTACAGAAACTCTTGAAATATCAGGAAACTCGTATTAGGAGACCATCGTATAAGCAGATATTGGAGGTATATCAATTAGATTGGTTTACGCCATTTCGCAAAGTACATTAAAAAGCTTAATATAAAGGGGCTGTGGCTTCTGCTCGATATCGAAAAAAAAGGTAAATGTTTCGACCATAAAATCCCAAATGTACATTTTTTTCCCACAATTGTTTTGCTCCTTATCCAGCAAGACATTTTGGGCTATATTTCTGGCATACGGCAAATACTCTCTAGTCTCAAAAAGAATCACGCGTCTTAAAAGAAATTTTACTCGAACGAAGTTCATTGAAACCGCTGATTAGACTTATGGAACTTACGGATCCACAACTTTATATTTTAACTAGGCAAGTGAAGAAGACAAAGACTGAAACACTTTTTAAAACTGTCCTTAATTGGTTTTCCAAATATAACAAATTCAAGTTCAAATCGTTAAGCCTAAGTGCAACAAAAGAGTGCTATCAAACGAGGTTCAACTGTATTTGTATCTGTTAAAAGTATCTTTTGTCAGGCATCTGTAACATTTGCTTTGATCGTAATGTCTTTTTGTTTCAATACAATAATTACGCCTTACATTTTTTCGTCTTTGTTGCTGTTTTCATAGTTTTTTTTTTTTTTTCAAGTACAAGCCGATTTTATATAGTTGCTGCCATTGCCGCCTTCTGATTGACACTCTCAATTGTTATTTGCAATTTGCAGTTTGCAAAATGCAAAATATTTTAATTAGCATTAACAATGCGCATTACAAATCCCATTTGCCTATAGAGTATCAGAAAATTTAAATCAATGCAACTGACTCAATGTCAAACCCTAATTGCATAACTCCCTGACACATTTTTGCTACATATGCATTATGTATTTGCTTTGCTTAAAACTTTGCACCTTTTTGTTGGGTGTGGCGCATGCGCAACATGCAACATGTGGCAAGCATAATAAATATGACAAATAACAAATGAGTGAGGCATATGTTGGGCGCGCATACAATAAGCTAAAGTCAGTGGCGCATCCAGTAAGGGCTTTTTGTGCCCACTGTTGCTGTAATTTGCAGCCGCCTTAAATTTTTCTCTTAATCCGCCACTGACTGACTTTGCTTTCTTACAGTCGCTCTCTCTCTCTCTCTGTTGCTTTTGCGCTTCTGTTGATGTGTGCAAAATGTTCGCCTCACTTCGCTCTGCCTCGCGGCCAATGACCAGACAATGACCCAAGCTAACCGAACACCATTAGCATTATCGCCGGCGACGACAAGCGCTTCGAGCACTCCGAGCACTCTCTTCAAGCTCTCCGTAAGCTCTGGCTTTCGAGTGTTGGCGACTGGCGGCGGTCAGAGGCATAAAAATAATTAACATTTAAGCGCAGCTTTTGAAGCCACACGCGCAGTCGTCAGTCATTCAAAAGTTGTCGACGTAGTCGTCACCAATGGCAAACACTTTAAGACACATGCGGCTAGCCGCAGGCAACAATTGCTATACTGTATACGGGAGGGCTTATTAGCTGTGTCATCAGGTGTGTCATAGGTGCCCATAATTAGGCGACTTTTTGAATGCTGCATCAAAAATAAAAATAAGGTTAACGTTAAAAAGTCGGATGTGCTGTTTCCATTTTTCAACATAAAAGCTTGCATCACTGTTCCTTGTGAAAGAAAAGTTGAGTTACTGAGTAACCTCTACAGGACGAGACTCACTGGGTCAGCATGGCTGGCTTACGAAAAGCAAAGGAACTCTTCAATTGAATAGGCTCAAGGTTCTAACACCTCTAGATTCTGTAAAAGTGAGAAGGAATACTAAGTGCTACAAGAAGGTAAAGAGTAAAGGCGGAGTGGTGACTATTGTCGGACCCTAGACGCATTCCTTTTCCTCGAAGAATTTAAATGTTTAATGCTTTTTTTATATCTACGACCTCTTCAGAAAACTCCGGGCAGCGGAGCTACCTCAGACAACAGGCCTGAAGACGGTCTCCCTTCTTAGCGCTTACAGAATATCGATGGACTTGCTGCCATAGTCCAAACCATCCCAAATAATTAATTATGTTACGGGAATTGGACTAGCTGAGTAGGTCTAGGGCTGATAGGAAAGTTGGTAAACCATACTGGTTATCGGTAAACAAAAAATACAACCAGAATATTAACAAACTATGGGCACAGTAACCCATTGAGAATTGGGGCTAAAGAAACCACACCAGGCAGCACCTATCAGCTTCCAAGCAGAATCAGGCAGAACTAATAACCTGCCAAACCTCGAAACATCGAAATCTTTTTTGAAAAACTGCGAAAGAGTGCAGTGAAGTAAAAATTCATTGAAGAGAAGGAGCAGGTGGGTTCAGAACCCTAACAGCTTCCACGCAGACTCAGGGAGAACTGAAGTACTGTTAAACCAGAAGATTGAAGACTCAAAATGACAGTGCAAAGAGGAAATCTTTGGAAAGGTGCAAGTGTATATTGAACAGACTTAGGGAGAACTGAGGGACTGTTACCCGCAAACTTCAAATATCGAAAGCTGAAAAAAGGTTCAGTGGAGCAGAGGGAGTTTCTTAGAGGGTAAAGCTGCATATGAAACCTTATGGGCAGCAACTATTGACTTCCAAGCAGCCATAGACAGAAATGAAGACCCGTTCAACCAGAAGCTCTAAGTATCGAAAGCTTTTTGGCAAAAATGTAAAAAAATAGAAGTTCTCTGGAGAGCAGCTGACAGACTTCTCGATACCATTGAAAGAACATCTTCGAAAAAGCTGTAAGAGTATATAAACTTTGAAACATCTTATCTAGCTTTACTTTCTGGAATTTTTTTTCGTTTTTTTTTTTTTTGGTCAAGCCAGCAAAACATTTGGGTTAGTAAAACAGCCGTGACGCCACGTCATAATGATGATAATGATGATGGGCAACAACAACAACAGCAACAACATCAAATAGTTGGATGGATAGTCAAAAGCGGAACTTGTAATTAAATTTCATGTATTTCACGTTTGTTAATTTTATTTTCGGGTTGTTGTTGTTGTTGTCTTAGCAGTATAGTAGCAACATTTGTTGTTGTCACGTTGTCGTTGTCTCTTAATGAGTTGGCGCTAGCTGGTCAACAACTCTCACGGTGGTTCCGATTGCAACTTAATTGCAAAATTCTGCCAACTGCGACAAGCCACAATGCATTTGGGTGTAAGTAATGGCACGCGACAGCCAGGTCAGCTTAGAGCCAGACTCACTCAACATGCAACAAATTTCTTAGAACGTGCAACATTGAGTTGCTGGCAACATGTTGCACTGAATTAAAATATTAAATGCAATTGATAGCCAACACTGCGACGGGGTGTGGCATAAACAAACATAAATTGACGCTTTTAGAGCAATCTTTGCAAACAACAACAACAATGAGTTGCAAGTTAAAGTTGCAGTAGTAGAATAACAACAACATCATTAAACGGAGCATCAGCAGCAGCATCTCTAGCAACATGTTGACCATGATTGTAGCACTTGAATACACAGCGCAAAAAAAAGCTTAGAATAGCAAAGCTTGCAAGTAGTGCGTTTGAAGAGGCACTTTGGAAGAAGGCTACAGGACTCTCTTGGCTATTCGGAACAGTCTTTTATAGCTCTTTAGAAAAATAGGGTAGGGTGTGATAACTTTTGAATTAATACTCGGCAGAAGAAGCATTGCTCATACTTCTTCTCAAACTCTATTTCTTCGAAAAGACTTAAAAAATCCTCTGTAGTAGGAGGAGGCTTCATCATAATAAGCTTTTCCTATGTTTTTCCCTCAAGGTATTAGTTGGGGGCATCATTAGAACATTACTGAACCCTCGTGGTACCAAGTGGAAAAAACATTCCTGACGTGGTGCGTTGATACAGTTTACTCTTTCTTTTTATCACGCCAACGTCTATATGAATCCTTATAAGGAACTTTTCGGGCAACATGGATGCAATGGGTCTCGGATCGCCGAGTGTAAGCAATTATATTAATAACACAGATCTTCAAGCAAAGCTCATTACAAAGTCAGGAGATTATCCCTGCGATCCTACATGCTCCTATGTAGCTGTCATTGAGTTATTTGGGGTTCCCTCAACTTCAAAGCATTCCCTAACTTGGATTTCGATATTCGTATAGCAACATGAAGGATTTGAAGTTTAAGTCTCGCAAGCTTCTCTACACATTAATTTATACACATAGATGATTCCTTGGGTTGGCATTCGGGTAAGTTTTCTCAGATATCGAGTCTATTATTGAATCAAGGAACTAAATCTTTGTCGAGTTATGAGTGCGCATGCAAATTTCTCTTGGATATGCTTTGGATTGCTAGTTGAAACACAATCATTCAGGAGATATGTCAGTGTCTTGTGAAGATCTCCGCCAGAGGCTCCGCGGGTGTTCTCTACGTTACACATAACCTTCCACCAAGGCCTATATTCCCCCAACATAGTAGAGATCCAGTTACATCTGGTGTGCCCAATCCGTTCATATACCTCGCTTCTATGCCAACATTCTCGTTGCTTCTAGAACGTTCAGTCTGTCGAAAGCACCGTGGTTCTCTATATCGTGTAGTAAAGTTAAATTCCGCTCTCACTTTGAACAATAAATGTTGAGCAATTAATTCTATAATTGGATTACTTCATTCATACTCTTAACAGCAACAAATTTATTCCAGCGCTGGAACCCATTGAATGATTTCATTATCTGCTAGCTAACAAATAATATAATAATCGATTTCTTGGAATTAGTTTATACTATGAACCCCTAGATAACAATATGAAAGCGTAACCCAAAAAAGTGGCACCACAAACAGGAAATAATAGAGAGTTAAGCTGCTAAGCTATTGTACTGTCAATACAAAAAAGGAAGTCTTCTAGATCGTTTATCTCTTAACTTTAAGATTGACTTTGAAAGAATGCTGCACTTTTAAATGCAATCTGTGTTTAACATATCTGATTTAATCTAACCATATTTCTTACTGTGTAGATTCGTCTTGCATTTATCTTGTCTGCGTTTATTTTTAATGTCAACATAACAATTTTTGCTTATCTAATTGCAACATTTTCATGCAAAAGGCAGCGGCAAAAGCCAAGGCAACATCTACATAGACAACAACTTGCAACAACCACTAAGCCTAGCCAGGCCAAGCCAAGAGAGATCTAGGCACGGCATGGCACCATGAGCAGGTGTTTTCCACTAAGTGGCTGGCATGTCACACACGACGCAACAACCAAGTCACTCGTTGGCAATGAAGATGCTGCAAATGCTGTTGCATTTGCCTTTGAATGATGATGACGACGACCAAGACACCGTCTTCTATGGCCATCTGTGCGCCATTCGTCGTCGGACTCTAGCCTCGGTCTCTTATCTTTCACTTGTCTTTGCCGGCTGTCGCTCAGCTGCGAGACAAACAAACTTTGCCTTAATTTGACTAGACTTACGCATTTAGAACCGGAAATGTATACAACTTGACTGTCATTTTGTGCAAATGACACAAAAGACGACAGCGACGGGACAGCGCCACAATTCAAGCCATTTCCAAGTCATGGCAGATGTTCAAGAAGAAGAAACTGCAACGCTTTAAGTAGCAAACCAAATTGTGATACATACCTGTAAGTAGAATAGAAAAAGAGTAATAAAATGAGTAATTTGAATAGTTACAGCTTAGTTTGAATAGTTTAATGTAACATCAACTATAGTTAGCAACTAATTTATAAACAATTATAATAATAATAATAGCAATGTGTCGAGGTAAGCGTCCAAAAGGAGGCAGTACAATTTCCATTGCTGTTTACAATTCGACAGTCGTTCGTTAGACTTCTTTGCTTACAGCATTACAATTGTTACGAATGAAGACGAAAGGAGAATTAAGAGAGGTAGAACGCTGCTTACGGTCTTAAAGCAATCGCCACCGCTGCACTAAAGTTCAACAGTCGTTCGTTAGTCCATTTTGAGTGCTTTGTCAAAATCTACACGATGGAAGACGAGAGAAAAACCGAGAATAGAACTGCTTAAGGTCTAAAGCAGTGGTGGGCAGTCTCTCAATTTACATAACATGGGTGGATAGGGCAAAAAATTCTGTCGTAGCGCAGTCGACATAAATGCTGTGTAAGTCTGACAGTTTTTTCTCCCGTTTGAGCTTGGATGTCGCTCTTACTTACTGCGCTGCTTACTCACACAAAGAAATGTTTGTATGAGTTTTGCCCACGACTGATCTAAAGTCAAGGAAGAAGCATTTCTTCGCATGTACTCTTGTCGTCCTTCTTTAGTATGAAAAGGGTAAGAGGTCCAGCGGTAGCGATTTACACCAGCACCTATGAATATCGCCATCTAGTGCTGCAGAGTAAATTGACTCCTGTCTGGGATACTTTTTTGTTGCTTCTTTAGTGCTTGAGTTGATACCATAGCAATAAAAAAAGGAAAAAGCTCCAGCGGTGGCGATTTAACCCAGCATCTATGACTATCGCCATCCAAAATTAAATTAAAGAAAGGTGACTCTTAGATGCTGGGAGAAGACTAGTGTAAGCATCTCTGTCTGCCAAATGACGCACCTCAGATTCCTCATTTACCGTCAAACAGCACACACACAAACGCCCACATTAGCTTCATAAATAATGCTATGATCCATTCAAAATTAAGCAGATTAGAGGTCAGTCTGGGGCAAAATGTTAATGTGCCCCGTACTAACTCATTGATATTAGCATATTGCGACAGGTACAAACAAAACGTGAGGCGCCTCTCGTGAGCCAAGAGAGCAAAGAGCTTTTGAAATTCTTATCAACAGCAACAAAAACTATAACACATGATATGGCGCTAATTTTCTTATCAAGCAGTGTAGTATATAAAAAATTATATATATATTATAATCGTATGTGAGCGAGAATGTGAAGTGGAATTATAATTTGTTAGCAAAAGAAAACAAAAATAAGCAAAAGTAGAGCAGCGAACAAGGCAGAGACAAAAAAGTTCTTAGCGATAAGCAGCAAACGGCATTGGGCAAGGCAAATTGAAAAACCCAAAATAATAAAATAAAAAAAATACAAAATAATAAGCGGTTATAAGAAAAAAAACTAGAGTACAGTAGTTGAACGCGAACAATTACTAGAAGCGACATTTTCAACTAAGTTCGTCGAATCGACTAAGATTCTTTTGCGATTGTAAAATGAATACACTTTTTGTTTTGGAATAATAAATTGCTTCAAAAACAAACAAAACTGATATTGTATATAAATTTATTTTTTGAAAGCATGTAGTTTTATATTCAATTCTCAGTAATAGACTAAAAACAATTAAACTTCGTCGTCGTCAAATTAACGAACATGTGGACAAACGTATACAAAATAACGTGCGGTCACTAGCGTTAAGACAGCTTTCAATTAAAAAAAAAAATTAAAAAAATGATTTTTTATAAAAGCATAATAAAATTTAAAAAATCTATTATATTATTTAATTTTATAAAATTATATCTATAAAAAAATGTTATTCTTGTATTGGCTATATATAAATCAAAGTTATTTGAAACTTTATTGTGTATAAGTCGGCGTTTTTTAAATCGTCTTTTAATTATTTCTTAACATATATTTCTTGTATTACAAAACTGTAAAAAAAATCAAATATTAAAAAAAAAAAAAAAAAAAAACGGAACATTTAAAAATTAACACAATCTTAAAATAAAATTTAATATAAATAAAAAAATAATAAATCTCTTGCAATTAATAAAAATAAATGTATTTTTGAATAACTGCATAATATAGAGAACAAAATTGAGAAAGAGAATAACAGAAAATATTAAACAAAAAAATAATATACTTAATGATTAAAAATAAACGAAATTTTCTCAGCTTCGCGATTTCTAAATAACCGAATCGACAGTTAATATCTAAATAATAAAAATAAAAAAATATTTTATAAAATATTATAAAACTTTCAATTCATGCAAATATTTTTAAAAAAGTTTTACCATTATAATAATTAATACCTAAAATACTAGACAATTAAAAAAAAAAAAATAAACTGCGGGTGGTTTTGCAACGTATACTTAATATTAAAAGTAGGTTTGTAACTAAAAAAAATTTAAAAGTTAAAAAAAGTTCATTCAACAAATATTAGAAGAAAAAAATTTTAAAAAACAAATGTAAACAAAAAATATGTAACAAAGAAATATAAATATATAATGAGCAAATTAAAAAACAAAAAAAAGCAAAAAATAATAAATAATAAAAAAATTAAAATAAAAAAAATATGTATAAAAACAAGAAATTACAAAAAACAATTATAAACAAAACAAAATATTGTGTACCATATATAAAAAGAATTCTGATTTTTAAAGCATACTAATTTATTTTTTGTCGACTTTTCGATTTCCAAATTGCCAAATCGATATTCAATCTCTTAAAAATATGAATCAAATAATATTTTATGAAAGATTCCAAATCTATAATTAAATTCCCATATTTTCAGATTGTAGTTCTCAAAAATGTAGAACATTCAAAAAATAATACAAAAAAATTCAATAAAATACTAAAATACAACGGAAAAATAAATGCAAGCTGTTTTTCAGATTTTACTTATATACAAAAAAAAAAACATAAAAAAAAAATTTATTTTAAAAAAGAAAATCGGTTTCTAAAGTACACTAAATATATTCAATTATTAAGCGAATTTTTCTCGACTTTGCGTTTTCTAAACAGCCAAATCAATATTTATTCCCTAATGCAATATTTTATAAAAAATATATTTTATAAAAAATATTATATTTTATAAAAAATATAATATTTTATAAAAAATATTATATTTTATAAAAAATATTAGACAACTATCAATAATTTCATTATAATAGCTGAAGTAACAATCTTTAATAAAATTTGAATCTTACTCCCCAAAATACGTCACGGAATTAAATAATAAGCTTAAGGCATTCTTCAGGCGCATAGATGTTCTCCTCTAAACCGTTTTGGCAAGCTTCCTGTCCACACAAATACTTTCAACTTAAATTTTTCACTTTTTCTTTCGTTTAACTTTTCAATTTTCTTGTCTTTTCAGATAAATGGTATTGGCAATTGCCATAAGCTTTTCGCAATTGGCATTTTCTCCTCTCATTCATGCGACAATGCAAACCCGAGTCTTAATTGGCAAGTGTCCACTGTATTATTGCCAGAGTGCGAGCAAGAGCGAGTACAAAAAAAAAAAGAAAGAGCTTGCGCTATGGGCACAAAGAGCACGGCAACAGACGCTTCGCATTATTGGCAACAAAAGTGACAAGGAAAAAATAATCTAACAAAAATTAAAATAAAGTATCTGTAGTATACACTAGTAGGGGAAAAAAAAACAAGCGGACACAGCGCAAAAACGAAAAGGCAATGACAGTATAAAAATTTTTTCAAAATATTATTGGCGCTTGGCCAATTGTCAACAGTAGCAACAAAAACAATAACAACAACATTGACAACAATATAGCAAGACAGTGGCGCATATAGAGGGGTCGCTAGGAGCGCCAGAGTCACCCATACGGCAAAGATCTAAAACACTTTAGTGTTAGTCGCAAAATCACACAGTGCATGAATTTTGAAACCCCCAAATTTATTGCCAGCTCCGCCTCTGTAACCAAGTGAAATGAAATGAAAAGAAAATGAAATATATATTATGCCTAGCAAAGAAGAAAAGTAGCAAACCGCAAAAAGCAAATACTACAAATCATATAGAGTGATGGCAATGCAAAAGAGTGCCAACTAAACAAGACAACTACGAAAATCTACAACAACAGCAACAGATACAAAAAAAAAAAATGTTTTAATTAAAATTGTCTTAATTTATAATTTATGTTTGCGGCATTAATTCGCAGACGGAAAGTATCTGTATCTGGCGTCTACATAATATAGAACTACGCAGCAAGTCAGTTTAGTTCAAGCATTCATAAAACATTTTTCTTTTCTTTATTTTTTTTCTCGCATTTGTCGATTTTGTATATCATTTGATTTGTGGCCTAAGCAAAGTGCTGACAAATACATGCCAACTAACCCAAAAGCCCCCCAGAGCATATCTCATACCTCTGCAGCGCTATTGGACGACCCTCCCCGCCTAAATGTTTACAGATCACTGAGCGATAAATGGGAAATAAGAAATGAGAGACAAAACATGCGATGTGGACAAAAGCGCGCAAGGATTAAGCAAGTACAAAGCAAATAAAGCGAATAGGTGAAAACTTGGTCCTGGATGTCGAATTAATTGTACACTTGCTTTTCGAACTGTTAGGCACTGTATGTGTTTTTGATTTCGATTTTTGTTTGGAATTTCGGTACCTATTCTGACTGATTAATTTTTCAATAGCTGTTTTACCATGAAAAATTCCAAGAATTTCTGTTTGGGATTTCGCTTACGTTACTGACTGATCAGTTCTTCAATAGTTAATTTCTGTTTGGAATATTGATTCCGATTTCACCTAATCGATTTTAAAGTTAGCTACTTCGGCACGACAAATTTTAAAAGTTTCTGTCTGGTTTTTTTTTTTAATTTCATAAAAAGCTTATATTTTTCAATTCGGGATATCCCATTTCGTATTTTTTTTTTATATGAAGTTTTGTCATTCCCTGCAAAATTTTTCATTCTGCGTATAGGCCTTTAAAGAGCTCTCAAGTGTTGTTATGCTACAAATAAAAATATAGTGTGATTGTAACCAAAAAATTTACAAAAATGTTACATATATTTTGTATAGTTTAAGATAAAGTAAAAAAGAGGGGCTGGGAAGAGCAGGGGATGGGATTATGGGTTCTGGGAGATCAGGGTTCTTCTGATAGCCACCAGAACTTATAGAGTTTTGGATATGAGTCCTTTTCAAGAATGCTCATATTGAAGCGTCAATGTGTCAATTGCAATACATTTTTTGGTATGGACTATTTAGTAGCTCGTTTGAAAATATGGTAGAATGTTGGAACATCTCTTTCGTTCTGAATAAATTTTTAAATGTATTGCTAATATAATATTAATTTTCATAGTACGAGGCCATTATTAAATTGTTTTCATGAAATTCTGTGAATCGTAAGATGTGATGGCGGATTAGTTTGATAATGTGGTTGTCTATTCTTGAAATATTGGCTGCATTACAATACAGTCTATTGTTTGAAATGAATCTAGTGTAGTTGCTATGGGGAGATCTGTACTCAGACATTTCCTTTCAAATTCGCGGATTCTTTCCATGTATGATGGGTAGATGTTGAACCGTATAGCACATGCATATGTGATTATTGGTCTAATGAATGCTTGGTTAATGAGTATTTTGGAACTTCTGTTTGGGATTTCGAGTCCAATTCCGATAGTTCTATTTTGCAATAGCTATTATCTGCAAGTATTTCTGTTTGGGATTTGGTTTCGACACCGACTGATCAAGCATTCAATAGTATTTCGCCTTGAAAACCTGTAAGCGTGTTTATTTTGGATATTGATTTCCCAGTAGCTATTTCGCCTTTAAATATTAGAAGAGTTTCTACATTAATTTAAGCTAATGCTTGATTTTACAATAGTTTATTTGACAAGACTTTATCGGAATAAAATACTGAAAGAGGCCTAATTGTTGATGATATGTTCGTCTGTTCAAGCACAACTTCTAAACCGCTTAACGTTATTTGATAAATGAGCCTTCGTTGGAAACTTATTGAATGTGCGCTGGCTATAGGCTATGTGACGTCACATTTAATCGACTAGAGCGCCCTCTAGAAGACCTAAAGTTATGAACTAAAACCACCAATTTTTTAAAAATACTGTGTTGCGTATCAAATAAAAGTGTTTGAACAATACCATAAATATGTATTGAATAGCTTTAAATACATATATTACAAGTAGGTTTATAAATATTAAAAAGTTCCAGCGCGGGTTTTTCAGTAGTTAAGATTTAGGATTTTTTAAGACTTACTTTTTGATTTGCGTATCAAATAAAAGGGTTTAATTAGTGTATATAACCTTCGCAATTCTCTGAACATTACTATAAAAATGTATTAAATAGCTTTATATACACATATTATAAATAGTTTATAAATATTAGAAAGTTTCAGTGCGGGTTTTTCAGTAATCAGGATTTAGTTTTCAAGACTTACTTTTTTAAATACATTTGTATAACTCTTTTTAAAATATCTTATTCAAAGAACAATATTAAAATCAGAGAAACCCCAAAATAAGCAGCCAACCCGAGGCAAGCCTTTCCTTATTAACGCTCATAGCCCATCGATACAATACTTATAATTTTTTGAGAAATTCTACAGCCATTTAATGATTTATAGAACCGAGTTTTCAAAATAATCCTTTTGCATTATCCCAGTAGCAGTTTAGATTAGAACCGCTGACTGCCAAGAACCTGCCACTTTTAGGACTTAACGCGAGCCCTGGTGATGATTCTAAAAACAAAGTTTTTATCATTTATATAGCAGTATTGCCAAATAAAAATAAAAATAAAATTATTTTTTATCTTAACAAATTAAATCTAGTATTTAATACTAAACTAATATTAATTTAACGAGCACTAGCTACTGGGGCCTTCGACTCGTAAAAAATAAAGATAACTCTTCATCCTTTAAAAACTGTATTTCAATTTAAAAAATAAAAGACAACAAAAACAACTATTTAATAGCAACAAACTTCAAAACCATATTCATATGCTCTCTCCAAGTGTATGGCAAGACAAAAGACCCAAGCTGAACTTGCCTTAGGGTCTGGAGTAGTTGTTTAAGATTTTTTTCAACGCTTTTTAGTATAGTTTGAAGTTGGGTAAGCTGCTTGGGTTGGCTGCCTGATAATGGAATGTGAGTAAAGTCAGAGCGCATAACCTCATAATAAAAAGGGATTTTCCAATGAAAGCACGCGCAAGCTTTGTCCCTAATGACAGCAAACAAAAAAAAAAAAAATCAAAAAGGATATGAAAAAAAAGCATAATAGAAGTAGAAGAAGTTGCAAAAGCAGCAAAGTACAACGCACTGACAATAACAATAACAACAACAACAGCAGCAACAACTACTACTACTGAGTCAGTATCTGTCGACGCCGCTGTCGACGCCACACTGCCGCCGACATAATGCCCCCAATCCTGGCCAGAGAGAGAGAGAGCGACCGACGAGCATATAACTGGAAAGATACGCATACAACATTGTCATTGAAAGGAACTTGAGCAGCGGGCGCTCTACTCTGTGGAATAGGAAGCAAAACAACAATGGCGCATTGCTGCTGTTGCTCTGCTTAGATGAAACGTACCAACAACAACAACAAATGGCAATAACACAAAGTAAATCGAAATGAAAAAAGTATCTAGGCGGTATACGACAAGGGGATACTCAGCAAAAAAAATTCCTGAAACTGTAACGCCTGCGTCTTTTTCTTCAGCAGCTTAAACTGCTTGTATGCAGTACAAGCAGTTTATATATTTTTTTATATTTAAGCGAACTTTTATATATTTTTACAGATATTAAGCTCAAACAATTTTTTAAATCAATTGCTGAGTGTTTTGGAACTGTGTTGAAAAAAGGTCTTTGGGGTTTTTAACTATATTTGGCTTCATGAGGATTATATCCATACCAAGCAGTTTAGTTATTTTCTTTTTAGGGGTGATATAATATTTATACAAAAAACTTTTATAAGTTTTAAACTGTTCTTGCTGAGATTCGAAAAAGCTTTTACAAATATTTTTCACAAATACTTAAAGTCCAGAAATAATGATTAATTGATTGGTTGACTTTTTTAAATAAATTAAAAATATAAATTTAGCCTTTTTTGGATAATCCTTGTTTAAAAATAATATATTCATTCATTCAATATAATTAATGATTTGAAAAGTAGGTGTGGCTACAGCGTTACCAAAGCCAAAGCCCAGCATTTTGTCATAAAAAATTTGCAAACTGTCACGCCGCCTTCTGCCTGTTACATAAGCTGAAAATAATCTTAAGGACTCTGTATACCCTACAACCTGCAGGGTATAACAAAAAAGGAAACAGAACGCAACTAAAAAAGCGGCCAGGGGCAGCGACCGCATGGCAAACGAGTTCAACGCAGCGACAACAACAAAATGCGTTGGATGAAGACGACGACGTCGACGGCGACGTCAACAACGACGACGACTGACGACGATGAGGACGTCGGCGCCATGTCCTGCATTGGCAAAGTCTTTAACCTTTCAAGGATTTTTGCTAGCTTTGCCCCTGCCCAGCTATATGCTACTTATAAAGATATATACAAATGAATATATATATTGTACACATATGTATGTGTATATACATACATACATACATATTTATGTGTCGTTTTGTTCCATGCTGTCTCGTTGTTGTTGCTAAGTGTAGCTAACAAGCTGCTGCTGTTGTTGTTGTTGCAAACTTCTTAGATGTTTTTTGTTGTTGCTGCTGCACTTATCGAACATTGGCCAGCAGCTGCTAGGTGGCAAGGGTTGCTTGCCACAGCTGTCAATTGCACTCACACTTTGCAGAACTTATGGCCATAAAGCGAATCAGTTAAGTAAGTTTACCAATAACTCTCCCAACCGCCCCCCAACCTGAGGGCTTCAACAAGCGTTGCAACAAGCTTAGAAGTTTAAACGACAGACTTAAGGGCAACAAATGTTAATAACCTTTTTTTTAGCCAAAACCAAATAGTCAAAGAAAATTTAAAAAAATTAAAGTCACTAAAGTGAGTTCAAAAAACTAAAACCCGACCACTGAAAACTCAGGCTCTTCAAAATATAATTAAGAAAATATTCTTTTCCCCAACCAGTAATATATATATATTTAGTACACATCATTTTTAATGTTGTTTAGTGTCTATTCAGAGCCTATAACCAGCGGACGATCGTGACGCTTTAAACGATATCTGATTTATTAACTGACGATAACTAGTTTAGAAGCTATGGTGGAACAGATGAACATATATGCATAAGTCTTATACTATATCCATTTTGCTTCGCCGTAGTCGGGTAAAAAAAAAGAAAAACCCAACCCGGCTGGTTAAAACAAAAAATGAGTAGATTTTGTGAAAATTAAATCGAACCAAAACTTCATAAATTCATTAAGACAGTTTTTTCCAAGATTTGAAATATCCGCTTCTCGAAATTATTACAAAGAATATTTTTTTGTCACTTAAAATCTATAAAGAAGATGAAGAAATAGGAAAACACATCTTTAAGTATAGGTGCAAATTTCTGAAAGATTTACGTTAGAAATTGAATTCCCTATTGGAAGTAACGAAGCTTTATACAGATAAGGTCTGAATGAAGGGCACAGTACCTTTTTTGATATTCTATTCAGATTCAGAAAAACAAAATATTAACAGATTACGATATTGTAAATATGAGTTGGTCAACTCGAAATAAAAATTGAAAATTAAGCCTTATCTCAAAAAAATTTAAGCCCAAGTCCAGTTTCGAATTTCGAATTCGATTCAACGCACTATGAATTAGCTCATACATTCACTTCGAATATTAAGAGTACACATCGAAATCTGGTTTGCGTCTGTATATCCAGTTCTAGAATAGCATCACACGTACAGTACGCAAGTGGCATTTGCTCATACGCATTTTTTTACTGTACTTGCCGCCGCACACATACTCATGCAATCCACACACAGATACAACCGCACTCAAACCACAAAATCCTTAAGCATTATTAAAAGCAATGGTATAAATGGCTGCCTGAATGTCTTTAAGTTGTTGCTGTATTCGTTGTCTTAAGGAATGCGTATAACACCATATGTACCTATATATGTAATGGATGTATGCATGTGTATATACAGTCAGTTACAAAATTATTCAAACAACTTGAAGCTATAACTTTAATGCTCTATAACTTAGCGCACCGTTGTCCTACTAAAAATTAGCTTTTCTCATATCCAAAAAGAAAACTATTTCATAACTGAAAAAGAACTCAAAAAAAGACTAATTTCAGTAATTAAAAATTTGTCTAAAACTTATTAAAAATTAAGATATTTCGTTATGTGAAAAATAAAGGGATTATTAGATTTTTAAGTTTCGGAACAGATTTGGCTCTTGAAATGTCTTCCTCTCTATGGCTAGTACTGTTTTCTTTCAACTGAAAAGATTATTATTTAAAAATTTAAATTTTTTAAATTTAGTGGCTAGCTTTAAGTTAAACATATATATTACGAAAATAAAGCAAATTGTTAAATTTAAACTTGTCAAAATATACGTAAATGCTTAGAATGATTTTTAGAACAATTAAAAACAAAGAAGTGCCCTAAAAAAGCATTTCGTAACCATTGCAAGAATGTGAAGTCTTTCGAGAGTATTTTGTTTATTCCTAATTTAATTTGGGATATCCCATTTGGATTTTTTTTTTATATTAAGTTTTGTCATTCCGTGCGAAATATTTCGAACTGCGTATAGGCCTTTAAGGAAAATTGAGACCTTCAGTTTGCAGTGCCCTCTCTCTCTGCGAGATATCCAAAAAAATAAAAAAATTTAAAATTAAGAAAGAATAATTTTTATAAAATTATTGAGTGCAAGATTACAATGTTAATTGACACTTTCTTGCGTAAAAATCTACAAGGTGCCGCAAAAAAGTGAGCGAGCTAGACTGCGCAGAACACTGGTTCAATTTTGTATGGTAGCTTTATGAATTAGTGGACTGATTTTGATTAAACTTTACACATAGATTAAGTTTAAAACAAAATACAACTGACAAAAATTTGGTAACGTTATATTAAAAAATAAACTAATTTTTTTTGTAAGGTTTTTTCCCCTTTTTCCTTATTAATTTAATATTATATAACAAATATTTTGATTTAATGTTTAAAATGTAAATATCTTAGCTGTAAAGCTATAAAGGCTAAACTCTATATACATATGTACTGTAATTAGTCAGTAAATGAATATTTAAAATATAAGGTAAATAAATAAATAAATAATAAACTAATTTTCTAACATGTTTTTACATATTTTTATGCGTTTTATATAAGTCTACACATTTCTGTCAAGTTTGTTTAAAAATCAGAGCTAGTAAAAAACTGTCAACCCATTTTTCCCATGCGGTCAGGTCACAACCAAAACCGAACAAATAAAACACAAACTGTCACAAAATGAGCCGAACACTATTTTCGTTTCGCTTTTCGGGTATGTTTCGTGTTTTCGGCTGAGCAAAACAAACGTGTCTCTCTCTGAACAACACTTGTGTCGAGATACTTTGAGCAAGCGCTCATTGAAAAACTGTCTGCCTCAGATCGTTTCGTAAAAAGTGTCTTTTGCGTGTGTATGCGTGCTTGTGTAAGTCGCCTGTGCTTTACTTCGTGCATTTACTTCGGCTTGCTTCTGCCTCGTTTCTGTGTACATGCCCGAAGTCTTGGTCTTGCGCTGAGCGGAACATTTTTGAACTAAAACACAATTGAGTGTGTTTTGTCAATTGCTTTTCTCAAAGTGTTCGGAAATGAGTGTTTTTTTCGGACACTCTGAAAGTGTTGACAGTTTTTTACGAGCTCTGTTAAAAAATGAAACTGCGCTCTCTTTTTTTCAGAGAGACACGCATAAAGGACCTGTGCATTGCGTCACCTTCTAACCGTTGGATCATATGTTAAAGCCAACAACAAGCTGCAAGTTACAGAGCAAAGTTACAAGTTATGCGAATTATTTTTATTCCCACTGTATATACATATGTGACATACATATATGTATGACGCTGGCGATGTCGACCGACGACGACCCTTGCAAGCAACCCTCGCTAGGTGTTGCTTTGTCTTTGCTACGCATTTGCCAAACCGTAAAAAGCAACGCAATTTCAACATTTTCATTTGGGGTTGGATTTTTCTATGTTCTCGTTGTTGTTGTTTGTAAGCTTTTTTTTTAGCGGGGTTGTTGTTATTATTGTTGTTGGCAAAGGAAAATCTTCTTGCCTTAGGTCGCTTAGCTTTGGCTTTGGCTTTGTGCATTGTGCAAGGGCTGACTGACTGAGTGGAAGGGTTGAAGCTTAAATTAATGCTACGGCTGCACACACACGCACTTTTGTCAATATTTGCGCATTGCGCGTTGACAGCAATTAAAAATTTACCTGCCTCTTTATTTTTTTATTTTTTTTTTTTATATTATTTTTTTTTTCTGCTTTGATAACTCACGCAAGATAAACGTCATTAAAAATTTGCATGCACAGCGCGCCAAAGGGATTGGAAATCAAAGAGCAAAATTGTGTACGAGGGGGGAGCAAAAACATTTTGTAATTTGTGCGTGGGCTTGTTTGGTATTCATGGGTTAATTGCCTTTTTAGATAAATGACTGCCGATAGTCAGCTTTAAATTGGCTTTAGATAAAGCTTTGCAGAAAATTGTGTACCACAAGCTGGACCATGCTGCGTATGAGCAATAGGGAAATATGACAACAAAGTTGTAGGTACGATGAATTATGGTATGCATGGAATTTAAATGCGAAGAGTAAACTCGGTTTGGATATAGTAGAGCTACTGAGTGTATATAAAAGAACAATAACTGAATTACTTTTCTGAAAACACTTATACATTTCAGGTATTTTCTGAAAATTTTTTTAGCATAGTTTGCATAGAAGGGCAGAGTCATCCCTATATCAGAACTTGAAATACCCACAGAGGTGTTACGGATATCGTTTTCGATCCAAAACCCATCCAAGCAAATTGGAAAAAACTGCATTAAAAATGTCTCTTTTTCTCAACAGAATTGAGCAAATACTCATCTTGAAGAAAGGGGGTATAGGTTAGTTGCTCAATCTATAACTGGGATCACCCAGAGACCATGTGGTCCGTTGTGATGCCTAATTGAGGAAAGGATTATAAGAAGGGAAAAGGGGTAGAGGAGGATCAATAACTATTGGGCATTACTATTCACCTAAGTCACTCTTATTACAGAACCATTTTAAGGATTCAACAAAAGCAGCCAGATCCGCTATAGACACATTTGCCGTACTGCCCAGGTATTCAGGTATGCGCCGGGCAGTCGCATAGCAGGTGTTGGATGCTTTCTGTCTCCTCCTCGTCTCCGCAGCTGCGGCAGAAATCGTGATGGGGAACGTGCAGCCTCTCAGCCATTAGGTCTACGGTGCAGTGTCCCGTTACCACTCCTACCACCATCCTTGTCCTGTTTTTGTGAAAACGTAGGAGTTCAGATGTTCGCTTTGGATTATACCGTGGCCAGAGCTCTCGAAAGATGCGACAACCGGACACCAAGTCCCATTCTCTTTCCGCCCGAGCTCTGACGGTCCGCCTAATTTGCAATACGACGTCCTGCAAGGGTCTTCCTATATCCGTAAATTGTTGACTGGCAATGCTGAACCGTTGCTCGCACACTCATCAGCCTCCTCGTTACCAGGTACACCGGAGTGCCCCGGCACACAAGAGAGGGCGATTGAGTGGTAATGGAGATGGTTTAGGAAGGGGGTATAATTCAATTAATTTGTTTGAATCTTTAAATTTTTATTTTCCAAAATCTCTACGAAATTCAAACAGTGAGCTCCCAAAAATATAAACCAATCAATCTAGCTTCTACAGTTGAACTTCCCTATAGCGATCTTAACGGAAGAGCGACTTTTGGTTCGTTATATGTATAGAAAATTCCTTGAACAGAAATTTGTTAGAAGGGAAGTTGTAGAAAAGTTCCTCATAGAGAAGTTCGACTGTAAATTTATAAAATAAATTAGTATTCCATTGAAATTTATGAGGTAGGATTTATTCATTTTTATTAAAATTTCTTCGATTTTAATAGTGCTGCATATGATTCTTAATAGTGAGATATCGATTCAGAGGAAAAGCTTTTATAGTGTGGGTAAAAGTTAGGAAATTCTTTTGCACAGGAACTTGCAGATATCATCTTGAATCTATAATCTTGCGAACGGATAACGCGCATCTTTTAATACAATTTTGTATCTCCAGCTCTTATGGTCTCTGATATCTAGGTGTTGATACAGACGCAGAGGCCGGCAAACCTCTATATATGTATCAGCTTTAAGACCATGGGTAATTATATATTTAAGAATATAAGATCCCCTAAGAAGTACCACTAAGATCCTCCACTGACTAGTTCTTACCTCCAGCTCCTACAGTTCCTGATTCAATCAATTTAATTTAAGCTTGAATAATGTTCTTCAATGCTTTCAAATTCGCAAAATACAAAAAATTATTCGTAAGCTCCAAATAGTAATAAATAAATAACTTAAATTTAGTTTTACTGAAAATCTAAATAATCTAATTTCTGCTTCCACGCTTTTATCATAAACTGAAGATGTTCTTATCTTTTTCTCTCAGTGCATAAATGTGATTTATTTTGTTTTGTTTATTTTCAGTCAACGGCACAGTCCAATAGCTAATTGTTGCTGACAAGATAAGCGACAAAGATGGCCAATAGCTTCCTTTCCCACTCATATAGATACATATGTACATATGTTTATACTGATATATAGTATAACTATAAATATGTCTATTAAAATAGCAACAATAACACATAAATAACAAATATTATACTTGTTTGCACTTTCCGACAATTTTTTATGATTTTTTGAGATATTTTTATGATGGCCTTTTTTTTTAATTTTGTATAGATTTTTAAGTAGAACGCGGTATTTAAGTTAAGATATAATACTAACGCGTTGAGAACAAAATTATTCATTAATATGTGGGACATTTGTTTTCTAGGCACCATTAAATTTGTTTTGAAAAGTTGATGATAACTTGTTTTTACTAAAGCTAGTTTTCGCCAACTGCCATAATAAAATTTACTTCTATTCCATCTTTTATTTTGAAATAAACGCACATAAAACTTTTTAAATCAGTAATATTCTCTCTCAGTCCGCAGAACTTTAAAAACTCCTACGAGTTTCAGGCCGCCATTTTAATTTTAGTACCAAATATATTTTGAGGCTCTGTTAGTTGTTGTTAGTTTGGCAAATCCGAAGTACGAAATCGATTAACATTCCAGAAATGTGCAAACATTCGATTTCGAACCACAAATCGGTTCCTGATTCTTGGGGTCAAGATACCTCGTACGCTTTTAGCATATACTTTTGCAAACGATTTTCTTGAAATCGCGAAGAAATATTTCGCGTTTTTTTTCTTAGTGCATGCCATAAGCCACATGAACTCGCTAGAGTATCTTCACGTTGTCGTACCAAAAAGAGCGTTTTTTCCCAATTTTTTTTTTTATAAAAAACACATTTTTGCTTATCTCTTAAGATATAGCCACGCCCACATGGTTTTAGTAGCTGCGGTTATTTTCACACAACGAACATTTTTTTTATAATTTTTCAAACGAATTTCTCGTGAACATTTTTCAGGCATTATTTTGGCAAGGTCTACGGCCCGGATACGGGCCCTGTCTATGAATCATAAACATATACCTAGTAGTCGTCCGTTTTCATTTATGAATGACAAAAAGAATTTGCACGTAATTAACTCGGAAAATTCGCATAGAATATGGAAAATTGTTTTTCGCCATTTTGTAGAAACTTTTTTAGTGGGTCAGGCTGAAGTTTAAAGCCAAACTGAGCGCATGGCAAAAACCACTTAAAATATTTAGAAGTAAAACCGCTTGGAAAAATTGTCCAAATGTTTAAGTATTACATAACAGCAGCAGCAGACAAAGCAAACTTTTTGACGACAACGTCGACATCGACGGCAGTTGCAGCAGACACAAATGGCAGCAGAGGTAGACACCAGTGCAACACCAACAACAACAACAATGATGACGACGACGACAACGCACATCAAACAGCTGCGCACATGGAATTTGCAAGCATGGATTAGTTTGTAGGCGGGTGGCATGAGTTAGGAGACGCTAGGGAGGGGTACACAACAGAGTGGGCTCATTTCCATAAGCCAAGTCAAGCGAACGAACAACCAACATACAAATGTTGCTTTTTAAGGTCATGGCGCGTTGCTGCAGCTACAAAAAATAATCAGTAGAAAATAAACTGCAATTGGCATAATTGAGGCACAAGTGGCAAGGTAGGCGTGTTGCAGTTGCCAACAACCAGCCAAGCCACAACAACAGCGGCAAGCAGCCAAAATGGTAATGGCAACAAGTGCAGCAAACAGCAACAGCAGCAGCAACAAGTACAACTAGACAAAGGAAAGTTTACTCTGACGTCATGAAGTTGGGATACTCTTGCAACAGATTGTAACTAAATCATAAATTTTAGATACATTATATTCGATTTTGATTTGGTGATTTATAAATGCAACTTATCCTTAGAGTTATAGCTTCACAAATTTCCAACGCCTACTATGGCAGAGGGGCAACCGGATGGAAAATTTTGGGGTCTCAATATTCCTACAGTTTAGCCTAATTACAATCATTTCGACGAATCGGAATCAAAGTTCGAATGAGGTATGAAAAGCTTCTGATCAAAATAACTTTGCCACTATTGATATTTTACGTTGAAACGGAATTGGAATTAAAATCCGAAAGAGTTTTTAACAGTTTCTGTTGTTCGCATATTTACTCAAAATTCTTATTTGTCAAGATTAAAAGTTTCGTAAAGAATAAAATTTTCAACACCCGACTATTGCTGATATTTTACAACGTAATAATTTGAACTTTGCAGTCATCGCCGCCGCACGAAATTAGAATCGAAATCCGAAAATGCTATGAATACAGTCGAAGTTCCCTATAACGAACTTCTAAATATATTTTTCCATATTACGAATTTTGTTTAATACACTGCTCTTATGGTATATCTACTAATTACGAATACAACAAACTAATATTCTACTTCCGCGCGAATTCGCTATAGCGAAGTTCTACTGTAGCTTCTATTTTCTGTTATAGACAAGAACTGAACTGAAAGATCCACATGAAATTTGATTATAATAGTTTTTTAGTCCTTTCATAGTGTAATCAAAATCCCTAGTTATAAGAAGGAACAGAACTTGGAGTGAATATAATAGAAAAATCATGTAACTGTGTGGAGGCAATTAGCCGCCTCACAATAGTTTTCCTAGTTTGCCAATAGGGCAATAGGTAAACTGCTTGCACTGCTTGGTGGGACTTGGTGAGCCCGCCAATCTAAAGTCCGCTATACTTTAACTAATGTTGATGGGAGTAGGCGCGCTTTCACCGCTTTCACCAAGCAGTGCAAGCAGTTTACCTATTACCCTATTAGCAAAATAGAAAAACTGTTGTGAGGTGTCACATAACGAAGTGAGGTATACTGCGTGTGTGTAAGCGCATGTAGAGGCTAGCACCTCCAAACTTAAAGTCGGCTTGAATTCCTGGATCGAATCTCAACCGCGAAAAATTTGTTTGCACTTATTTATTTGATTACTGTTTTGCTTGACGGATCGTCAGATATTTTTTACAACCGAGGTTTGCAAAACGTAATACATAGATTTTTTAGAAACAAGTTTGGAAGTATGGCTAAACCTTCCAAAAAATTTTGGAACACTACTTGGTAATAAAATTTTTTTTTTTAATAACATTAATTACAATACATACATAACTCGCTAAGTTTGAAACTTTGGTAATTTAAATTGATCCAATAAATTAAAACTTAAGCCCTCCCGGTTTCATTCCAAAATTTGTTTCACATTTTAGCCAAAGCTCGCTCTTTTCTCTATAACATATTTACCATGTTGCATGCATCATATTATTGCACAAGTACCCTACGCAGCTAGTGTATAACAATAAGAACAACCCAAATAACAACGGCAACAATAACCGTCAAGATTAGCAGCTTAGCTAAAATGTTTCCAGCTGAATGGTTCTCCGATGTCTTGCTATAGTTGGCTCTTTCGGTTAAGCTTACTGTCTACTACTCTGATCAATCATAGTCGAAGAGGCACCACATACAACATTCAACGATAAAGTAATTTTGCGCCACGTTTTGACCAACATTTGTGCAGCACTGCAACAACAACAACAATTTAAATTGGCAACAACAACAAGATACGCTCACGCTCAATGTTGCCGTTGTTGCTGTTGCCACAAAAATGGCGTGACAACAAATTGTTGCAGTTAAAGTTTGAAATACGCGCGCGCCGCATGTTGCTTAGTCCCAGGTTTAGTAAGGCCGTCAGGCAGTCCATCTTACACTTGGCCAGTTGGCCGCTAAACCGGTTTACAACAATTTAGCCAAGCTTTAGCCTCTGGATTGGCTAGGCTAAACCAGGCCTAGGCGCAGCCAGCCGGCCGGCTATATTTTTTTTTTTTTTTTTTAAATCAAGTTCAAAACTGCAATTTGATTAGTTGGTTCGCTTTAAGAGTGCAAAAAATGAACCAAAAATAATAATATTAATGCGCCATAATTTTATGCCGTATTATCAAAACAATTCTCTATATACGAGGGTAGTTTGATAAGTCAACCACTTTTGAATGCAACACTACTATTGTCAAATAGAATATGGTTGATAGCGCTTGGTGAGTATAACTTTAAAGGATAATTTTTTTTTTGTCTCTTCGCTTAGGTAAAAGTGAATCCCTTGAAATTTTCATGGATAATCGATTACCGAACTCTTGACAAGTTCTATGGAGATTCTGCCGAGTAAACGCTTCCGAGTAAATACCTTGGGGTATTGAAGATTATAATAGTTTTGGTTTAAACGAGTACCGGACACAGCGTCCGGTTGACACATTTCTCGATCAATCTGTCTAAGGTACACTCCAAAGCGAATATCCAAGCTCCTGCGATGCTGGCAGGAGTCTCAACGGCGCAATGCACCTTAGGCATAATGGTCGAGAGGCTGCACGTTCCCAACGACGTCTTCTGTCGTAGCTTTCGAGTTGTCTCAACTGAGCAATGCACCTTAGGCATAATGGTTGAGAGGCTGCACGTTCCCAACGACGTTTTCTGCCGTAGCTTTAGAGTTGAAGAAGAATGAAAGAGTACCCAACACCTGCCGTACGCTTCTTAAAAAACGCAGGTTGTCTGGCAAAACAGCCCACAGCTCCCCTGGCGCTTTTTATCGAATTCTCACAATGGTCAAGCAAGGAGAGCGATTACGCCGTCAGCTATGCCACCCAACAACATCACACTTCCCCTCCTCTTTCAAAATTCCTTTAAATTATTTCTCTTCCAGTAGGCATCACAACGGGCCACACGGTTTCCTTGTAATCTCGGCCTGGTGCAGCCTAAGTAACCTAACCCTACCTAAAAGTAAGCCAAACACTTATTTAGAGAACCTTAAGAAAGCCTTTTATTTGCAAGAATCAAAGAAAAATTACTTCAAATATAAATATACAACGTCACCAAGTCACCGACTTATCAAACAGCTCTCGTATGCATGAACTCGCATGCACTAAAGTAGTCACAGTAGTAAGGCTAAATCCCTGATAATCGGCTGTGGGCCAGGCGTTTACGTAAGCCCCAGCCCAGACGTTGTCAGACGCAGCAATTAGACGCCAGACACTTGCCGGGCCCGGCAAAACTTGGCAAATTGCTGTCACGTGTAAAAAGTCAATATATTGCACAATGCGGCGTCAAGTGGGCGTTGGTTGGAGTGTGATAGTGAGCGCCGTAGAGGGAGGGGTACGGCGGCTTGGGACTGCATTCCGAGCTCTGCTGAGGTTGCCACTCGATGGCAATAAAGAGGTCGCTCGCATTGGGCACACAAGCTTCCGTAAACAAAACAATTTCACACAGATACACACACGCACACACGTATGCATGCGTGCAAGCTGGTGAGAGAGCATAAGAGAGCGTCAAACAAAAAGAGTGTGCAATTAATGCAAAAAAAAAGCACATAATAGTTAAATGCACGTTAATTAAACATACACACACACATACGTACACTCTCACTCACACTCGCGCAGTCAGCATGCAACGTCATCAAGACAGTTCAACATTTACCGCAGACCTAGCCCCAGCTGCCGCACAACGACCTACACAAATCCCTCCCGCTCTGCACAGTGTCTTTTGGTGCTGTTCTTCTTCTTATACGCTCATGTCATGTCTCTTGTTTTGTCAGCTTCTAATATTTCATTAGCAGACGCGCAAACGAGCCAACGACTGACTGAATGACGTACAAACTGACTGACAGAGTGACGGTCATATGGACGTACTGACTGCGTTGAGAGCGCGTGCCCCACCAAACCGTCGCTCGACAGAACTAAGGCCAGTTTAGACTAGGTAGAGCGCCCCAACTTTTGCACTCTCGCTCTCTCTCTCATGCTGTCACTCAACCCATTGAATTTTGAGGTTATGTGCAATTTGCGTGCCAATTAAAAATCAACTCAGGTATGGATGGGATGGGGTGCCGCTGGCCTACAACAATGCAAACAGTAACAAAAACAAAAAAAAAAAAAATGTTTCGCGCGCGTTTTAATGCACTTACGGGAAGTATATTAAATTTGTAATGCAGCTAACTAGGGAAATGGGAGACATTAAAATAAAGTATGCAACTTTGGTTGTACCGTTTAAAAACATTATGAAAACGCAAACTTTTTGTGAGATAGTTACCCTCGCGACGGACAGCACAGTATCCCTGGATTAAGTTTAGAGACGCCAAGAGACAAACAAACAGCGGATTTGTTCTTAAAACAAAAATTCCGAACGAAATGTCAAAACTTCATATAAAAAAAATATCCCAAAAAAGGGAATTAAACTTGAAACGATTAAACCTGCCAGTGCTATGACATTGATCGGGATAATAGCCTACTTCTCAGCAAAATTATGAAGTATGAGCGCTAACGAAAATAAATATCGCATCGAAGAACGAGTTTTCCAAAAAAAATTCTACAACGATTCTATTCGATACTGGTAAAAATATCGATATCGACTTTATCAGTATTGACGTTTTAATAGATATATAAATATTTACTAATAAATAAAAAAAAGTATGCCTTAAAGTGAAGGCGAGTTCCAACAATAATAATGTACAAAGGTATTAGCATCTACTCCGAAATATTCAATGCTCAAAATATCGGATCGGTATCGCGAATTTCTAAAAAATAGTCAGTTAGAACTAAACACTAAGTAAAAGAGTCCAATCTAATGCCTTCCAACTATCCTCGTCGTCAGAAGAGGAAAGTCCTTGCATTTGTTACGTATCATACAACATTCAGAGAGTTAATTGCTCAGTATGTAATTTTTCGATAAATAATCAAGTCGTACAATTAGTCGCAACGTGTAGGTCTTAGGCATGGCTCTCCTTGTTTTCAAGAAATAGGTTTATTGATATCAGAAAAGATGGTAAAAATATTATTGTAAATGGGCAAAGTATTTGAATAAAGCACTGGCTTTTTCAAATTTATAGCAAGCCAAAAAAGAATTGAGTCAAACTACTTGGAGTCTCATCAACAAATTATCCAAAACTAAAGTATGACATACACCCCCCTTCTTATATTCTTTTAAATTACTGTGTTTTTCAGGAAACTCAAGGCATATTTAGCGTTCCACACAACTGAGTCCCGGAACTACGGTTCACCAATAAAGTATACAAATTCAGGAGTAGTTTTGGCTTGTGTCCTAGCCGTTTCAGCAATTTTCTTCAGTTATCACTAACATGCAACTTCTAAAGAAACCAATGCAAGAGTATCTTTACTTGGGGCATCGTTCTGATTTTATAGTTCAGGTGCAACAGCAGCTGTAAAGGTGTTGTCGTCATAGTCAACGTCAGCGGTCATGTTGTTGTCGTTGTCGCCACACGTTGTTGTTTCTGTTGTTGTTGTTGCACCGTTGTCTTTGTTGTCTTTTTTTTTTTTTTTTGTACGTGCAGTTTTGCGGTGGAGGCAGCAAGGCGGCGTCAACACCCGCAGCAAGTATGCAAACTGCTGGCCAGGCTGCCACTTGCCGCTTGTTATACCCTGCACTTATAGGGTCAAGGGTATTATGGATTTGTGCAGACAAAGGATGGTGTGGCAGACCAAAGACACCAAGTTTAACCAAAGAAGTCGAATTTTGTCAATAACTAGCACTGTTGCTCTGCAGAACAGAAGAAAATTTGTTCATACTCATATTTTAAAAGAGACTTCTAGGCGAAATTTGGAACAATTATACAACTTGATAAAGAGAACAGTATGCTGCAAAAATGTTTAAGATTGGGAAGAGAATTAGTAAAGCTTTTTAAATCGAACTCTTCGATTTTCATATTTCATTCATTGTCATGAATTTTACAAGGTACCGCAAAGATGTGCGCAAGTTTTGCTGTGCATAAAACTGGTTCAATTTTGTATGGTAGCTATATGAAATAGTACACCAATTTTTATCAAACTTCACACAAATGTTAAGTCTATAGCAAAACACAACTGACATAAATTTGGTTGAGATATTTTAAAAAATAAAAAAAATTTTTGAACATGTGTTTATTTGTTTTTACGCATTTTATAGTAATTTGACCAAAATTGGTCCACTATTTCTTATAGCTACCATTAAACAAAAATTAACTCTTATTTTCGCCCATATATTTACCCCCTTCTCTTTTTTTTACATTCATAGGCCATAGCCTCCAAATTTGGTATTTAAGGTTCGCAGTTTATGCCCACGCTGTAAAGGCCACAAAAAAATGGGTAAGCTCAAATGAAATCTGTATTCAAATGTATACCGATTTCAAAACCACTTTTCATTACAAAAACCCAGCCACAACTAGTAGATTTTTTACCAAGATTCATGTGAGCCTATCCAAAAACAAAACGTTGACTTTTTCGCAAAATATCGTGCCCAATTTTAATAGTATCAATTTTTTTTGGAAAAAGTGGGTATACAGCAGTGGTGGGCAAAACTCATACAAACAAACATTTCTTTGTGTTAGTGAGACAATCAAGCTCAAGCGTGAGAGAAAATTGTCGCACTTACACCTGTGCGCCCTACACCACTGGTGTAGAGTATTCCACGGTCGAGCAGCAGCCCGACTTAAATTTTTTACTGCAAGTATGTGTGTGTGTTTGAGGTGTTATGGTTGGAGTGTGTGTGTGAGATTGAGGTGTTACTGTGTGTGTGTGTATGTTGGGAACGACAATATCATTTACAACAACGACAAGCTACTGCTACTGCTGCTGCTTTTACAGACTTGTCGCGAAAAATTTACAATTGACGTTGTTGTATTTGTTGTTAGCGTCATCGTTGTTGTTTGTGTTTGTGTTGTTGTTGTTATTGTTGTTTCTGTTGGTTTTGTTGTGCAAATGCAAAACCATTTTACAATGCTCATAGCATCTCGCTCAATGTTCACTCATGCGCAATGACAGCGGCAACAACAAAAACAACAATGTTAACAACAACGGCCGCTGCATTTGACATTTAGACGTCTAGAATTTCTTTCGCGCTCAACACGGTAGCTGTTGAAATCCAAAACAACCAAACTAAACCAAACAACAACAACAGCAACAACAACAAATGCCATACCATGGGTTGTTTTGACGCAGCACAAAAGATGCACCTGCCATCCTCGCACCCCACCCCACAAAGATACAAAAAAAACATAAACTACGCCCCCAACTAAGCTGACAGCCCCAGACCCAAATCCAACATGTCAACTGTGGTCAACAACGCGTGTGAAAGTGCAACAGACAACCCAGAGACAACAATATGTTGTACGTTGACGCTGATAATGATGTTAATGATGTTGTTGTTTTTTCATAATAATGATGAAGACAACTACGTCAATGTGACGCTTGGGTGGTTTGGTCATCGCAATGCCCACCTAATTATCCAAATGCTACTGCCATATAAGAGATGAAGGAAAAAAATGTCTAGTTTTGAATTACAGCAATTGTCAATGTCAAGCTAAAATGCACGGGTGGGACTGTAAAATGTCTCCAGACAGTTGTAGGTACCATTAAAACTTGTCTTAGGGAAACTGAAAGACTAAGGAAATTTCCAGGTTGAATAGCAACAAACTCAAGTAGTAATTTAAACAATGGTTAGCTCGGAAAATTCTAAGAAAACCATACCGTTTAGAGCAATTTGAATGAGTGCAGAAAATATTAACTTTTGCGCAATTATCTTAAAAAATAAATTAGAAGTTGCAATTGTTAGTTAAAGTCAAGCAAAAGTATTTCGTGGAATTGTATAAAGAATTCAAAAAAATGAGAGCAGTAAACAGCTTAAGTGGTTTATTTGAAAACAGGGCTTTAAACCCCATGCAAGGCCAAAACGAACCCTCTACAATTACTCGTGAGTAGAGATTGAAATTTTGTAACTATCGCTTTGACATTATCGCATGGACTGTTCCTGTAGCTTTAAAATGATTTTAGAAAATCCTATAAAAAGCCGGAAACAACAACTTTTTTAGTAGGAAAGGGATTGACACTTATTGAATAAAATTCTTCTTAACATCTGCTTTGAGGGCCAAGCTGGCCTATAAAGACTTTTAAAAATGTATTCAATAATGGAAAATTTACATAAAGAGGCTAAGAGACTTAATTTAATTTTATTTCCGTACGCTTTTGTTTTATATTTTTCAGATTTAACTAGAATTAGATTGCAGTGTAGTAGGTAGTAGGGTTGTAGTTTAAATCTATGTTAGGATATATTTATTTGTTTAAAGGGTAAAACATTGTTTTACATTGGTACAGAAGACCTTATATTATAAAAAATAATACAATTTTCTGAAAAAAAATCAATGAAAAAATAGCTATGAACTAATCCGCTTTAACCATCGGCTTAAAACGATGGGTAAACTTTTTAACGATAAGCACCGATTCAAAAGGATTTACAAATACAAACTTGGAAAATCGAAGTAAAAATAAAAAAGCAACATGAAATTACAAAATTTTTTATTTTTTTTTTGTGCTTCTTTATTAGGGATTATTCGATAAACAGTGAAATTCGTTATAAACAAAAGAAAAACAAAAAAGCAAAAAAGCACAGGTGTATACCATAAATAAAACAAAATAATTTTAAAAAATCCATTAATTATTAATTAAGAATAAATTTAAAAAACTTAACAAAAAGTTTTTCAAAAGATAAAAAAATAAATTTTTTTTAAAATTAAATTTAAAAAAAAAATATTTTTTTCTAAATAAAGGCCCAAATGGGATATCCCAAATGGGATTTTTTGTTTTATATGAAGTTTTGCGTTTCCGCGCGCAATATTTCGTGCTGCGTATAGGCCTTAAATAAATAAAATATTAAAAAACAACTTTATCATTAATTAATTAGGATTAAATTAAAAAAACGTTAACAAGATCAAATACATATTTTAGAAAAATGTTTAATTCAGAAAAACAGTACTAATCTAATCTGATGAAATTTTTCGTTTCAAAAAAAATATATTTATTTTTATATAAAAAAAAAAAATTTTAAAAAAAAAACTATCATTAATTAATAAGGAATAAATTAAAAAACGTTAAAAAGATAAAAAATATATTAAAAAATCTAAAATTTTTTAATCCAAAAAAACATGTCTAATACAGTTTTTCGTTTTAATGTAACTTGGTGACTCCTCGAAAAAATAAGTGGACAAAAGAAAAATTTTAGAGATTTTAAAATATATATTTAAAAAAAATTTCAGATTCAGATCTGAAAAATACGAGATTCTCAAATTTTTTCAAAATTTTAGGAAATAATCAAAATTTCTTGAAATCATAACGCGTAATTATAGTCTTGTTATTAAAGAAAACTACATATTACGCATACGCAACGTTGCCCAAACAACAAAATTTAACGACAGATAAAACTTTTTGTTGAAATGCTTGACAAATCAAATTGTATTATATTTATAAAAAATTTTTGTCTTGCTCTGTGGTAAATGTTGTTCTAATAAAAATTTATTGTAGAAATCTACCGAGAGAAATAGCTCAAAAACAAAAAGTTCTTAAAGATTTTCTTCACATATTTAAATAATTTAAAATTTTATAGTTTTAAAAATAATAAATCGTAGATTTTTTAAATAAGCCCACAAAGGGAACCAGCTCGAAAACAACAACAACAAAATTTTTAAATATTACATTTTTTTTTAATATTTAAGAAAATACAATTTTAAGGTTTTAAGACTAAAAATTTTAAATTTGTTTAAGAATTTAGAAAATAAGCAACATTTCAAAAATATAAATTAAAGTAAAGTACCATCTATTAGGTTTAAAACCATACCACGTATTTATTACCCTGTGGTTTGGGGAAACTATACGTTACGTATACGCAACAAAAAGATTCAAATATAAGTTTTTTACCTTATTTTATTAGAAGTTTTTTTTCATATTTGAAAAAAGTTAAATTACTTTTCAGTAAACAAGTTTGTAGATTTTTTGAAGATTAAAATTCAACACAAATTTTAATTAAAGTAAAGTGAAACCACGCCGAAACTACGCATTACGCATACGCAACGTTGGCCGAATAAAAAATTCAAACGAGAGCTACAAAATAAAGTATCTTGTCATGGTGAAATGCTTGACAAAAAACAATCTATATCAAAGTACAAGTTATTATCTTTATACAAAAATTTAGTGAATGATAACTCAATTGTTGAAGTAGTCAAAGCAGCAGCCCAATATAGTTATGCAGCAGTCTACATCAATATTGACACTTTTCACTGAAAAATTTGCAAAAACTATTAATAAATTTAAAAATATAAAACATTGTACTTTTTATTGTTACTAGGCGCCTTATGGCCAAGATAGTTATTATATCTATGCTTGTTATCGCAAATATTGCAACGTTATTTACCAACGTTGCTTTAATTAATGGAACCAACTTTATTGTTAAACTTTGCTCTTTTTTGCCACCTAACCAAATTCATATAATTCCATAACAAAACTCTATTATTATTATTATTGTTATTGTTATATATTTTGCTTGCAGGCAATTGCTTGCCAATTAGCGTTGATTTAACTTCAAGCAACTCTGTGCAAGATGATGTTGAAGAGACATAAGAGCTGGCAGACCCGGTCTCAACATGCAGCTAATTTCCGCCTAGACGCAACGACCAAGTGACCGTTAAGTAAATAGGAAGGAAACAGGCAAACAAACAAACAAATAAATAAAGAAAAAACCCAAGCAACAAACTGTCTAACAAAGTCGAGCAACATATTGCCGGTTCTTGTGCCGGGACAAGAACTTTAAAGAACCATTGAAGCAAGTCGTGGCCAGCATGACGTCGTCACTGATGCCTGTCACCTGTGCAGGTGTAAACTGTCAGTAAATGGCCGGAGAATGACAGTCAGCCTGAATGACTGACATGACCAAACGACTGACTGAACTGACTGCTTGACTCGAACAGCGGAAATGTTGCAGCCAAGAGAACATGGAAATTGACACTCGGAAATCGCTTGTAAGCTGATGGGGTTAGAACCACTTCATCTAACCCATAATTGTTTTATTTTAATAAGTATTTAAAGACTTTTTTTATGTACTTAGATAATAGGAGGGAGCAACAGTGCTTATCAAGTGTTGTGCATCTACTGACTTGGCTACGTCCAAGGCAGTACTCTAACTTACTAAATGAATACTTACATTTGCCTGAAGTCTTTTTTAGATCATTTATCGGAAGGAAAAACATATGAGCAAAAATAAGTGTGTCGATTACTATTTAAATCGATCACTCCGATTTTCCCGATGTAATTTTTTTAAGAAAATTCCGATTATTTATCGATAACTGAATATTTAGGTAGAAGTCTTTCACAAGACATACCTAGTAAATAAATAAAGATACATATAGATTTAAAAAAATTTGCCTTTAGGCTTTTTTTGATCATTTATCGGAAGGAAAAACATATGGGCAAAAGTAAGTGTTGCGATTACCATTTAAATCTATCACTTCGATTTTCATGTCGTATTTTTTTTTTAAATTCCGATCATTTATCGAATTATCGATTACTGTATATTTAGGTAGAAGTCTTTCTTATCTTTGTAGTAAATAAATAAAGATATATTTATATAGATTTAATACAAATTTTGTATGTCTATTTTTTAAAAGAAAATTTAAAAATAAAAAAAAAAAAAACAGTACTCAACTATGTATTCATATTTTTTTCTTTAATACTTATATTCAATATATGCTATACCGGAAAACCTTTGCTGCATCGCTTTATAGCGCCACCTTGTGGCACCAGTGTGTACTCAATTTTAGGAAGTTTTTCTTTACCAAAAACTGCACAAAATCTATAAGTCACGATCTTACTTAGCTCAAAAAACTTCTAATGAGAACAAAAACATGCGACGTTTCCAGCATTTTGCAAACAAATACTTGCATAAATACTACCGGTAGATGGTTTTAGCCACGATCTTTGTCCAACACTTTATCAGTTTTGCTGAATTTTTGGCACGTCTGCGTGGGTTTGCACTGATAAAAAAGTCAAGACAGCTTTTAGACGTGGTTACTAAAACAATAAAGATAATAGTAAATAAAAAAAAAAGTATGGTATGTACTCGTACCATGCAGCCATATAGTACATAAAGCTGTCACCCATACTTGGCTAAAAAATCGAGCAAACACAGAGAGACAGCGACACGGCAGTACTGATAAGCTGCCAGACCTAGCAAAATTATCAGCAAGAATAAAAAAAAAATTTTCACTACAAATAATTTTTTTAGACTAATGCAATATGTACTACATAATAAATAAGTTATAGTAAGTCAACAACAACAAAATCGAGGTCGTTGCCTATTAGAAAAACAAACCACATAAAAAAATCTTTACAATAACATTTACATAATAATTTTCACTATATTGAAAAAAAAACCAATTAGTAAGAAAAAAAACCAAAACTACTTATAACACGTTTTGGTTTTTAAAATATTTGCACTAATTTGTGTTAAGCAAGTAAATAAATTTCTCATTCCATCAAATCGTGAAAAGTATACGCAATGCAACAACAACAAAAAGTTAATAAAATATTTATTGATAAGACAGAATGACATTTCAATTTTTTTTTGTCGTTGAGCTTAATTACAATAAAGATGAGAATTATTTTTAAACACATGCTAAGTGAACAGGCAGACAATCTGAGCAGAAATAGAGCATACTAATGAGACCCAGGCGGAAACGGAAGAAAAGCTGTAGCCAGAAATTTTTTGGCTTTAAAGATTCTAGATACAAAAAAAGACCTAGGTCTGACAATCTTATTAAAAAATCGTCTAAAAAATCGTGGTGCTACAAATTTTGTATATTCTATAATAATTTCAAGATTTAAGGAAATTTACGGTTTCGAAGACTGACGAAAATTGTACTTAATAAGATTTAGTCTGAAACGGGAGAAAATCTGGTGACAGAAATCATTTAAATTTCAAGATTTAACGAAATTTACGGTTTAGAAGAGCTAGGTCTGAAAATCTTACTTAGTGAGACCCAGGTGGAAACGAAAGAAAGTCAATAACTAGAAATCTTTTATATTTTTCAGAGATTTCTAAATTCAAAGAAAATTACGGTTTACAATATCTATGTTTGAAAATCTTGACCTTGACCAACGTCGAATCTACTACTACTACTGAGAGCGAAAGAAAGTCAATTTTTTTTATATTCTATAATAATTTCAAGTTTTACGTTAACTTGCGGTTTAAAAGACTTAGCAAAATTTTAATTAATAAGAAGCGAAAGAAATTCTGGTAGCAGAAATCTTTTATATTTTTTTAAAATTTTGAGATGACCTAGTCTGAAACGAAAGCAAGTCTGGTGACGAGAAATATTTGATATTTTTTTAAATCTCAAGATTTTAGAAAAACTATGTAGGACCGAAAATCTTACTTAATGAATTCCGTTTCCGAAGAAAGTCTGATGACTGAAAATTTTTAATTTTTTAATTTTTTAAAAATTTCAAGATTTAAGGAAATTTACAGTTTAGAAGACCCAGGTCTGAAAATCTTACTTAATGAGACCCAGGTGGAGACGGAAGAAAGTCAATAAGCAGAAACCTTTAATATTTTTCAGAGATTTCTAGATTCAAAGAAATTTACGGTTTATAATATCTATGTAAGAAAATCTTGAACTTGAACAACGTCGAATCTAACCTAACTAAATTAAAAAAAATAAAAAAATTATGGATCTAAGAAAAAAAAAAAGTCTATTCTTTAAAGTCTTCTGCCGTATCCTGGAAAAAGCTTATTGAAACTCGAAAAAAAAAACACAGTTTAAGAGAATAGAGAAGAGACGTTAAGAAGAGCTAGTTATAAGATTAATACGAATATGAATTATAGCTTCACTTAAATTCGGAAATCAGAGATCAAAAATTATTGCTGAGCTCTTGCCAAAACCAAAATCTATTAGAAACACCGTAAAATTGTCTCAACTACACTATATTTCAGGTTTCAAAATAACAATAAAATATTTCAAAAACTTTGAATGGTTATTATCACCTATAAATATCAAAGAACTATTTCAACTAGCCCATATTTAAGCTTCACTTAAGCTCGGAGTTCCACTTAGGACTATCTAGTATATGTGTGACTCCCCGCAGGGTTCAACCGGTGCAACCTAACCTAACCTAAGCTCGGAGTTCAATAGTTTCAAAATAACGCTGAACTATTTCAAAAACTACGAATGGATCTTATCTGCTAGAAATATCGAAGTATTTTCTCAACTACTAAATAGTTCAGGGTCACTTGAATTGAAAAATCAGAGGCTACCAAACAACGCAGAGCTATTTCAAAAACTAAAATAAATGTTATGTCTTAGAAACACCGAAGAACTCTCTTAATTGCACCATTCTTCAGGTTCATTTAAATTCGGAGGTTTAAAAATAAAGTCGAGCTATTTCAAAAGCTAAGATGGGATTTTATCTCTTAGAAATGCCAAAGAACTGTCTCAACAGCAGCTACAAAAAATGACTAGCTCATCTTTTATTAAAGATATAGGTATAATCAAGTCCCTGTAGGGACTAATTATCTAGGGACTGATTATCTAGGGATTATCTAGGGACTGAAAAAAACTTATTAAACATGGATAAGTAATCTGTTGTTAATCAAGAATTTGGCTAAATATTTGAATATTTAAAAGTAAAGCGTCTAAAATTTGTACCCACAAAAGAAAGAAATTAAACAGACCTTGAGGTCTTCTTTTCAAAATCTATAGTACCGCAAAAAAAAAAAACAATAGCATCTAAGACAGACAGCAAAAAAAAAAAAGAAAAGAAAAAGCGAGCCAGACATTAGATCACATGACTTGTTCGGGTAGGTTCCCGGGGGGGGTTGATCGCTTGCTTTTATTTGCTTTGCTTGGGTTCTGTTGCAGATAGATTAAAGACGAAGCGAGTATGACATAGTGAGTGAATGAGACAGCGTCATTCTATTGCGTGTGTACTTGCTTATCTCGCTTATCAGCTTACTATAATAAAAATAACAACAACACAGTACATATGTACTTATGTTTATATAGCTTAAGTGCCAGCTGGACGCTTAAGAACTAAATCAGCGGCCAAACTCCAAATCAGGTCATTCTTAGAGATTGGCCTAAAATATACAAATATATGAGTTTATATACTCTTTAAATAGTAAATAAATACTTATCAACACTAAATACTTTTTTTTTAAATAAATGAATTGTATAGAACGCTACAAAAGAGTATTAGAGCTTCAGCACCACAAACCCTTTTATTTACTTACTCATTTATTTTGAAAAATTTTGGCAGTTTTAGTTTAAACAAAAAACTTATCAGTCAGTTTGATGCAATTTATTTCCGTTGCTTTTTTTTTTTTGATTAGAAATATATCTTGCTTTCTGTTTTGCTCTGTTTTACTGCTTTTTATTTGTACTATATTATAATTTTGGTTTTTTTAATTGGCAAATTTTGTGAACCGAAATCGTGGTCAGCAACAGCAAAGCCAACTCATATAAAGCTAATTTTATCTGCCTGTCAACAACAACAATAATCACGGTATATTAAACGCTTAAAGATAGCAAAAGTTACAACTTTTTGTTTTTACTGCAGCAGAAACGTGCTACGTAGTTGTTTTGAAAAAGACCAGAAAAACATGATGAGTTTTGTTGAGCGATCCATAATAAAGAGTTTATTATAAAAAAATCGCAGATTAGCATAAAATCGAAAATTTTTTTTATTTTATGACGGTGCGCTTTGATAAGACAAAAAAAAAAAACAACCTCAATAAATAAACAGCAACCAAAAATGCCAGACAGCCGAAACCGACACATAACAAAAACCTGTTGAAATATTTTGGAAAAATAACACAAAATTCCATAAATACAAAAATTATTTGCGACTTGATATTTATTCTTAATGAGCTCTCGGATATTATGTAAGTACAAAGAAAAGAAATTCATTGACTGACTGACTGACATAACTGACAACTGAGACGTTGACGCTAACGCTAACAGTGAAGCTGACGTCGGCAGCGACTCCCAACTGCACTGCTTAGTCACGCAAACGTAAAGGGATTTACAAAAAAAAAGCCAAAAAAAAAAAAGCTTAACAAAGGCCAGACCCAAAAATTTAAATCAAAAAAAAAAGAAAGCCTTTGCTTCTTCGTGCTACTTTTTTTTTGCGCATTGTCAACACTGTAGACGTCGAAGCAGACGCTAACGCCTGACGCTGAAGCTGACGCCCGTCGTTGACGCCGGCAGCTGCGTTGGCGCCGCTCAGCGTTGTCTAGCACGTTCATTGGCATTTTTCAAAGCGAGTTTTTTTTTTTTCTTTTTTTTTTTGCAAGCTGTCAAGCTGCTCTTCTGACTCCCTTCTTTGCTCTGCCATTCTAATCATGTGTCGTTCTACTTCTGCTGCTGCTTCTGCTTCTTAGCTTCGTTGTCGCTTTATTATTATTATTTTATATAATGTTCTCTTTTTTTTTGCGCAACAACAAAAGCTGCAAGGCAGTTTATTTTGTTTGCAACAACGCACAGTGGGGCAAATATGAACATTTTTAAATTGTGCCTGTATGTGTGTATACAGTAAGTACAAGTTGTCTATAACGTACTCCCCTACTATACATTTTTATACACTGTACCTATAGGTACAAAGGGTATACTAGATTTGTGCAATGTATGTAACGGACAGAAGGAGGCGTGGCAGACCCCAAGTCCTTTATACCAAAATGCTTATCATAACCTCGGGTAGCGATTGAGCCATGTCCGTCCGTCCGTCTGTCCGTCTGTATGAACGCCTAGATCTCGGAGACTATAAGAGCTAGAGACACGAAACTTTCCCAGCTGGTGCGCATATTTCCTAAGCAGATGAAGTTTGTTGAATCATGTCAATATCTTTCCCCGTTCCCCCGCTGTAGATTTTCGCGGTTTTTAGACACACCGTTTAATATTTTCATTTGAAATTTAACACAGCGATGCGTTGTGGATACATGCATCTATGTGTAAATAATGAACAAAATCGGACAAAAACAGAAAAAGTTATAGTCAAAAATGTACAAATTTCACTGCCTCTTGCCCATAAAGTGCATCAATATTTGACTCCTCGTAATTATGGTTACAAGTGACCTAAAATCACAATTTTTGGTAAGCTGATTCATGTGGCTCTAATGAACAAATCCACTTCCAAATTTTATCGATGCGGTCCCACCACCCCCCGCAATCGATTTACCGTGTTTTCTCCCACACCCCTCAACATACCAACTTGAAACTTACCCCATATACTTTAAATAACTTCTTTGACGTAACATTCGAGTTTCATCAAAATCGGTAAAAATTTAGGGAACTTATAGGTATAAACATCGAATTTCACCAAAAAAAAATAAATTCCAATTGGAAAGTTCTTAGATGGAATATGCAGGAAAAATTTTTTTGACACAAAAGGTACAGGGTATTCCACTGTCGGGCACCGCCTCGACTGTACCACATTTTTTTTTTATGTAGCAGATTTCCTGGTATTTTGATTTCTTTACATACAAAAGAGGTTTCAGACAAGGTCACTTCCTATCGTGCGACATCTTCACTATTAAGCTGCAAAAGATTACAAACGCAGCAGAAACCCATCGCACTGCACGACACTGGGACAAAAAAGTGTCATGATACCGGCGTACGAAGATGATATTGATATTCTTGGTCGCAACATCCGAGGAACGAGGACAAAACAATCTTGGGCAACATGTCACTGTCGATAACTACATCTTCGAAGTAGTAGAAGATTTTGTCTACCTAGAAGCCAGCATTGGCACCAAAAACAACGTTAACCTTGAGATCAAGCGTAGAACGACACTTGCCACTTTGGGCTAAGAGGCATTGAGCAGTCGAGCGCTCTCTCGCCAGATGAAGACAACTGTTTATAAAACGCTCATTTTACCCGTCCTTATGTATGGCGCAGAAACATGGACGAACATGGAGCCTTAGGAGTTTTCGTGAGAAAATTTAACGTAAGATCTTTGGTCGCTCTTGCGTTGGACCGGGAAATAGACATAGTTAAGCGCATAAAATTGCAGTGGCTGCTTTGGCTAGGTCATGTCACAAAGACGGATGATGATGCTCAAGCGAAGAAAGCCCTCGAAACGATGCCCAGGGGAAAGCGCGAAAGAGGGAGATCCCCTCTGAGATGGAAAGATCAGGTGTCTAGCGACCTGAACGACTGGCGAAAGCTTCTGGGTGCGGCCAAGAACGACCCACAGTTTTAATGGCCAAGTAATAATAATAAGAACAATTATATACATTGGTTTTAGCTCTATATATAACGAATTATTAAAAATAAAACAAGAAAATTATACTTGTGGATTTTCCGAAAAAGTAAATAAAGTTCAAGAAAACAAAAAGGACCATTGCTATTGTCCAGTAAAAATATGATAACATAATATAAAAAAAAATATATGGATAAGTGAAGTTGGAAAAACCTTAAATTTAAAAAAAAGAAATACCTAAGCAGTTTGGAATTCCTCGCCACACTTTAATACCTATTTAAAAATAAGGGCTTGATTTAAAAATAAATGTCTTTCGGTTAATCTTTTAGAGTAGGCGCTGTCAATTGCCAATATGTTCTGCAGATGCTTGCTATATTTTTATTTTTTAGGCTTTGACACATAATGTCACTTCTAAAACCAGATTGAAATTATTATTATTATTTGAGAAAATAAAACTTAAAATTTTATTTTTTTAATAGGTTAGGTTACCACCAAAACCTTGCCAGACGTCTCATTTCTTCCACTGTGCAGCTGCTGCTCTAGCAGACGGAATTCGCCGCAGACGCCCCTAACAAGGCAGCGCCAGGGCAAGGCAAAAGCTGAGCTAGAAGCAGAAGCAGCAGCAGCCACAGACAAAGTACAACACCACCCAGTGTCAGTCAGTCAGTCGGTCGGACAGACCGAGAGCAACAAGAAAAAATAAATATAATAAAATATACAAGGCATTGAAACCGGTTTGCGATTTATTTTTGCTGCTGCCTGTTGGCTCTGCCGCTGCGACGGCAGCGACGCCGTCGTCTTAACATTATTATTATGTAGTATTTGTTGAATATTTAACTTTAACTTAAAAGCTAGTGCGCTGAGTTTTTTGTAACAAACAAAAAAATATTCAAAACGCCGCCGCAGGCAACACCGAAAAAAAAAAAACAGCTGGCAATGCTGGAGGCGCTGCCAAAGTGGCCAGCAAATGGCAAATAACAGCAGAAATGACAACAACAAAGACAAATGCTAAAATGTTGAAAAACAGTTTGATAAATTGAGCGAAACAAAGTTGAGCAAAAACAACAAAAAAAAAATATATATATATTATAGCAACACGAGCGTTGATGTTTGCCAGCAAACAGAAGTCACAGTCAGCAGCGACAGCGACGCTGGCAGTGACAGTGGCAGAATCTGCACAATAGTATTTTACTTCTGTGCAAATAGACAATATGTCGTCGGTAGACGCAATTGAAATGGCACAGGCACAGTGGTGCAAGGTGTAGTTAGCTGGGCTTAAATTGCATTGAATGCAAAAATGCGTTTATATTCAAAAAATTTGTTTTGTTTGTCATTTTTATTTACATTTTATTTTATTTTCCTTGAAATTCTTTTTTGGTATTTTCAGTTACAGTTTACTGAGTTTGACTTTAAGTCTAGTTTTATCTACTGTGTGATTTTTCTTGAAAACTAGTTTTAAAAATTCTACTGTGGTGTTGTGCTTGAAAATTAATTTTAAAAATATGTATAACAGTTGAAATTAACAGAAATCACTTTATCTTATGAAAATGAAGAATTAATTTTAAAGATACCTACAACAGTAAACAATAACAGATATTACTTTATATTAGGAAAATTGAAAATTATTTTATTTTTATTTTAATAAATTTAAAAAGTAAGTAGTCTAGTCTAATAAGGATTAAACACTGAAATTGGTAATAGCTATACATTTGTATGAATCTCCTCAAAAGCCTCATTTAGTGTCATCTTAAGTTATTTCAAGTCAAAATTGAGAAAATTTTATTTTAAGACGCACATGTAGTGTAAGCATAGTAATTTTTAAATTCTTGCCAAGATATCATATTTTCTTATAGTGCCGATGTAGTTGAAATAAGTATTTTATAGACATTTTATCTATAAATCGTCTTTGAAAATAAAATACCATGAATTCAACTTCTTTAAGTCTTTATGATTTGAAAACTCCAGAAACAAATATTTTTTAGGTATTCTAAAAAGTTTCAGTTATTTGACCGTAATCATGACTTTTAATAATTAAGTACAATAAGTTCAATTTATTTGAAATCTTTATGATTTATTTTTTGTAATTCAGTAAGCTACTCTCTCAAGCGACGCTCTTTTTTATAAATTTTAGAGCGTATAGTTGACTCTACTCATCAATAGACTTTTGAAAATTGATCTCAATTATTTTAAATCTTCTCGATTTGTTTTTGTAAAATTTAACTGTGGTCATATTTCTTTCAAGCCAGCGTGCTACTCCATCAAGCGAAACCCCAGCCACAGCAACGACGACATGTTGGCTGTGATCGCTACTGCGGCACGCAAGTGTCAAGTTTTGCTTAAGCCAAACAAAAATAAAGAGTTTATTTATTGTTTCAAAAAAAATTATATATGCCAATGCGCTGTTTAAGCACAAATTTAAGTAGTTTAAATAAATAAATACAAGAAAAGATTGAAAAAAAAATTGTTTTTCGAATAGTTTTTATGCAACGACGACGCAATGTCTGCGGCAACTTCAGCAGCTTAACAACGCAGCAGCGCTGCAGCAGAGCAGCTAAGCAAGCCTAACAGCGCAGTCCAATTGCTAATTGAAAGCAAGCAATAACAAAAATGACACGATGCTTTTAGAAGAGAGTGAGAGATGGATTGCAAGAGGAAGAGTGTAATGCTAGGGTTACACTGGGTCACACTGTGACGATAATTGCCGAACATACGACAAGTTAAAAGTGTTTTTCTTAAATTTTTCTTTTTTTTTATTTAATTCCAATATATACAAACCTTTGTTTTAATTAAAGTATTGATTATGTTCATGTCTAAGTCTACTTAGGCTAATAAGCCTGAATACTTTATATTTTATTATAAAATTAAGAAGAATAGAACTGAGTTAAACTTAATTATGTGGCACAACAACATGAAGGAGCCGTGCTCCGGAAAATGAAAAATCCAAACCGAGCAATTTTATTCGGATTCGTTTTTGCGTGCTCCGGAAAAGGGATCATCCATAAACTACGTAACACTCCAGGGGGTGGCAAAGCGTCACGATCATATGGGAAATCTTCAAAAATATTCCGTCACTGTGTCACAAGGGTTTAGTTTATGGATGATCCCAAACGAATTTTTTTTGTCGATATTTCCGCGTTTATTTTCAATAAATTCGTATATTTCCCAAATTTTTTCGTGAAATAAATAAATAAATATATTTATTATATTAAAAAAAAAGGCCTTTTGCTGCCAGTGCTTCTATTAGTTAAGGTAGTTTTGTAAACTTACTTAATCTTTATTAAGTAAATAAAGTCTATTTTTTTTATTGGCTGAATTGTTTTTAATTTAAATAAAGGGAATTTAATATTATAGAAGGAATAATTATGAGTAATGTCTGCAGATAGATGCCAACACTTTCAACTAATTGTTTTCTCCATAAAAACACAAAACACACAACTTTAAGATTGCCTGACAATAAATTAATAAAGACAACTAAAAATACACTTTAAAAATATTTCATGTATTTTATTTAAAATTTTAAATCCAAAAAAGGTTTTCGTTGCCCTTTCCTTTGTGCTATTTTGTGTTGCAGTATAAACGCGGCATAGGGGCCAAGCATCAGTAAAACGCAAATTGTTTAAATAATTTTAAATACATATTTAAAAAGCAATGCATACTCATACATACTCATAATGAGACGACAAAGTAATCACATTTATAATAATTCGTATTGTCTGTCTGCTCCAAACGATTGACTGACGTCTGCTGATTGACTGCGCAGTGCGGAATGCTGTAGCTGTAGACGCCGACGTTAACGTCAACGTCGCACTGTGGTTGAAACAATAAATTTTCAAAATATTGATGACACCAAAACTGGGTTTTGCTTGCTTACATTAATTATAAATAATTAATCAGAGTGATGAAGTGGATATGTTTTTTTTTTGTTTTTTTTTATTATCATTTAAACGGCTGTAGAATTTCAAACATAACTTATGTCGCATGAAAAATTGATGCCATTTTAATCACTAAACTGAATTTCGTAATAAAAATATTTCATACAGCTCAAAGTAAAGATAGTTTTTAATTTAAACAGAATTCTTACAAAGAACATAGACGTACTGCAATAACAATATTTCCATATTATCAATCAAATTGATTTGGTAAAATTCAGCGGTATTCAGAATAATCTTATTCTTGAAATTCTTAAAATTGAATAATTCAAAAAAATTTGTGACCTGTTTCCACAGTTCATAAACAGATTTCTTAATGGGAATCTAGAATTACTACAATAATATATTCATATTTGCAAACAAATCAATTATAAATAAATACAAATCCTAGTGACTCCTAAAAAAAATACACTTTTACACTAAAAAACATTTTCTTTTTTACCTAAAATTATTCTTCTAAGTGTTTGGTATTTAAAAAAAATACCTAATAATATTTTGAAATATATTAATTAATTCTAAACTACATCAACCACTGTGCGTCGCTGCCGCCGCTGCCACAAATCAAATAAATTTATAAAAATTTGTCTGCCTTGCCTTTTTGTATGTATGTATGTGTATGAGTATTGTATTTTTTTTTTACGAGTTTTTAACGTGCGGCAGTTAAGCGAGCAACAAAATGTCATAAAAGAAAACAGAATTGAAGCAGAGAATGTCAATGCGATGCGCCAAATATGGCGCCGCTTAGCTTTAACTTGCCGCCGCCAGTGGGCGCTTCAGTAGCCAAAAGTAGCGGCAGTTTAACACCTACTTAGCACTTACTTCTGCTTGGGAGGGGCACGCAAATATTCGAATGTCCATAAAATAATGGTCTGAGGTGCGTATACTTCATGTCTTTTAGTTGACCGACCAGACACATAAAGCATGCATATTGAAATGGTGTGGGTTAATAGTTTTAGTTTGCTCGTAAAACTAAAAAAATCGTAAAAATTTAATTCATAAATATTTAGACAAGATTGGGCGACTATTCGGCAAACACAGTTGATAGAGACGCTTTTGGTCAAAAAAAAAAATATAGAGTCGGCGTAAAAAACGGATTTAAAACTGGTCCTAGTAGAGCGATTTAATTTTTATAATATAGATTTGTCAGGCATTTGGAATGAGGCATAGGTACGGGAACGAAAAAAAATATTCAGCAGTATTTAGGAAAAAAGGTGTGTCCGTAGATCACTTCGATAGTCATAACTGGACCCCTTCTTTTCACCGAACGCTTAAACAGCATTAAGTCAGGCCAGTGTTGCCAAGTTTTGAAAAGAAAAATTAGAAAAATCGCCAAAGGAAGCCAAACTTTTTTAAAAACAGTATTAGTTAATATCTATTTTGTCTAAACTTCCACTTATATTGATATGATATTCGACCGTGCTCCGGAAAACGAATACGAACAATTTTTTCGGATTAAAGTAAATAAGTGACATTTTTGCAATGTTTACGGCTAATTAATTTTGATATGCATTAAAACATTTTTTCAAAATAATACGTAAGTTTTAAAGCTATCTTAAAATAAAAATAAACCTTTTACGAGTATCATACAAGTATCTACTGCGTCTAAACAGAACTGTATAAGCCAGTAATAAAAAAAGAGTTTTACTGCTCGACACTTCATAAAAAAAGACATTGAAAAGCGTTTTTAAAACCGCTAAAGACATCACGCTCGCAGTCTACTTATCCAAAAAAAAAATTGTAAAATGTTGATTGTCATCGAAGAAACTGTTTGTTTCAGATTTTGTACTAACCGAGAAGCTCAAGGACTAGAAGAGAGCACAAAAGAACCATAGGGTCGGAATGCAGCTCTTTCAACAATATTTTCAATAATAATATTAAAAAGAAATCCATATACTATCAATTGATATTAGTTACACGACTAAAGAACTCCCTAAAATAAAAAAAATTTCGAATTCTTAATGTATAAAGATTTCCATACTTTACATTTCACACACATGTTCTCCCTCTACACATTCAAAATATGATTCTTTTAAAATCACTTCAAAACCCTTCTACAAAAGTTATTAAGATTAAGTGCAGTACCACCTACCTTTCGTTTCTTATGATCCAGCTCGCGTTGTGCTTTGTGTGTCTCCTTGATTTCCACCTCCTTAAGTTGATCCAAAATGCGCTGATACTTTTCACGATTCTCCACATCCAACGCTACATGCAAATAATCATGCCAATTGCGCGAATCAAAGCCCCAATGACAGGTGCGATTCTCAAATTTGCGATGCACATGACCGACAAACTTCTGGGGCGAGAACCAGCCATTACACTCCAGGCATTTGATGCAAGTTGGCTTTTGATACGAGTACATATCTGGCGTGCAGATGCCCTCACATTTGCCAAAACATTTGTGGTACACATGAAAGGACAAAGCGCTTTTGGTCAAACTCTCTACGGGTATATAGCTATTACGATCGGAGCGATGCAATAAAGCGGCGCACAGGCGCTCAGCATCGGTGCGCGTAATCAAACCGCTGGCCTTAACATCCGATGGCAATATTTTGGCGGCCTTGAACTCAACCAGCTGATCGGGTGTACACTGTGAACAATAAATGCCCAGCTCATCGAAGATGAGATTGATTTGCTCCAGCGAAAAGTCATTGAGCACATTGTTAAGAAATTGCGGCAGGCAAAGTCGCATTTCACCGCCCAGCGAAAAGCAGCCTATGGTCTTGCCCTCGAGACGCGTCTCGTACAGCTCACCGGAGCCCGAATCGGCTACAGAGAGTATGGGCTGCGACAGCGGTGGCGGGTAAATCTGTGGTGTATTGTGTGGCGGTGGTGGCGCTGCTGTAACAACTGCTACGCTTGTAGCCGGCACGCCGGCAGGCGCATCTTGCAACTCCAGCGGCTCTGGCGAGCTGAGTATCTCCTTTTTGATTAAAGCCACAGCGGGTGGCTGTATGAGTGCAGGACTCTTACCATTGGGCAGCGGACTTTCGCTGCCAGCGCTGCCATTGGCAGCTATGGTGGCATCCAGCGGACATTGAGCTGCTGCTGCAGCGGCTACAGCAGCTACGGCCAAGGCATGGCCGGGTCCTTGTAAACTTTTGGGTGCGCTAGTCTGATATTTTTTAAGCACGCTGGTTATGATGGGCGTCACGTATTCCGTCATTTTCAAGAGGTATAACGAAACGCTGCGGATAGGATGTGGTTGTTGTTGTTGTAGTTGTTGGTGTTGCTGTTTTTTTGCTTGTCGAGAACGCTCACACACACATAAATCACGGCAACGACCGCGAAGACAACGACAACAACGACATAATTTTACGGGCGCACAACATTTTATTTTAAATTTATTTTTATTCTTTCACTTGTTTTTGTGCGCGCTGCTGGCCTTTTTGGCTTAATATTTTGCAATTATTATTAATAATTTTGTTAACAATTTGGCACTTTGTACGAAATATGCATATTTCATCTTTCACTTTTTTAAGCTTGCCGACGGCATTTTAACGCTGCAGCTGCAGCAGCAAAAGAGCGCGCGCGGAGAGCTTTTATTTTGTTGTTACTGTGGTTGCTGTTGTTGTTGTTGGCGCAACCTTAGGTTGACAGGCATGCCAGCCGGCCGTTTGTCTTAATTCTAAATTTAAAACTTTTTTCTGCCAGTGTTGTTTTAATTTGTTTTGCACTTTGTGCTGCTGCTTCTTCTACTACGCTCTATGCTCTCTTTCTGTGCACTCACTTATTAAATTTGTGCGTTGGGCAGAAGAGACAGACGACAGACAGCAGACAGAGACATAAATACAATAGAGCACATTTCGCATACACTTAGAGAGCGCAATACACAAATTCTTAATTTGAATTTCGTATTCTTAACTTTTATCTTTGCGCTGCAAAACACACAAACACACTCACACACACGCACACACGTCGGACGTCGACGACGACAACAGCGACGTCGACAGCGCCTAAAGTGTAGACGCAAAGTCGCGCGGTACAGACGAAGGCCGGTAGACGACCAGCCAGACACACATCGGCTGCGGCTGCTGCTGCCGCCTTGTTTGTGCACTATTTTTAAACTTTTTTTTTTTTACTATGCTGCTGCTTGCAAATATTTTTTTTGCATTTGTAACGATTGCTTTGTCGTTATTTAATATTTATTTTTTATCTTTAAGCTTTACACACACTCTTAAACACTGCACTTTATTTTGTTGTATATCTTTGCTCTTTTTTTTTGCATAAGAATTTGCTACGCACCACGCGAAGCTTTCTGTATTTTTTTTGTGTTAGCGGTAGCCGGGGCCGAACCGACGAATTCAAAAAACAAATTCAAATTAAACTTACGAATTGCAAAAACAACTGTTAGCCAACAGTTAATGTTAAGCTAACATTAACATTTGAGTTTAACAGCCTAGTATTGCGCAGCTTCTCTCTTCTTTTAGTTAGTTAACAGCACAACCACTCTCTGATTGTTTATGTGCTCTCATTGCCAGTGTTGCCATTTTTCGCGCAGCTTTTAGTTTAATAGGCGCGCGCAAAAGTTTAAAAACTCGAAGCAAGCAGCAATTTTTAAAATTGTAAAAGTTTAGTTACTATTTAAGTTTTGTTTACTCGGCGCAGCAAGCAACGCTCAGCAAAATCATCATATATAAATACTAATTTAAATTTAAGTTAAAATAAGTTTTAAAGTTTATAAAAGTAAATAAAACATAACAATATTTTCATCTTAAAAACTGGCAACTTTGCGGCGCACTGCTCATGCGCATTTGTTTAAAGTTTATTACCAGACTATTTAAAAAACAGCCACAAAAAGTTTTTTTTAGTATTAATGTAGGAGACAAATGAATTACTAAATAAATTATTATGCGAGGGTCACTATTTATATTAGGCGCCTAGCAATGAAAACACAATAATTTAAGTTAAAAAACAGCTTTATTATTCTTCAAAATATTCTGCATTTAAATCAAAGCACGATTGTCAAGTTGTGCAGTATCCAAAGCGAAAAAATCTTCTTGGCGCCCTAAAATTTATGCAGTACAATTGTGCAACTAATGTCTAGGGATGCCTTAATCTCACATATGTCATTTCATTACTCCCAACCGATTCTTCGATACGGTCGATTTTGCACTATCTTCAAGAAATTCTTCGCTGAGTGATAGGCCACGACTGAATTCGGTAAGCCTGCCTTTTACAATTGCGCAAAGGAGGTTTATTGCCAAAAGTCGAACAAGTTTCCATTTTTTATATGGTAATTTTTAATTAATAACTAATCAAAGTATTTAATGAACAAGAAAAATGAGTTAAATAAATAAAACCATGAGATAGAAAAATACAATTTTCAACAACTAGAGAAGTAAATTCGGACACACTTTATTCGTAAATTTTTAATTGTTGGTATTGTAATTTTTAACACAATAAATGCGAATATATTTTACTTCACAGTAGTTGATTTTTTTCCCAAATAAAACGCCGTTTAAAAAAGGCTCTTGTTTTCCTTCAACATTCAATGGAATTGTGGAAAATGCTTGCGGCGACTTTTGAAACTATGTGATAAAACTAAAATAGATTAGATATGAATAGAAGATAAAATTAAATTAGAATTTTTCCTTTTTGTTTTAGTGAAATAATTGTTTTAAATTATCTTGCGTTGATTCTTATAAATAAATAAAATGTCTATCAAAATTTTGTGAAAAACCGCAATCTTAATCGATTTGTTTTTGTATTTTGAAATAATCCTATAGCAGCATTTAACAGTAGTATTTATAGTCAGCCTCACAGTTGTATGCCAGTATATTCGGTATATTTTTTGTTTCAAGCAAGTCAGTATTTTTTTTGCTTTCCACTTTTGGTCACTCTAAGACCAAAGTCAGCTGTTTGTTGTTTTTTATATTGTTCGGAATTTGGGTAAATTTTGCTAAAATTGCAATTTTGTTTAATAAAACAAACAAACTTTTAATTCCGCTAGTTTGCTCTTTAATAAGTATTGCTTTTTTAAATAATTCGCAGCTCGGAATAGTGTTGCAAAATGCCGGATCCACGCAGCCCCATGGCCAGCTTTGCACAGTCTGTGCAAAATGTCATTGATGCTCCTATTACTTGGTTCCGCGGTAGGTCAAAGGCTTCCCGTTGCAACTTTAAGCATATTTGTTCTTTAGTACATGCAACAATGCCAGTTGCAGTTTTTTTGACCACCAAAAAAGTTAAAAACTGTTTGAATTACATAATGACATAACCTCAAACATGATTTTGTTTACAATCCAGCGCTGCAAACATTAATTGTCTTCTTGATCACTTACAGAGAGCATTGTGGAGCCAAACCAAAAGAAATATAATTGGTATCATCAACGCTTTCCCCGCGTGCCCACCATTGATCAGTGCTATACGGATGATGCCGTTTGCCGCTTCGAAGCTGATCAGCAGTTTCGCCGGGATCGCATGGTAGACAACGAGATTGTGGCCATATTGCGCCAACGTTTCGAGGATTGCATGCTGTATGAGGCGCCCGATCATGGAGTCAAATGCAGACCCTTATTGGAGACCTATGAGAAAGCAGCCGAAAATTGGTTCATCAAGTGTACGCACAAGTTGTGAATTTATTTTGTTTGATTAACTAAGATCAATTTCGTATGCAGATGGTGACTTGGGTGGTTATGCCAATGCCAAGACTTGCTTTATGAAGCAAAAGCATCGTCTGATCTGGGAACGCCGCCATGGCCCAGTCGGCAGCGGCATGAAGAATCAGGAAGAAATCAGCCACTAAAGAGACGTACCCCTGCCAGCTGCTAATTAGTTAAATTTACGCAAACTTGAGTCTTCAACGTGATTACAAATATACACAATCCAAAATTAACAATTTGGTGGATGCAAATCATCTCGCCGTTGTACAAATTTGTGAAAACTATGGAAATCTCTAAAAGTTTCTGCTCTAAGACGAGCTAGCCTTAGAATCATCAAAAGTATTTTATGCGATTTTAAGGACTCTTATTTAAAGTACCAGTTTATTACTTTTTTGAAGGCAGGATAAAAAATATGTGGTCTAAAAAAAACAATGATACAAACCACAGGTGTTGAAATTAGGCAGTTTATTGAATTATTATTGTTATTTGTCTAAATATGTGGGAAATGTGTATATCTTAGTATACCCTAAAATATGTTTCATGATATGCATACATAATGATATAATTTTTTAAGTGACTGCAAACAGTCAGTCTAACTTAATAGCTGCAAAAAATCAGTCAAACATTATATCTAAAAAATCTGGTTTAGAATCTTATAAAGAAATACCGAAGATTAGTGCATAAAAATGTAAATACGTTTCCAAGGGTCTCGACTTTAAAGCAAAAAGGCGATCGGTACAAACAATAGCTTAGGTAAATTTTTTTGCTATATTTCTAAATGAATTTTATGCGATTTATTCGATCTGATTTTTTCTAGAAGAATATGTCGATTGTAGGAACCCAGTAACGATTTCTGTTTAAATGAAAATCGACGAAACAATTCAGCATAGCGTTAGTGTCCCACTGCAGCTTAAAAATTGAACCAATAATGCACTGGCAACGCTTTAATAATTTCTTTCATCGATTATAATAAAAGGAACAAAACTTATTCCCATATTGCTATAAAATTCCTACACCATTTAGATCTGCTTTAAAGTCGAGGGCCTTGTGTCAGTCAATAAAAGAGTCAGCTAGTTACTTACTAATATTTAAGCTAGTTTCATAGATTTCCAAGTAACATGAGATCGCGTTAGCTTATGGAAACAAGCGGTTTGTTCATGAGGCTCTTTTTAAGCTTGGCCAAGGCGCTAGTCTTGCCATCTGCCGCCTTTTTGTCCCTATTTTTTGGTCCCAATGGTATCATGCTCGTATCTACAAGACGTCTTCGGAAGTTCTTGTAAAACTGCAGCACTTGAGGATTGGCCCACACCTGTTTGGCATCAAAGTCCAATATACGCACAGATTCCAGAGATTTAGCGCGCGACAATGCCACATATGCCTGCCCAGCTTCAAATACTTTGGAAAGTGACATCTCCACACAGTCCAAAGTTAAGCCCTGACTTTTGTGTATGGAAAACGCCCAGGCTAATTTCAGAGGCACTTGTCGACGCGTAACGACGCCCCCTGTCGCTGTCTTGATCACCCATTTTTCATGTTTGCAAGCATACTCGTTGTTGTTTTTAAAGCGCACAATAGGCAAACCTTTCTCTACGCGCACAACAACCCCTCTAGCACCATTGACCAGACCTGAAGCTATGTTAATATTCTTAAGCAGCATAACTTGCGCATTTACTTTTAGATATAGCTGAGATGGTGCCTGCACTTGCTGATCCAGCTGTTTACTAGAGCCTGCATCAGAATCCTCTGCACGAAAGAGCACTTTATCGCCTGTTAGATTTTCCAGTTTGGATTCATTTATGGAATTTGCATCGTTGGTGTGTGAACACAGCTGCGTGGCCAATATACCATTACCTTCAATTTTCTGCTTTGAAGTAGACATTAAACGTTTCGTTATATCCTCATTGACATGTCCAATTCGCAAATGATTGAGTATGCGCACAAACTCTGGATCAGATTGACGATGCACTTGCTTAAGCTCAAAGACGCATTGTATGCAAGTTTCCCAGGCGCTGGATTGAAAGCAAAAGCGCTGCTGGGTTGCAGCAGTATTTGCGGCATTGTAGTCCACTTTGACAACTGGCGGTAGTTGTAAAAAGTCGCCACAAAGTATTAGTTGAATGCCACCAAAAGGACGATCGTTGCGGCGTATATGACGCGCCACAGCCTCAATTTTCTACAATGCAAAAAGTGAATGATATGTTTCTGTTGGTGCAGCAAACACTTACCTCAAAATACTGTCCATCCACCATAGAGATTTCGTCAATAATTAAACGCTTGCATTTGCGCCAAGTTTGTGCTGAAACCGGACGGGAAGCCAGTTCTATGCAGCGCTGCATGGTGGCATCTCCACCGCCAATACCCGCAAAAGCATGCAGAGTGGTGCCACCAATTAGACAAGCGGCAACACCAGTGGAGGCAGTGGCCACAGTGCCATCAGGCGGCAGTGCCGAGATTACCTTGCGCAGCAAGAAACTTTTACCCGTACCCGCTGAGCCGGTAAAGAACACATTCTTGCCTGAAGTGCAAGCAGTCAAGACTTCCAATTGTTCGGGACACAAACGCAAGGAATCCTCACTCTCAAATAACGGCGATGATTGATAGAGCTTTTTGGCAGCAGGTACGCTTCTATCATCTTTGAGCTCTTCGTAGCGTCGTTTTTTTGCTGCTTGTGGCGAGGGTGTGGTAACAGTGGCACGTGTCATTAAACCGGCTTTCTTGCGCGCCAAAACCATTTCGGCTGTGGTCACAGGCGATATTTCCTCAAAACTGCTAGGTTTACCCGAGAGCATATGTTCTCTCAACTTCTTTTGCATGGAAGCCTCATCAGGTTGCGGTCCGCCATTGCCATTCATTTTAATAAATATTGTGCGCAGAAAATACATCAGCGGTCCAGGCGGCGCATTGGAGAGATAGATTGCACAGCTCTCCGCTTTGAAATTGAACGTTGCCTTACCCTCGGACATGAATTTTTTATGCACCATTATGTCCTTGAGCTTAAACTTAAGTGGCTTAAGTTTTTCCGGCGTCAATTCGAGAAACATTTCGCGTAAATCATTGCGCACCAAGCGCAGCGTCGCCGTCTTGTAGGCCAGTTTGCGTCCAGTTACTCCCACAGCGTTTGTCCATTGTATATTCACCGCGCAGGTGAGCACGGCATCGTTCAAATCCATTAGTCAGTTAGTATTAGTATATAAATATAATAAATTGCACGTAAACTTCTAAAAAAAAAAGAAAACACTCCCGCCAAAAAAAACTAAACCCTAATGTGAGATCGATAACGATATGCACCCAGACAGCATTTCGATAACTGAGCAGCTGCGTGCAGCTATTTTTATGCATATGCGACACTAGATGGCGCCAGCATGACGATAGATCCATTATTTGGAAAATCATTGCACTTTTTAGTAAAATGTTAATTTAGTCAAAGTTTTTCTCACATCTTACAACACGTCATAGGTACGCAGCTAAAGCCCTCGTCGCAGTCGCCCTGGTTTCTATTATTTTGACAACATTTTGTTTTATATTGATAGTAAAGAATCATGTTCTTGTTAACCGAATTGGCGCTCTTATCGGCAATGCTTCGGCGACGGAGGCTTGTACTTGTATCTCGCCGCATGCAATTAGACTAATGAGCCCTTGCCACGCATTACCAGGCAGCTTCAACGTTGATATCGATGCAAGTATGGCGGCATTTCTGTCCGAACTTCCTAACGACATGATGGCTATGAAGAAGCGTTACGTGAAGCGCCTTGTGCGCAGGGTGGTTTTCTTTTTACTGACCATTGCTTTTATATCACTGGTAACCACAATGATAGTGGAGAAGCGACTTTCTAAGAACCCAAACGAGGTGGACGAAAGCAACTTAGATCCCAACGGTGATCCCATAACGCCAGTTTTTAGAGCGCTTAACATACCACCTACCCACCGTCCAGCCAGACCACCTTTTCAGGATCGCAGGCTGGCGCGTGAGCCTGCTCATAAAGCCCCTGCAGCTGCTGTGCATCAAGAGCAGCCAGCTGCAGTTGCTTCCGTTGAGGTAGATAAACCGAAATCCAACGATGGTACCGTGTTTCGACTACCTACTTCGGATGGTGAACGCAAGGATTGGCATGACTATGCTGCCATGGAAGCAGATAGGGCACGCGTTGGGTTAGGAGAGCATGGTAAGGCAGAACATATAGATCCTTCCGAGAAAGAGCTGATGGAAGCGGAGTATAAAAAAGACGGCTTTAATGGTTTGCTTTCCGATAGAATCTCCATAAATCGTTCGGTGCCTGATGTGCGCCGCGAGGAGTAAGTAATACTGGACTTTCTTGAGTTAGAACGAATTATAAATTCATTTCCAGGTGCAAAACGCGACACTATCTAGCAAAGCTGCCCAACGTCAGTATCGTCTTCATATTTTTCAACGAACACTTTAATACGCTGCTGCGGTCTATATATAGCGTCATTAATCGTACACCGCCGGAACTTTTAAAGCAAATTGTTCTTGTCAACGACGGCAGCGATCGCGTAGGTTTGGCCAAACAACTGGATGATTACGTGGCCACTTACCTAAATGACCTGGCGCTTGTGGTACACAATCCAGAACGTTTGGGTTTGATTTCCGCGCGTGTTGAGGGCGCTAAGGTGGCCACCGGCGATGTTATGGTATTCTTCGACTCCCATATAGAGTGTAACTACAACTGGGTATGACTAAGCCTGAGATTAGGCGTAAATTACTATTCACATGTTCTCGTTTAATAGCTGCCACCACTGCTGGAACCAATTGCCATAAATTCGAAGATTGCAACATGCCCCATAGTGGACATAATTGATCACACCACATTTGCCTATAATGGTGGCTATCAGGAGGGCTCTCGCGGTGGTTTTGACTGGAAATTTTATTACAAGCAGCTGCCAGTGTTGCCCGAAGATAGCATTGATAAATCCCAACCCTATCGCAATCCTGTTATGATGGGCGGTCTTTTTGCCATAGACCGAAAATTTTTCTGGGATTTGGGTGGCTATGATGATGAGCTGGACATCTGGGGTGGTGAACAATATGAGCTCAGTTTTAAGATCTGGATGTGCCATGGCATGTTATTGGATGTACCTTGTTCACGCGTGGCACATATCTTTCGTGGTATCATGGAGCCTCGCCCCAATCCAAGAAACTACAATTTTGTGGCGCGTGTAAGTAAAGCAAAGTTTAAAAAATTCTAACGTTTTAAGCTTTTTATTAGAGCAACAAGCAAAGTGTGCTAGATAAAAGGAGCTATATATCAACCACCTTCTCAAACTGCACTAAGTCTCGCATCTACAGCATTAATCTATACCATATCTAATCAAAAAGTTTTCTAATCCATAGAATCACAAACGCGTGGCCGAGGTTTGGATGGACGAATACAAGCACTATGTGTACGAACGAGATCCCACGACCTACAACAATATAGATGCAGGCAATATGACCAAACAAATTGCTGTACGCGAACGCTTGCATTGCAAGTCATTCCACTGGTACATGACTGAGGTAGCACCCGACTTTCTCATAAAGTTTCCACCAAAAGAACCACCAAGCTATGCGTTGGGTGCCATCAAAAGTCTAAACACAAACTATTGCATAGATACGATGAATAGAGGTGCCAACAATCCCGTGGGACTCTACCCCTGCGCCTCGAATCTCACCCAACCACAACAGAATCAGTTCTGGGCGTTGACAGCCGATCGCGAATTGCGTCATTTCGGTAATTCTGATTGCCTTGATGTGCAGGTTTCGAAACCTAATGCAACCGTATGGTTGTGGCATTGTCACAATCAAGGTGGCAATCAATTTTGGTATTATGATCGTGAGCATCAATGGATCGTGCATGGTGTAGAATCACAGAGATGCCTAGAGGCATTTGTGGCTCATGGAGAGGAAAATGTCTATGTCAACGGATGTGATGCGACCAACCCCAATATGCGTTGGACTTTTGGCAGCATCAATAATGAAATGCTAGACAAGTTCCATGAAGGACTCTAAACAGAAGCCAAAAAATTTTTATTTCTATAAAAAATATGTTAGTGTAATGTGATTTAGATCTGCTTGTGCAAATTTAAAGATTTTTAAATAAATAGAAATAAATAATTTTTTGAGAGACCTTCTTTCGTCACCACCATAAAGTGAGAAAATCCGGGCACTGTGGGAAAATGTAACGGCCCCTCTATAACACCTTTAGCTTGAATCATTTTATTATGACAGTAATAACACCAGGCCCCTGAGAAAACTCCTTGCCCGGGGGAACGCCCCCCCACTTTCCCCTCTCGTTGGGCCTGCTGGTCGGTACAAATTAAGCACAGCACACCCAATAGACACTCCTTAGCGCTGAGACGGTGCCCCACAGTGGGATATATAGGAAAGTAATTTCTAGCGCCAAATTAAGGATTGTGGTGAGCAATTTTGTTTGTTTTAGCTTGTTAACTAATATAACAAAGTGAAATATTGCTGCAATTTGTTGGCTAGAGATTCTAAATTTAATAAAAGTTTTGCTCTATTTTTTAAAGTGCAACCGAACTTAATAATTTTTATTAAAGCATAAATTGTGACTACTGCGTAGAAAAATAGCACTTCTAGATCAATTCGTAATAACCGTAGATATATACAAAAACTAGCCTTTCAAACTTTTACCAATAACTGTCGCTATATTTTGTTATCGATAATAAATCATTTACACGAATTTGTACTTACATGCTTTGCTCATAGCCGCTAGATGGCGCAAGCGTGACGATAAATTTGTTAATTTAAACAACTTTGTAAATTCTGACGATTCATATGCCTAACATAATAAGACTTTGGGGCCAATTTCGACGTCCAATGCAGCGTCTTATACGAAATAAATGCATTTTGTTGTTCATTATTGGAACCAGCATATATTGTTTAATCAACGACACAATAAAACAGCGCGCAAATCTAAACATCAACAGCCCCATTGCAACTGCTTCGAGAGCTTCATTAAAGGACTGGCACGATTATGCAGCTATGGAGGAGGATAAAACGCGCGTAGGACTTGGAGAGCATGGGCATCCCGAACATATACATCCCTCGGAGAAACAGCTTGAAGAAGAGTTATACAAAGATAATGGCTTTAATGGTTTGCTCTCCGATCGCATATCTATAAATCGCTCTGTGCCCGATGTAAGGCCTGATGAGTAAGTAAGGGCACCTAAAGTACTACAGTTCCTTGCTTACTTAAGATTTTTATAGTTGCAAAACACGGCTTTATCTAGCTAAGCTGCCCAGCGTTAGCGTAGTCATTTGTTTTTACAACGAACACTTTAGCACACTTATGCGTACCATACGTAGCATTATTAACCGCACACCCCATGAACTTTTAAAGCAACTTATACTGGTAAACGATGGAAGCAATCCAAATTACTTTAACAAACAAAAACAAGATTATATGCTCGCAAACTTGGCGCATCTTGTTACCGTGGTGCACAATGCAGCACGCATGGGTCTGATGAAGGCACGTCTTGAGGGTGCTAAGCGGGCAACAGGCGATGTTTTGGTATTCTTTGATTCCCACATTGAAGTCAATTATAATTGGGTATTATGGGAATATGCCATCATTGCTGTTTATAGATAACTAAATGTTGCATTTCTAGCTTGCACCACTGCTGCAACCAATAGCTACTGATAACAAGATAGCCACTTGTCCTACTGTGGACATCATAGACTTTAACAGTTTTGGATACTTTTCGACTTCGCGGCAGCGTGCCCGCGGTGGCTTCGACTGGCATCTCTTCTACAAGGAGCTGCCTCCACTGCCAGAAGATGGTATGGACGAATCACTGCCCTATCGCAATCCGGTCATGATGGGCGGACTTTTTGCCATAAACAGAAATTTTTTTTGGGAGCTGGGTGGCTATGACGCGGGTCTTAATATCTGGGGTGGCGAACAATATGAGTTAAGTTTTAAGATCTGGATGTGCGGTGGCAAGTTGCTGAATGTACCCTGTTCACACGTAGCTCATATTTTTCGTGGACCAATGAAGAAGCCACCACAATCATTCGACTACCGCAATATGATTCGTGTAAGTAACAAAGACCAAAACCAAGTAGGTTTTTTTAAAATAATCTTACAAGTTGTATCTTACGAGTCAAGAATGTTCTAATTTTTGCTTATGCAGTTGAATCTGTTTTAAGAAAAAATTAAGTGAGGATTTCTAATAGGCAAATTAATACTCATATGGAACAAATCCTTAGAAATTAAGGAAACTGCAGGCTATATAAATGAATATAGAAGGCCGTACGGGCGGCGAAGCCCCCTATATTTTTGAAATACGAAAAAATTTAATTTATTTGTAGCTTTGTAAATTGCTGAACAATTCAGACAAAAATAATTAAATAAAAATAAATTATTTAAATTATTAAATTAATGAAAAGTAAAATAAAAATTTTTCGAAATCAAAATGCATTAGGCCAAAAGAATTTTATAAAAAGTTAAAGTAGATCTTATTATCTTCCATTTAAGATATAGGTCTATACCCGCAAGTTGCAGGCAGGCTTTTGGATAATTGTGTACATACAAATTTTTAAGAAGCAGCAATTACTTTAAATAAAAGACTTCTATATAAAATACAAAATTTTCCCAGATTCCAAATCTGCGACACCAAAAGGTTTAGCAGCAGAAGGAACAAAAAGATTTTAAAAAGTATGAAACACATCGATTCATAGTTAAAAAATAAATATTTAAAATTTATATATCTAAAAATTTGTCGGCTTAATTAAAAAAAAAATATGTGTTCACTTTTAATTTAATTACTGAGCATTTTGGATCCATATTGTCAAAAAGGCAACAACTTTTTCCTCTAAAAATATTTAATTTTCTCTTAAAAGTAAATATGCAATTTTTTTTAAAGATTCTTAGTAAAAAAAAAAATAGAAAAATTTTAATTTTTAAACTTAACGCGTTATGGCTTAATTACAAAAAATCTGTGTTCAGTTTCAATTTAATTACTGTGCAAACACTTTCTTAAAAAAAAAAAAAAAATTTAATTTTTGACTTAACGCATTATGGCTTAATTTAAAAAACCTGTGTTCACTTTTAATTTGAAAAAAATAATTGAATTTTCGCTAAAACGTAAAAATTAAATTTTCTTGTAAGAAAAATATTCAATTCAATTTTCGCATAAAAATAAAAACATGAATTTTTTATAAAACAAAATATGATATTTACTTCCTTTTTATAATATGTTTGTTAAATATGTCCAACGGCAATAATGTTAAAAAAAATAAAACAAAAATATTTTTTCTTAAAAATATTCATAAAAATTTTTTTTTTCCGAAAACGTTAAAAATTTAAAAAAAAAATTTATATTATATACAATACGCTTTCATGTTATTAGAAAAAAATGTAATTTTTAACAATGCGTTATGGCTTAATTACAAAAAAACTGTGTTCATTTTTATTTATTTATTTATAGAAACTGTATGCTTATAGTTTGAAACTACAGCTACAGTGTGTTCATTTTTAATTTCATTACTGAGCAACAACTTTCTAAAAAAAAAAAATATGTAATTTGCTCTAAACTGTAAAAATGACATATTTTATTAAAAAATATTCAATTTTCGTATACAAATAAAACCAAATATGACATTTAGCTCTTTTTTTTTTTAGCTCGAAAAAAAATGTTGTTTTTAAACTTAACGCGTTATGGCTATCTGTATTCACTTTTAATTTAATTACTGAGCAAACAACTTTTCAAAAAAAATATTGCATTTGCTCTAAAACGTAAAAATGAAATTTTCTTGTAAAAAAAATACTAAATTTTCGTATAAAATTAAAAACATAAGTTTTTTATAAAGCAAAATATGACATTTACTTGCTTTTTTTAATATGTTGCTTAAATAGGCAAGAATGTTAAAAAATAAAACAAAACAATTTTTTTTAACATATTCATGAAATTTTTTTTTTTCAAAAAACGTTAAAAATTGTAAAAAATTAATACAATACGTTTTAATATTATTCGAAAAATAAGAAACTCTTAATATATTTAAAAAATAAAAAAAAATACTTTTATTTATTCTAAAAAGTATGAAAAATAATTTTTATAAATTTTTTTTATATTTAAAAAACACAAATTCAATATTTTTTATACAATAGTGGTAGATATAAGTAAACAATTTTTTTTTTAAAAGCCTCATTGAAAAAAAATGGTTAAAAAAAATTAAATAGTTTCATTTCAACTATTATATATAAAATTAAATACAATAGTAGTAGGTTTCAGTGGAAACTTGCTATTAAACATTTATTTTATTAATTATTATTTAGTAAATTTATTTGTTGTCTAATAAAGACAGATGGTAAAAAAAATACGCAGAAAAAAAAAACTATATAAAATGTGAAAAAGATTTTATAAATTATCGAAATTTTCCGCGAATTTTTTTTACCTATCACTAAATCACTAATTTTGTTGGCTAGTGTAACTAATTATGATTGTATTACAGAATCACAAACGCGTTGCCGAGGTGTGGATGGATGAATACAAGGAGTACATTTATCAGCGTGAACCGGGCCTCTACAATACGATTGATGAAGGCGATTTGAGCAAACCGCGCACTGTACGCGAGGGCTTACATTGCAAGTCCTTTGATTGGTTTATGAAAGAGGTAGCGCCGGATTTTCTTAAAAAGTTTCCCGTACTAGAACCACCCAGCTATGCAAGCGGCACTATACAAAACGTAGGTCTACAGTTTTGTATCGATTCTCTGCATAGGGGCTCCAATACTGCCGTAGGTCTATATCCCTGTGCCAAAAATCGAACGCATCCGCAGTCCAATCAGCACTGGGAACTGTCGAACGAACGCGAGCTGCGTTTGTATAATCGTGGCATATGTCTGGATGCACAAGATGCCAAATCAAATAATACGGTATGGATGGCTGTATGTCATAACCATGGTGACACTCAATTGTGGTACTATAATCGCCAAAAGAAATGGATCGTACACGGCCTGCATGGTCATAAATGTATGGAGGCATATTTAAACAAGGGAGTTTATCATATCTTTACCAATCACTGCGACGAGCATAACGTAAACATGCGCTGGAACTTTGGCAGCGTCAATGACAATTTGCTAAATAAATTCTTCGAAGGTCTCTAGGCCTTATCAACACTTGCAAAAAAAAAAAAAAAAAAAAAAAGACCACTTCCACTTAACACCAACCGTTGCGATCATATCATGTCCGGCAAAACCTTCGCACTATTTTCGTGGGCGCGATAAAACATAAATCAAGATCGACCATCGTCGTAGTAGCCAAAAGTTCGTAGAACTCTCGCGCACTTTATAGACTGGAGTGGGTTCGATGCTCGCCATGAAGGTTTCAAGTTCGCAAAATAAATTTCCATTAATTCTTTCTCTCGCTGCCTTTTCTTTTTTCTTTTTCTTTATTTATTGCTGATAAAAGCAGAAAGTCAGAAAGTGAAAGAATCTGCCTCGCACTTCTCCTTACCAGACATACATATTTTAGCACATGCAAATCTCTTGTTTTTATGAAGCTCTGCTCATTGTATTTCTTTATTTTAGATTTGTTAAAAATGAAAAAAAAAAATTGTATGCGTAAACTGTTATCAGCTATGGCCTAACATACAATGTGCTGCCTGTTGAACTGATGCGGCAAAGGGGCCGTGACAACTCTATGAGATCTCCGTAGATCGAGCGCAACGGGCACGCGAGTCAGCCAAATGAGCTTGACGGACTTATTGATAGCACCGCCAGCCAGCTGATGTAATATGGCGTTAAATTGCGCAGCAATTAAATAGCAGATTACTTACACGGCAGGTATTCCAGATCATCTGTACTATCTGTTCCCACGTTATAGATTCATGCTAAGTCTGCAACAAAGTGCACCCATTAAGTGATCGAGGTTTGTTGGTGCAAATGAGCGCCATCTCTGACTAGCATATTAGTTCAGTAAAGATGCCAAGCTGCGAATTATTGTTGCTATTTAAATGCTAATTTTAAAAACATTAACACTTATCAACATTTTTTTTTTTTTTTAATTTGATACACTACAACAACGTATATGAAATTGGTATATTCACTAATTAAGCAAATGCGTTGTGAGAAAGTTTTATTTTGAAACAGAACATAGCATAAAAAAAGCATTAGAGTAATTTTATATATTAGTCGATTAATCTAACTTAAAGTGCACTAGAAATTTTTTTAAAAATTATCCTATAAAAAAATAGCTTGCAAATTTCGTGGCTTTTTCCTTTTGCAAAAAATGTATTCGATTTTTGGTGCAAATTGCTCAACAGGCTAAAGCGTGAACGCCCTTTTTGTTAGTTTATGCGTTGTGTTTATTTCACTTCTTTCCACATTTTGTTCACATTTGTCAACTCACTAAAAATAAATAATTTTTTACATTAATAATTTTCTTAATTTATTAAATTTGCTAAACGAAATGCACAGAACTCACCAGGGCCGTAGAGAGAAAATACGGTCCCCGGGGAGGAAAAGTACTGGCCTCTCTATTACACCTTTAGCTTGAATCATTGTGTTCTGTAAGTACGACAGTAATTGCACCGGGCCCATGAGATAACTCCAGGACCAGATTTAGATCGGCACTTGTTTCAGAGTGTAGTATGTACATTAGGGTGGCCATTTTAGCAAGGTCATAATTTTCACTTTTTCCGTTTTTGACTGTATTGTTCTACATGAACTTTAAAAACTTATTTCCAATCAAACAAATTATGGTTCAAAAAGTCTCATATCTATCTAAACATGATTATAAAAAAATATACAATCGGCCTGAATAAATTTTGTAAGCTCTAACATTGATTAAATAGATTAATTACACTAAGGTGCGCGAAATAAGTAAGTGGTACACTTTCTTTAGGGCCTGTTAAAGCTTTTCTATACATCCTATGATGTCCAACTTTCACTTATTTTTCAAAGCTTTCTTTAGCCTAACATTGATCAAGAACTTAATGCTCTGTGAGCTTTTATGTCCCGTTACTTTTGTTAAAAGCTTCAACACATTGGTTTGTAGAGCGAAATAAGTAAGTGGTACAGTTTAGTTTTTGCGACAACAAACACGTGTTGCAGTGATACGCATAATTTAAATTGCGTAGTTAGCAGTTTTTTTCGTTAATTTTTTAATAACAAATAAGTTTTGAAGAAATTTAAAAAAAAAAAAAATTGTTTCTTAAAGCGTTATATTATAAAAATGTCTCGAAACCACTTTCTTACCGATGAGGAGCGGATAACAATATCCGTGTACAATGAAATGGGTATGTCCGTACGTAAAATTGCTCGTAAAATACAAAGGAGCAAGACTACTATACAAAAGTTTCTAAATGATCCCGAAAATCATGGACGGAATGGTCGTTCTGGTCGTCCGCCCCTAGTAGACAATCGTGATAAAAGGAGAATAAAAAATCTAGCGATTAAGGACAACAAAAGTTCATCCCAAATTTGTTCAGAATGGGATCTTCCTATTTCAAACAAATTTTGAAGGCCAATGAATTCGTCTCATATGAAAAAAAACTTCGCAAATGTCAGCTTCTTCCACGCCATAAGGCAGCACGTTTGCATTTTGCTGAGATGCACAAATTTTGGGACATAGAGTGGCAAAATATCATTTTTAGTCACGAAAATCACGAAATCTTGATGGTCCTGATAGTTACTTGTATTATTATCGTGACATAAGAACAGAAAAACAAGTAAAGGTATCTCGGAATTTTCAAGGAGGGTCACTGATGGTATGGGCTGCTTTTGGCTTTGTTGAAAAGAGTCCAATATGCTTTGTGACCAGTAAAATGAACTCTAAGGACTATATTAATCTACTAGACGATGTTCTTATAGAATTTGGTGAGCAAAATTTTGGTGACTCCTGGGTTTTTCAACAGGATAACGCACCAATCCATGTTTCCCGTGAGACCAAAGAGTTTTTTAACACTCGAAACATACCAATATTGTCGTGGCCAGCAAAAAGTCCGGATCTTAATCCGATTGAAAACCTTTGGTGCATACTTTCCCAAGGGGTGTACAGAAATGGGAGGCAAAAGACTCTATAATGACTGAATGGGCCAAGATAGACAAATCCCTGCTTCAAAATTTAATAAACTCAATGCCAAACCGGATTTTAAAAGTCCTTAATAACAAAGGAGGCCATATTTAACAGTTTTTGTGACACAATTTTCAATTTATGTTAAGTTATTTTAAGTAAAAGCATAAAACATTAAAGTGTACCACTTACTTATTTCGCTCTGAAGGATTTTTATTTAATTTTTATATATTCCTATGAAAGGATTTTAAATTTTTTTTTTTTTTTATGTTATTTGTTTTGTTAATTTGAACATAAATAATTTATTTCTACTTGGCTACAAAACAAAATAAGGTGTACCACTTACTTATTTCGCGCACCTTAGTTCACAAATTTTAAAAAATTTTGGTATTCTGAACATGTTTTAAGCGTTTTCGTAGTAAAATGACATGCTAAAATCGAAAATGCAGTCGAAAAACTTTTTCATAAAGGCCCAAATGGTATTTTTTTTTTTATATGAAGTTTTGTCATTCCGTGCGAAAATTTTCGAACTACGTATGGGACTTAAAACGGGTTTCAAGATATTGCCAAGAAGTAGAGGCGTCTACTTAACAGCAAATATCTCTAGTTGTACTAAACTGATTTCGATAATTTTTTTACTTGGAACATATTTTTGTCAAACTTACGATTTGGTCGCTATTTTTCGTAATTTTTGACCTATTTTCGGGACCATCAAATACTTTCGGATCGTCTTTAAATTTTACACGCGCTATATGTAGTTAAAAATACGCAGCTATGTCAATCGTTGTCTTCGTAAGATTTTACAAATGTTCTGGCCCAACCGAATATCAAATGAAGAACTGTGGTCCAGAACTGGTATGCTGGACGTCAATATAGAAATTCGAAGAAGGAAGCTCGGCTGGATCGGCCATACATTGCGAAAACCACCGAACGACATCGCATATATGTCCTTGCAATACAACCCGCAAGGCAATAGACGAAGAGGCCGCCCGAAAATTACCTGGAGACGATCTGTCCTGAACGAGATCAACACCAGCGTGGAACGTGGCAGCAGGCGATATACTAATATCATCGAGCTCAGGGAAACCGCTCTACGAAGAAGACAATGGAGACTACTTGTGGATAGCCTATGCCCAACTTAGAGGCAGTTTGGAATCTTTCGACGCCAAACAAGGCGTCGTAATATGTAGTTAAAAAAGAAACTTTTTAGGGGATGGAATTATTAAAATCGTGAGATGTTGCAAAAATGGCCACCCTAATGTACATGTTACAAGATTGTTTGGCAATGCTGATTAAATTTCAATCAAAGCTTTTACGATATGTTACAATACGATATGATATGATATGGTATCTGATAAATAAACACGATATTATGCAATATCAAACATCAGTTGATAAAAGTCTCCACAGCCTTGTTTTTCATTTAAATTTCACAATAGAGCATTTTCTAGTCGGAACCATCATCTATTATAATTTTTTGTTTAGACACAAACAAAACATACTACAGTGGGATTTGAAATTTGGCTGCTCATTAGCGGGCCTGTCGGTCGGTCGGTCGGTGGCTTCGTTATTATAATACATATGTAGGTCATCGACGTCGTTGTTGTCGTCGTCGTCGTCATCTACGTCAACGTGGGTCTAAGAAATGTTGTTGTTTTCATAGAGCTTATTTTTTGTATATTATGCAAATTGAATCTGCGCAGCATTTGGCTTTAAATTCACAACAAACTATTTTAGTATTAAAAAATAATTTGCCATACAAACATGCGAATAGTTTTTGTTTTTCGGGATGCCCTGCCGCAATCAAATTGTGCAATTTCGTCAGCTATTCTTGTTTACCAAGAAACCAAAAAATTATACGGGCATAAATTTTGGGATGAAATGATTCGAGCAACTACAATTTTCCTAAGACGCATTTTCCTCTTAGCTGCAACGCAATAGAGCTGGCTGGGTCTGCAACAGTGCGCAGGTACAAACAATTGGAAACCGGTTCCCTGGGTTCTACTGGGGGTAGTTGATGTTGATAAGGGCTAGCAGAGAGTGAGAGTGCTTTGTCTCGTAAACGCGCATAGAACTCATGCAAGTAGGGCACAGGGACTACGTGCGTTTCAGCATGTTCAAGATGTTTACACGGAAGTATTCCACACCTTCACGTGCACAACTTTATTTATGTTTGCTCCAGTTTCGCGGTCAACACTTGAGCGTATTTCAGATACGGGAGCACTCACTTGGACTTTGTTTTCCAGGCTATGTTTTTACCTTCCGTATTTATCAATTGGGCTAATGTGTTGGAAGTGACATCAATTATATTATATAGTCAGTTTGTCATTAAGTGTCAGAGCTGATAGTATGAAGTATCTTTGACCCTAACCAGTCTGTATGTACCTACGTTAACAGTTACGTATGGTTCTGTTATCAATTGGAAACCATTTGGAACGTTTTTTTCCCTTATTTCCTTAAAGTCAAAGATGATAAGTTAAAGTTTTTAATATGATTTAAAAATTCGTACTAGAATCTATTAAAATTTTCACGCGCATAAAACAAAGTCTAAATTTTTATATCTAAAATAAGCCGTGAAAAAATCTACAATCGTAAACAAAATCTTAAATTCGGATTTTAGATAGTTTTGAAATAAGATTTATGTGGCTCATTTTAAGAACAAATTGTACCCATTTCTAGAATAAAAAAATTTGGTACAGTCGAGGCGGTGCCCGACAGTGGAACACCCTGTACCTTTTTTCTTGAAAATATTGTATTCCTGCATATTGCTTCTAAAAACTTTCCAATTGGAATTTATTTATTTTGTTTTGTTTTTGATATTTATACCTATAAGCCCCGTGAATTTTTACCGATTTTGATAAAAATCGAAAGTTACGTCAAAAAAAATTCTACTGCGGGGGAAACGGGGGAAGATATGGAAATGATTTAACAAACTTTATCTGCTCAGGAAATATGCGCACCAGCTGGTAAAGTTTCGTGTCTCCGAGATCTAGGTGTTCATACGGACGGACGGACGGACAGACGGAGGGACGGACATGGCTCAATCGCTACCCGAGGTTATGATAAGCATTTTGGTATAAAGAACTTGGGTCCGTTACATACATTGCACAAATCTACCTACCCTTTGTACCTTTGTACAGGGTAAAAGGAGTGCTTTTAAGACCTTAATTTTCAAGATTCAAAAAGGACGGAAAATAGTCTAAAATCGGACAAAAGCGCTTTTTTCAGACTTTCAATAATCATGCAATACTTTTTTTTTGGCTCATTTTAAGTACTACACATTTTTTTTCATTTTCAGTATCTTAATATATATGATCTGTATCGAACACGTTTAGAATCTCACGGCAGACTTGGCCGGTATACTGCAGGAAAAGAACAAAGCAACTTTGCGGTCTAAATAGAGCTCAGTGCTCGGCAGTAATCCGGGCAATTACCGGAAACTGGCTGGTGGGGTACCCATGCATCAAGGCTCAACGCACTTCACAATGACTTCTGTAGAAGTTGTGGAGCTGAGGAGGAGCTGGAGACGGTGGAGCACTTCTTCTGTCACTGCCCCGGGCTGTGCAAGACAAGGCTCCGATTCCTAAAATCATACTTCTTTAATGACCTATCCCAGCTCTCAGAAAAGAGTCCAAGAAGCCTCTCGAGGTTTATTCAGGCCACCGGATTTACGTGACTTTTAGATAATATAGGGGACCTCCTGAGTGGGGAACGGGTGGTGTAAGGCCTACCAGCGGTATCACAATTGGCCAATTTTTGGCCCAAGTGAGTTGGGACTTTAGGTCCCGACTGCCGCCCTAACCTAACCTAATATATGATCTAAATTTAAAATATTACTATTCTAAAAATTCGAATGAATATATTATAATTATAATTATTTTTTCTTAAGCTTTTTTGCTGTCGTTTTTCAATTAGATTGTTTTAAAAAAAGCCCAAAAAATTATGACCCAAGAGTTAATATTGATTATTTCATAATGAAAAAAATATTAAAATGAGAATCGTCAAACCCAAAAAAAAAGCCGGATTTCTGATTTTGAACAAACTTCAAAAACGATTTTTGTGGCATATTTTAAGAAGAATTGTTCAAAATTTCATAAATAAAAAAACTGCTTTTGAGAAAAAAAAATTTTAAAGACAAAAATTTCAAGATTAAAAAAGAGACTGGAAACAGTCTAAAATCATGATCGAAATCTTTTTGTCGGATTTTCAACAATCTTGTATCACGATTTTTGTAGCTCATGTTTTAAAAATAAGCTACTTTTATTTTTAAAATTTGAATTTGCGCATTTACGGGTTTATTTCGGGCTTTCAACTTGTAAATACTAAGTTGGAAATTTGATTATAAATTCAAGACTTTTAGTCTTATTTTTCATGCGTTCAAGTCTGGAACAGAGCTGAGTTGACCTTAGATTATAAGAAAGGAATTTTTTGAAAGAATAGAATGTTGAAGAAAATAAATATGAACTAAGCCACGTCTGTAGCCCGTTGATTGAATCTAAAAGCTGATTTCTTATACTTTTAAATATAGGTTAGTCTTTTAAATAAACAAAAAATCAATATACCTATTTAATTTTAAAAATTTTTGGGCTTAATTTGAGAATTATGGATTATGCCATCCTAAAGAATGAGGACTTGTGTCTTAATTCAAGAATTTTAATTATTAATTACACTAGTTTACACGAAAAATGAAACTTCGTAAAAAAGTGTTTTTTAGGCTAATTTTGGGTCGCGAAACATGAAAATGACAACCTTTTTTTATTTTTCTTAAGCACCGTTTTCGAGATTTTTTCGAAAAATATGTTTTTGGGCACTTTTTTCAGTTATTCATCAATATCTCGTGAATAAAATTTTGTATCGACATGAAAGACGACTAGATCGAAAGGTATTGATGATTATTGATTATCTCTTTACAATGATATATGATATGTACAGATTAAGTAAAAAATTTTGAAGTTACAAGCAACCAAAGTCGAAAAAAATTAATTTTCGACCATTTTTCAAAATTACAAATTTTTGGTTTGATTTTTATTAACGAAAATAATTATTGAAAATTATGTTAAGCTTTAATCGGAAAGTGAATTCTTTTACGAACATTTCGAATCTAAGATCTTTACCGGTTAAGAATTGTAGATGTTATGGAACCATGAACGAAAAATCACGACTACAGCTGCATGCAAATTCGTGAAGACGTAACTGAACGAAACTGAATGAAAAACTTTGACTGAAAAATTTTTTTTTCATATAAATATTGGAATTTCCGTTCCAGTTGCTTTTGGTTTTAACTTAAGAACTAAAATCAAAAATGCAAAAATTGTTTATCAGTGTAAAATTTTTTTTAATTTTTGTTTAAAATACAATCAGTTTTAGATCTGTTCCGCGTTTAAAATCAAGCTTCTTTAAGTCAATTTGACTGTAATGTTCCTGCAGGCACTAGTCAGATTCTCCAAGATTATCGAAATCCTGAACAGTACTTTTTCAAAGTAATTATTTGTAGCAGTGATAAGGAAAGCTTTATGTATAAAAAATGTAGTCTGAAGCTGTAAAATTTCGCGATATAAAAACCAAAACTAAGCCCTATTTTCGGTAGTGCGTACCCGGAGCTTTTCAAGATACAGTCGAACTTCCCTATAGGAATTAACTCGGAATCAGAAAATTGGTTCTTAGTACAGAAAACTAATTACAATTTTTTTTTTTTAATCAAAAATTTTCTTTTGTATTGAACTTTTAAATTTTTCCTTTAGTCCAATCTTAAAAATGTCAAGCGATTTGAAAATATGACACAGAATGTTTTGCTTCTCTTCTCTAGATATAATACGTTCGCAAGCAATAAAAAGACTACTTTTCCGCAATATATTCACCAAAACTTTCGACTTCCTTTCTTCTTATTTAATTTTCAAGAGTTATACAAAATTCGTTTTTTAATTTAATTAATTCGTTTTAAAATTTAATTTAAAATTATAATTTGACTTTTATAAAGCAGGCAAAATATGTTTGTTGTTTTTAAAATACACTAAATCTTGTACGGAAAAATAGCTTAAAAAAATTCGTAATAGGAAGAAGTTCGTGGTGTATAGTTTTCGTTATAGCAAAGTTTGACTGTACTTTCTTAGTGACGTAAAAGCTATGGTTATATTTTATACTACATGTCAGTCAATCAAAAATTATAACATAATCAAGATTTGTCTTTTGATAAATTCCAGATTTGAAAAAAGTTTATAGTTCGTCGCAGAGCAGCTCGTCATATGGAAGTTCCACTGTACCTTCTGTGTGATGCAAAAAACTCTGGTTGCATATTTTATTTTATGTCAATCAGACGAGTTGAATTAAATACAAATAATAACTTAATCAACATTTTCAGCTAACAAATTTGTCAGAAAATTATGAAATTTTTTTTTTTTTTGCAAACTTTGCAAAAATTTTTAGGCGCGTGTTTGGAAAAATAAAAATAAAAATATGATTGAGAAATAGAGTTTCGTAACAAAACTTTTTATTAAACATTTTTAACTTAATAAAAAAAAATATGCGTCACACTTCAATTTTTAAGATAAATATTCGTCTTCTCGTCTACTTTTTAAAGCCGTATGGTGATTTTTGCTATTTCAAAATGGCGGAGCTACAATGGCCGCCTAAGCACAGTAACTCCATAATTTAATCACCATTTTTAATCTTATTCTCAGAAAAACATTCAGACACTTTTGTTGTAGTTGATTATAAGTACGTTATTAGTTTTTCAAAATGGCTGACCTACGATTGTTTTTCATTTTTGTGTTTAAAGTTCGAGTTGGGTACCCAAATATGGGTTTTCGGGGTCGCTAATCACGAATCTGGGGTTAGAAATTTAAAATTATAAAATAAAAAAAAAATCATTCTTCATCTGCATCATTAGTTTCAAAAACCGCTGGCTTCAGTTTCCAATACCTGCAATTAAATCATTTAATTTGCCTGGACTAGAAGCTAAGTACACATAAGCTCGTAATATAGTATACAGCTGTCAAAAGTATTATTCTAAAAAAAAAAATTTGAACTCATATAGTACACAGCTGTCATAAGTAGCAGCGATTAGATGAGCTGCTAAATCTAGGTAAACTTTGGCTGGCAAAAGTTTCGCTTTTCTTAATAATTTTTACTAAATCAGCAAATTGGCAGCAGTTTCGCTTTTCTTGGTAAATTTGTACTGATCATCCACAATTGGACCACATGTCACATGTGAAGGCTCTTCAAGCTTATTCAAACATTTCCACTGAATACTTAGCCATCTGCTATTTATATAAAAAATAAAAAAAAAACTTTAGTATATCTATTTGATGTATATCATAAATTACAGCACGTGGCAAGCCATTGACCTTGCGCAAATTAGGTGCCTATATCGTGGGTGGTCATTAATATCTTGTCCCATATAAACAGTTCAAGCAACTACACGTGGCGCCCCTTTGATAGCCATAGTTGTCGACGTGCCAACGAATCCCACACGCCAAGAGGATCTGCGCAGTCGAATATTTCTTAACGTAAACAGCATACAACGCATTTACAACAATCACCTCCCATTCATGTTCGTTAGTTCCTCTATATAATCGATCCAATTTATTTGTAATGCCAAGTGCGTCGCATTTCTTCGGGTCTTTCCTACGCCCCCGCCTCGATATTTATGTTTTGCTTAAACGTAGAGAGCTACTACGTCAGCATGTTGACGATCCAACGTTCGTTTTAGCCGGCAACGTGCCATTATGCAAAATACTTGTATTTTCGTATTTCGTTATTTTTTATTGGATTGCCGTCAAACAAAAAAAAAATTCGTAGTAGTATGATGCCAAGCACATGGTGACGGCAAACACACGCTTAGTCAACTATTATCAGAGCAAAAAAATAATACAAATTTAAAAAAAAATGTATTTCCAGTTTGTATTTTTTTGCGAAGTCATTGACAATTGCATTGGGAATCACATGTCTATGGAGATGCCCATCTTATCAAGCTACAATATTCAGGAAATGTCTTTATCACTGCTAAAATTGGTCCGCTTATCAAATATCTGTGACTGTCTGGCTTTTTTCTGAGTTCTGTGTTGGCCCAACTTAACAATCTAAGTGTTAGGTGACATCTATCTATGATTCTTTTGGCACACATATTTATTTAGCCAAAACTGTCTGGAAAGAGCTCTCTGTGTTTTTTGCGTAACAAAATTTGGCATATTATTGTATAAATAATATAATAGATCTTCAATTCGCTTCTTCTTTTTGTAGCTTTGTTGACAATAGCTTATGGATCTTATGTTTAAACAGTATGCCTAGTTTAGAAATAAATAAACCATATATATGTGAAGACTACTTAGTTAAGGCAGAAGACTTAGACTGTTTTAATAAGAATTTTAAAAAGTCTCGCTCACCTTAACTGGAAGAAAAAGAATAATATAATATAATGATAATAATAAAAAAATATCACTGTGGTACCGATTGTGTTCGTATGCGTGAATATATCGAAGTGAAACTTACACTAAGTGATACCCACACCTCATACAGTGTGCACAATGTAAGTTTCAACTCGATACGTTGAAATCATGCAGGTGAAAACTCATATGAAACATTAAAATATATCATGATACATGGTACACACGAACGGTGTATGCTTGATACTTTTCAGGATGATCTAAATTGAATAAAGAAGACTGCACGCAGGGTGCGTAGCCGTAGTCTACATAAATATTCCTTCACGAAGGCATATTGAATTTATAGCAAAAGCCTAGTATCAACTTTAGTAGAATCCCGTATAATTCTTGACACGAAAATATAATTCGCCGTAAATGCAGTAGAAAAGAAACTAGAGTCGAGCGGAAGTAGAATTGACAAGGGTAAAGTAGAAGTACTAAAAGGGACGATAGAGTAAGAAACCTGATCAGAACAAGAGTATAAAAAGAAAGTGGTGCGTAGAGCTTGACAGCCTTAATATCTTTTTCAATAACTTTCTTCAAAAACAAAAAACTATATAAATAGGCATGAAACGCAAAGACATAATAGAATGTACGGCAGATAAAGTTCTAGAAGAATTGAAGGTGCAACAGGTAAAAGACATGAACAGAAAAAGCCAACTACCGTTACAATCTTGGCAACCTCTCTCAGAAAATATCTGCTTAAATGCGTTCACTGAAGCTTCAACTTATAAATATAAATACAGAGCGACCGGGTCTGCCGGCAGGTAGGTGGCATCGGCGGGATTCTTCAATAAAGAGGCTCGTTGTAAACATGTATTTGGAACTAAAAAGAGAGCAAATATAGGGGCAAACACACACTCTCACAGTCCCGTCAGCCTCTCTCTGCTCTCACTTACAAAAGCTCAGCTCAAGCGATTTTTTTCAAGTTCCAACTTATTAATCTACAATGCATGTTTTTAACTGTATTAGCAAGTATCTCCAGATTTTTCCCAAAGCGCATTTTATTAATCTACAAATTACAAAAAAATTAAGAGTCAACTCATCGGATTTTTTGTTTCACTTATCTACTTTGCCAGCAAACATCTCTGTAGATTTTCCAACTATCTCCAAGACGCATCTTAACAAACAACAAAAAGCTAACTTATCAATCTACTGATTTCAAGAGTCAAGTCAACTCTCTGTGCTTTTAAGTTCCTTTTATCAACTTTGGCAGCAAACATCTCTCTTCCAAGTTCTCTCGAAGCGCGTCTTATCAATCAAAAAATTACCAAAAAACCAGTTACTAAAAATGCCAATGAGAAGCTACTATCATCAACTTATTTCAAGAGCCAACTCTCAGTGTTTTTAAATTGCTCTTATCTATATTGCCGACAAATATCTCCATAAAATTTACAGTTTTTTAAAAGCGTATCTTAACCATCTATGAATTTGATTAGTCACTAAAAAAGCCAACGAGAGTTTTCAGACAAAATCTTTAACAGCAGCTGAAAATACCATAAAAATAATGCTGTATGAATCAATCATAATTCGCACAATTCTCTTTATTGAAGTTTGAAGCTTAGACACGCCTTCTGAATTTTGAGGGATTGAAGCTACGATAAGAAAAAAAGGTTAAGTGCAAGATTATTAGGCTAAGCTTTTAGGAATATTTTGCTTCGTCAAAAGCTAGTTCGTCTTATCTTACAACTTTCAGCAAACATTTCTTTTCAGACACGTTTTATAAATTTTGAAGCAGCGAAATACAATCTAGAGGCGCTAGGATAAAGAAACTTGATTAGAGCAAGTGGATCAAGCGAAAATAGCTTTAGGTTAAACTTAAGTTTTGAATTTTATCTCATAAATGTAAAATCATCTATATGTACGTGTTATCTTACAACTGCCAGCAAACATCTTTCTTATATTGCAAATTCCAAAAGAGCGCATCTTATCTACTTATCTATAAATTCCTAAATGATCAGTCACTCAAAATACCAACGGGAACCACATGTCTACATGTCTGGCTTCTTGAGACACGCGAACATCTTATCACAATTCAAAATTTTCAGGAAAGATCTCTATCAATAGGTGAAAATACAATAAAAAATATGCTGGGCTATTCCAGTTAAAAATGTATATTTGCCTATAGTGTTTATTTGTTTTCTTTGGTATACTTATATGGCACAAGTGTCTTACTAATTTGTTTACCAATAATTCCGTTGTTGTGCATAAAACAATAACAAGCAGCTAAAGTTAAAAGAATAGATTAGAAGGCGTCAACAACTGGCCAGCCAGCCCGTTCTCGCGGAGAGGTGAAGTCAGCGCGACGCGACGCTCAAGGCAACCCGATAAATTCTGCCCAGAGCTGTTGCAACAGAAATTTAAACGAGAAATTTTAGAACAAAAAATACAAAAATAATAAAAGTTTAAACAATAATAACAACAAGAAGAAGAAGAGTTTAAACGCCGGTCGTTCAGTAATAACAAGGGGGCCCCAGCGAACTACGCAAAAAAAATAAAAAAATAAAAAAAAAACAAAACAAAAACAAGCCAAAAACAGCGTAAGAAATAACAGCAGACCAGCCAAACAACAACAAAACAGCTGTTGGAGAGCGCAAATATGCTAGCGCTGAGAGCGCATAAGCAAAGAGAGCGCTGTTGTTGCGCTACGTGTGCTTTTCGTACGGCAGCGCAGTATAAATAGCGCGTCTTGTAGCTATTGCAGCACACTTCAAATTCAAACACAGTTGAGTAAGCAACGGCAGCCAGCTAACTTAAAGCTAAAAGCCACAACGCAATAAACAAATCAAATATCGTGCAATACCTAAAACGCGTTCGTTTTCAAAGTGTATTAACAAAGAAATTGTTTTAAACAATTTGCACAGTTTTCTTAAACCAAATTAACTACTACTACTACTACTACAATAACCAAAGCAAGATGTCTGCATCACCTACTGCTCGTCAAGCCTTTTCACATGCGCTGCCCATGATGAAGACCAAAAAGATATATATCACAGATCCCATACAAATGCCTGAAGTGTACTCTTCCACGCCTGGTGGCACTATCTACTCAACTACACCCGGCGGTAAGTGTCTAGTCCAGTTAGAGCTGCTTGCTGATGAAACATTTTGGCGCACTGAATCAGCTCAAGCATTTCTTTTGATAAGCTCAGTCTGCAGCACATGGCGCATGACTCAGTCTTATCAAAAATAATAACAATAGCTGGCTGATGCAAATCTTGGCCAGTCCAATGAAATGTCATTGACAACTTGACTAACTTGTTGTTTGTTTTTTTTTTTTTTTTTTTTTTACAGGCACCAAGGTTATCTATGAACGCAATTTTATGAAGAATCTGCGCGGCTCTCCACTTAGCCAAACGCCACCCGGCAATATACCCAGCTGTCTGCTGCGCGGCACGCCACGCACACCCTTCCGCAAGTGTGTGCCACCACCAACCGATTTGATCAAGAAAACGCAATCGCTTAAGATTGAAGATCAGGAGCAATTCCAGCTGGAGCTGTAGAAAATTGTTGTTCAACACTAGAGGCACGGGCAGGCGCATAGCAATTCCATGCAGCAACTGCCATATCATTATTTCATAGCTTATAGACCTGCCCACAAATTGCATCACTTCATTTACTTAGTTGTATTAACTGATCTTATAATATTTAGTCTAGCACCTCATAGTTACAGTTACACCCAAAAGCACATTTCTACATCTTTAGTACTTAAGTTTCTTTTAGTTTTTATTTTTATATACTTATGTGTAGTTCTTCCCGCCATTTTGTTGAGCGATTTGTTCAGTCATATTGACTTAAATTTGTTTTTGTATTTTATAACTTATATGCAAAGTAAAACAACAAAAAAATAAATAGCAATTATTAAATAAAAAACAACAATGATTAAAAATGCTCAATTTAACTTTTTATCACTGCGGCGCATTTGCTATAGACCTTGAGTAGCGCATTGGCCTTATTAACTATAGCCAAAATTTAACATGAATCAGTCATTAATTTTTTTTTTTGGCAATTCTGTTGCTGCTTATCATAACATATCATTTTCAAGTTACCTTGAAACTTTCTTTGACTTTCTGATTGAGGTTTGTTGAACTTGCGACATAGTCTGTTTTCTCTCAAGTAAAACCGGCCGGCATTTTGTTGAATGGAACGCCATTGTTGTACTAACTGTAAACAATAATTAGAAGCTGCTGCGCTAAGTTTTTTTTTTTAAGTTATGTCTATATAGACGACCTTAAAGCACGCGTAGTCATATAAACAAAGCCATAACCTACATATGTATGTATAGGCATATAAATACATAGATAAAGTCATACTGTACATAAAGCTCTGTTGTATATAGTATATTTGCTTAAAAACCGGCATTCAAACAAGCGGCTGCCACACACAAGAATTAAATAACTGCGTAGTTTTTGCGGCGCGCCTTTAACCGGCGACAGCGGCACATGTGCGTCGATTCCAACCCCCACGACGCCAAACATCAGCAAAAAAACAACGACGAAAAAGAAAATCTTGACTACGTAGTGGCGAACTTAACATACCCTTTGCGACAGTTAATATACATATGCATATATGATGCATAGGGTAAGGTGGGGTAAACCCGGCCTACCACTGTTTTTCCAAAACGGCAACACTGAGCGAGCATTAAAAATAACCAGAGTGGTAGCATGACAGTTGTCTGTCAGTCTACATATAGATGCTCAATCGACAAGAAGTATATTTTTACGATTTTCAATTTAATTTTTGTGATTACATATTTGATTACACATTTTTTCTTGTTAAATAAAATGTTGGAAATTTCGTATATTTTTTTTTATTCGCATCGTCGTGTAAAATGACACAGTGGGGCAAATCCGGCCTCTAAATGATGGGGTCAACCAGACGTCCAGCTCGAACCAAAAATACGCCAGCAAGCTATTTTGATAGCAAATCAAATAGTTCTGATTAGGGATCATCCATAAACTACGTGACGCTCCAAGTGGTGGGGGGGTTCTGGCGAAGCGTCGCGGTCATATTGAAAATCTTCAAAAATATTCCGCCACTGTGTCACAAGGGGGGAAATGGGGGGGGGGGTCTATTTTGACGAAAATCAGCGTCACGTAGCTTATGGATAATCCCTTAGTCCTTTATTAACATTTAAACAACTTACATTTCGATTTTTCGATTTATACATATGTTTTAAACATTACGATTTTTTTAACCCTCCGATAAGTGAGAAGGTGGGACCTTTTTCATTTTCAAACTGAAATTACTCTTTGATGGTCCATGGGAAGTATACCCGAACCCCACATGTATTCCAAGGAAATTTTATCTAGAATCGTTTAACCCTCCGATTAGTGAGTCATCCGTTGGCCTTATACGAAGTACAAGGCACGCAGGGACCTATTACTATTTGTATGGAATTTTGAAATATTTGATGAAAACGCCATTTTTTAAAAAAAATTTTGATTTATTATTATTTACTAATTATAAATGTATAATGAATTTTAGAAAGGGATCATCCATAAATTACTTGACGCTGATTTTTGTGAAAATGGTTACCCAATCTTCCGCGAGGTTGCTAGGATTAGCAGTGCCACCTCTTGCAGTTTATAAGCTGGGAAGTTGAGATTGTGAGGAGTTATTTTCGCATCACTTCCCCCTTTGACCCCTAAGGGAGCATAGATACATAGTATTAATATTTTTTTCTGTTCGATACTCTATCCTTTCAACGGCAACACAGGTTAAACATTCGCCGTCTATCTTCAAGAGACGTAATTGAAAACTTTTGTTTCTGGAGCTTCATCCATGCAACGTACACAACATGACCAAGTCAAGAGACGGCTTGAAAGCCTTTACTACTGAAGCTTCATTCATTCAACATGCACTACAAGTCGGCGGCGTCATCGATCGATTTGCTCATTGACTTAAATATATGTATTTGCATAAGACTGCCTAGTCCGATTCTTGGACGCCATAAAGCAAAACGAGCAGGATAAGCGTCTTGAAGCATCTTAACTTTGTCTAGCGAGGGTGGCCTCTACAACTAAATTCCAAGAGTCATCGATTGCGCGGGTGATTCTTATCTTGAACTCAACGCTGATATTTTTGTTCGTTGTGTTGCTGTCAGGTACGGATTTGGTCTAAGGGGGGGTTCTTCACTTCGGTATATATATCAGAGCACGCAAAAGACTGTCAACCCATTTTCCAACTTTTGGGACCCCCCGTGGATCCGCCACTGGTTATTGTCCTTGACAACGTGTTCACAATCTGAGATTCTGACCGCGCCGCCCTTTCTTGAAGAAAGCATGTACTTCTTAAGCTGTACTATCTACTGCCAACAATAAGCCACATGCTTTTTCTACCAAAGCTTTCCATCGAGAACATTTTATTGGTTATTGCCGTCAAAAAAAAAAACACCCTAATAATATTTTTATTTATTTTTTTAAGACACAGTGCCCGGTTGAACTTAGCTCTTAAAGATAAATATTTAGCAAGAAAAGAACTATGAAAGAATTCGCTTCTCTAGCCCGATGGGTGAACTTTTTATGTATATCTAAAGTTTTTAAGTCTCTAATAAATACATATTTCAAACAATAATGAAATTAATTTAATCTTATGGTTAAAAAGAAGCACAAGCGTTTAAAATATATTTGCAATATGCAAGCTCATTAGAACGGCCTAGAAGCTAGACAAAATATTTATTCAAGGTTTCTCACGTTTCACGTTTTATACTATTAGTATTAGTCTATACATTTGTGTGAAGTTTGATCAAAATAGATAGACACACTATTTCATATAGCTCTCATATAAAAATTGAACCAACGCTCTCTTTTCCAGAGAGACACGCATAGCGGACTAGCTAGCGTATCACGTGACCTTCTAATTGTTGATTTTTGTATTATTTACCTCAGAATTCCTGACGCTATCTGCAGGCTGATTATATCATTTCAAAAAAACCGATTCTTAAGCTAAAATAATCTGAACGATAGCATCTATATTTTCTGGTAATAAAACTGGAAAATAAAGCTTCTGGCAAAAGCTGGAAGGAAATAAAAGCGATTGCGAAAAACAGAGAAAGCGGGAGAAAGTTTGTAGAGACCCTTTGCTTCAACTGGGAACCTAAAATATAAAAATAAGCTGGTGACTCTCTCTACGAATCCTCAAGTTTTTTTCCTAGCGACGGAATTGTTTTTAACAATTTAAAAGTAAATGGAAACCTTGAGTGAAGAGCGTAGCTGAAATTCTTGACAAAAAAAAAGTTTTGAAACCTCTTTTTTTTATATCTCTTTAAAAAAAAACTTTGGTTGTAACTATAGGGTGGGCCGTGATGGTGCTAAACTGCACCCAGTAACATTCGAACATCCACTGCTGGTAACGAGGTGCGGACGAGTGTGCTAGGAAAGGATCAGCGCTATAGTAAGATAAGATAAGATAATAAGATATAGTAAGACATCTGCAAGATGTAGTATCAGAGATCACGAAGATACTCCGATCCGAGACCGAACGACAATGGGACACAAGCCAAAGCGAACTTCCCAACTCCTGCGATTCCACATGAGCAGGACTAGGATGGTGACAGGAGCTGTAACGGGGCACTGCGCCATAGGCCTTTTGGCTGAGATGTATGTATGCTCCCCACAATGATTTCTGTCGCAGCTGCGGGAATGAGGAAGAGATAGAAAGCATCCAACACCTGCTGTACGACTGCTCTGCACTTCTAAAGAAACGCACCCAGTGTCTGGGAAAGCCCTTCTTTGAAGACCTGGGCAGTCTGGCAAATCTGCCCACAACGCACTTGGCTCTTTTTATCGAATCCTCAAAATGTTTTAGCAAGCAGGATGATTAGGCGAAATTGGGCAGTGACTATTTTACCTCCCCAATAACCAGCATTTACACTCTCCTCCCCCTACCATTCGCTTCTTTTTTACTCCTACTGTCTCTTAAATAGGCATCACAATAGGCCGCAAGGTCTCCGGGTGGTCTCGGCCTTGTGCCGAGCTGCCTAACTAACCTAATATAACATAGGGTGGGCCATCTGTTGGTTTGGTTGTTAAACACTTATAATTCGGAACATACCCGTCCAAGGTGGATGCTCTTCGACATATGTCAAGTTCATATTTACTCAATTTTAGTCATGGATCGTTTAACAACTGAACAACGCGTAAAATGGTACAAGCCCACTATGAAAATGGTCGTTCTGTAAAAAAAAATAGTTGAGGCCAGTGTCGACAAGTCGCCGGAAACATCGACGCTTACAAGATTCATATGACGCAACAATTAAAGCCTACGGACCATTATCAGAGAACAGCCAAATGAGTTTTCGTGAAAAAAAGTCATCGAAAATAGCGGTGTTCGCATACGATCCTGTAGAGTCAGCCGCGGCGGCCATTTGAGCGATATTTTTTTTCGTACATAAATGAGTTGTTTCAAACTTTTATTTGGTATATACTTATGTACATTTGCCCAATTTTGTTGGAAAATATACGAACAAAATGCAATTAACAAACAAATTAACAGCTGGCCCACCCTATATTTAGATCATTATTCCAAGTAATCATTTTGTTTGATGTAAAACTTGAGTGCTCATAGTACTCCTCTAATAACTAAGGAGCAAAGGAACTAATAACTTGAACTCTTAGCATTTAAGTACAATTTAAGCAACGTTAAAAAATAAATTATAATAAATTTTAATGTTTCTATAAGTATATTATATATATCTCTATGGAGTCTCAATTTGGTGGCCTTCACTGAACAATAAATCCACCCTAAAAAAGCTGACCAGGGTTCAACGTACCGCTGAGATTACCATCAGTGGAGCACTATGTTCGACACCAACTGAAGCACTAGATGCCATTTTAAATCTCCCGCCTCTGGACAAGGTGGGAAAACAATCAGCAGTCATAGCGGCTCTACGTATGAGAGAAGCGAAGAAATGGAATGACCTAGACTTCGGTCATTCAAGGATTCTAAAAGACTTCTCTTCCCTTATTCCTGTTAACTCGGACTACTGTACCCCACAGGAGCACTTCATCACAAAATTCAAAACCCACATTCCAACCAGAGATGAGTGGAATGTCGGTGTACCGGGCCCTCCTGGCTCAACTAAGATTTTCACGGACGGTTCGAAATTAGACGACCGCGTGGGTGGAGGCGTCTACATTGAAGAACTCAACGTTAGAATATCGTTTCGACTCCCAGATCACTGCAGCGTTTTCCAAGCTGAAGTTACGGCAATTCAGGAGGCTCTTACAATAATAAAAACCTTACCAATATGTAATAGGAATCTCTGTATATACTCAGATAGCCAGGCGGCTATAAAGTCGCTCGCCTCTCTAACTTCATGCATGAAGTCAGTGAACAACTGTCGTTCGTCTCTGGGGGAGATGGCAGAACAGTTTTCGATACACCTCATCTGGGTCCCGGGACATAGGGACATTGAGGGGAACTATATTGCGGATGAACTGGCAAGACAAGGAACTACCAGCATCCTCTGTCGGGATAAGGAGCGTCTGGGTATTCCTATGGCCAGCTGCAAATTAAGCATAAAGACCCAAACATGGAACCGAATAACCAACACGTGCAGGATTTCACGTCAAACATGGCCAGTGTACAATAGTAAAAGAACTAGAGAACTTTGCTGGTTAAATAGAGCTCATTGCTCGAAAGTTATCCGAGCGATCACCGGACACTGGCTAGTGGGGACTCACGCGTCAAGGCTCAACGCTCCTCACCACGATTTCTGCTGAAGTTGTGGCGATGAGGCAGAGCTAGAGACGGTAGAGCACCTTTTCTGTCACTGCCCGGGATTGTGTAGGACAAGATTCCGCTTTCTCAAGTCTTATTTTTTACATGACCTATCCCAGCTCTCAGAACAGAGTCCAAAATGCCTCTCAAGGTTTATGCAGGCCACCGGATGGCTGTAAATGGGGACATCTAAAAGACCTACTAGTGGGGAAGGGTGGATGAAAGTCCATCACTGCGGTATCACAACGGGCCAACTTGTTTGCCTAAGTGAGCTGAGACGTGTCTCAGCTACTGCTCTAACCTAACCTAACCTAAGTATATTATTTAATACATCTTTAAACTCAATAAAAAGTAAACGCCTGAAAAGAGGTCTTATAATCTATTGTCACTAAGCCAACTATATCTTAAACTTACGTAATAATTCGTACTGATACAATTTTCTTACCTAATAGTATTATCAGTGATTCATTTTCAAGAGTTCGAACTTGTGTTCTATATTCTAACTTCACAGAACTAACCAGACTTTGCCCCTCTAATGTTTTGAACATGGACTAGAAAGTCTGACGCATCAGCAACCAGTTGATCACACGATATGACGTCGTTCTATTAGGCAATAACACTCGGACTAGTGCTAGACTGGTTTTTGAAATCAACGGTTTTTTTTATTATTTTCTCAAGGTCTTTCCCTCGGCTAAGTTCTTATCAAAAACTCTACTTGGGGAAAATAAGAAGCAATTAAAATGTCATCTAACTTGCAGCTTTTGCGATATTTCTATAGAATTTTATATTTTTCAAGGAATAGACCTGTTGACAACTATCATTTAATTTCTACAAAAGGAACTGATATTTGTTTTAGGGACGAGAAACATGTATTTCTTTATTTATTAAATGCATTTATTTAAGTAAATAACGTCAATTACTTTTCATTCCGACAGCTGCGAGCCAAACTTTTGAAAACGATTTCACTTTTGTCGAAATCGAAATCTAGAACACCTTTCTCATCTCAAAAATAGTCTTAATATACAATATATGCATACTAATTAAACTTGAATTAAAAAATTTGTGCATTTCTGCCCGACCCAGAGCCTTGACTACGAAAGTTAGGACAAGCGCCAATATTTACCAGTGTGTACACATTTTGTATACTATTTTATGTATTATTTAGCGCTTTTTGTATGATAGAAAACTAAGCAGCTGTGTCAACAAACGCCATGATATAAAAAAAAAAAATGGTATTTTTTTTTTAAATCCTGGAAATTGTAATTCGGTTGCAAAACTTTATCTTTTAGGCTTTTCAATGTACATTTTTTCAAAAGCTTTTCTTAACAATAAAAAATCATGCCATATGATAATTATAATTTTTGTTCACTTTTTTAGCTTGGCACTTCTGCATCGTTATTTGGGTTGCTGACGTCCTTCAGTGGCACACTTCTGCATTTCTGCACGATAATGTGAACACCCTAAATAATCGGCCATGCTCCGAATAACGAATAAAACAAAACGCACAATTTTATTCGGATTCGTTTTTGAGTGCTCCCAAATCCGAATTTTTTGCTGTCGGCAACTACTCAGATTTCCCTTGCTCATTGTTAGCATAGCTTTACACCTTTCGAGGGAAATTATCCACGACTATGCAAGGGAATTTTTTTTTATGCAAGATATGAACTATTTTAGCAAGTCATGAATATTTTCTTATGCAAGACATGGATCATATAAAAATTCGGTTTGAGTTGTGCATGTTATTTTTTGGGTTGATTCTGAAAAAAAAATAATTGTCAATAAATATATATGTAACTTTAAGTTGGCATAAATATAATATAAGAGTATCAAAGATTATTAAAAAAATTATTTCCGTTTAAAGGCCCATACGCAGCATGCAAAAATTCCGCACAAAATGTCAAAACTTTATATAAAAGCAAATATCCCAAAAAAGGGACCTATTTTGCCAATTCGTTTGAATTCGTCTTGCAACAAAACATTCGGTTTCAAACCACATAAAAACTCGTTTTGGTGAAATTGTGAGCACCAAACATTCGGTTTCAAAACGAATCCGAATAAAATATATATAATAAAATATTCAGATTCGTTTTCCGGAGCACCAATTTTTCTTCAACTTTTTGCAAACCTTTCAAGCTTTCAATCGCTATTTATTTCGATAATGATTCAAGCCGATGATTTCGGTTACGGTTATTAGGTAGGTTAGAGATCGCTGGCTAACATAAACAGTCAAAACCAGGGATATACCAGAAATTTTACAGCGGATGCACAAACATCTGACCAAAATCCATATACCCTACACTGCGACTGTTTCCCAAAGCCAACAACCAGCTTCCAAATCCAGCAAACAAGCAAAAGAGCATCGTAAGCACGTTCCACATTCTGCCTCTAAAGACTTTGGCGCATTATTGAAAACTGCGCATGAATAATTAAAGCAAACAGACGGCACGCCAACTATTATTATATTTATGTACATTGTAAATTATTCAATATATTATGAATTGTTTACTTTTACAATCGTCGCCTCTTCCTCTGCCGCTTTGGATAATAAAATTAAAATTTATTTTGCGATTTTCTTTAAAAGTTGCGCATCGAAAGTTGAACTGAAATATTCTAAAGCGATTTTTAAAAATTTTAACTAATAATTTTGAGACTTTTTTTTTATTCTTATCTTACAACTTTTAAAACTATTTTTAAAAACCTGTCACTTTCAAAAAAAAAAATTATTTTTTTGAACATATATTTTTTAAATATGTCAATCATGAATTTTTTTTAAAATATACCTAAATTTTTACACGGTAGATACGTTCGAGAAAAAACCGACATTAAAAAAGACATTAAGTAAATCCTTAAGCTACTATGAAAATAAATTAGAAAGGGGACTGCCCCTTCCTTTTTTTTTTTTTTGATATTTATTTTTTTATTGGCAATCAACCGATACAAATTAGGTTATAATGCAATATTGATGAAAAATTATTAGCTACACAAAAAATAAAATTTAGTGTGTGATAGGGAATGCCCTAAATTTCTAAAAGATTAGCTTAATAAAAATATTTTTCTTTAAAATTTAAATTAAATTGGTTTTTTTAATCGTGATAAATCGAATGAAATTGAGTTAAATTGTTTTCTAGACCTTTGCTATTTCAAAGCCGTCTAAAAATTGGCCGTGTAAAACAGAATTGAGTATATATAATATTTATATGTACATATATCTATGTATATTCCCGTCGTTCCAGTATGTAAAATAGGATAGGCACAACCGTTTGTGTTGAAGCAGTTTTTGTTCTGAAGCGTTTCGGACTGCTGCGTACTGGTTCTTGTTTGCTAATATTTCCTCTTAAAAGGCTTAAGCTTAATACGAACAATAATAAAGTATTCACTTTTCTAATTATTGCTTACGAAAGTGTAGGGTACAATATAGTCGGAATGTTCCGACCGTAACCGACTCATATTTTTATTTTTTTTAGTGGAATAATGTTAAAAATAAATAAAACGAAATAAAATAATTCTTACATTTACATTGCTACAAAAAAAATTAAAAAATTCCAATCTATTTTTTAAAAAATGCGTCTGTTAGGCTTTTCCTTTTATTACGTAAATATGAGCCAAATCGATTTGGTGTATCAATGTGAAAAAAACAATTTTTACCCTAAACATGATTCAAATCGAAAAAATATTTTTATATTTAAAAAAGTAGGTATTTATTTTTTTTTAAATGTAAAAAATAATTTACCATAAAAAAAAATATTTTACATTTAAAAAAGTATATATTTGTTTTTACATTTAAAAAAAATATATTTTCACCATAAAAAAAAAAATATTTTTCGTTTAAAAAAAATATATTTTTACCATAAAAACAAAAAATATTTTTACATTGAAAAATAAAAATATTTTTATTTTATTATATTGTATTTTTATTTTATTATATTTTTGCATTAAAAAATAAAAATATTTTTATTGTATTATATTTTTTGCAATAAAAAATAAAAATATAGGTATTTATTGCATTATATTTTTGAATTAAAAAATAAAAATATTTTTACTTTAGAAAATATAATTATTTTTATTTTCTTAATTTTATTATTATACACAGTTTTTTGTAAAACAAAATTATATTAAATTTATTTTCAAATATTTAAAAATCTACATCGATACGATTTAAATTTAAACATACTTTCGTTATTTCGTTAATTTGTTATTCGAATACAATTATATATTTTTTTAAATAAATATGAATTTCCTTTGAAAAGTTTGCTATAAAAAAATAAATGTGATCAATCTGTTATTCGAATACTTCAAATAAATATATATTTTTTTTTTAAATAAATATTAATTTCCTTAGAACAAATTCCAAAAAAGATTTTGTTTAACCTAATTTTTTGTTCGAATTTTGTATAGGTCTCAAATGATAGGCAATTAAGTCTTCTGTTGTTCGGGAATCCCTTCCATTGCTATTTTCTATGAAAACAGTCCAATAAAATTCATGTTAATGACACCTCTTCATACAAAGTGCGATTCTTAGGATTTTTTTTACTAAGGTACCTATTTTTTCAACATATTCGAAAAAAAAAAATGTATATTAATGGGTCTCTACGCCAAATGATAAACAATCAATTGTTATTTTGTTATTTTACCGAGAACCCATCTAGGCCCGCTGAGATGGGCGAAGGGGGGATTCCAACCGAGCCCGAAGTTTTCTTAGGGGCCCGGTATAATTACTGTGGTACTGTCGTGATTCAAGCTAAAGGTGTGATAGAGTGGCCGGTACATTTTCCCACGGGCCCGGATTTTTTCTCTACGGCCCTGAACCTCCCAAACAAAGTAATAAAGTACTATAAAAAAATACGAAATGGCTTATAAAATTCAATTAATTTAATTTACTTCATATTTCGTAGGAGTTCTGGCCAGGAACCTATTCTGTAGAATATAGTATTCATTTACATTTCATGGATTATTAAAAGATTCAGGAAAAATGTAAAAAAAAAAAATATCCCATTCGATTTAGGATAAAAACTTAATACTACTATATATCTATGTTTAGTTTTTTTTTTTTGGGCCGCTTGAAACTGTTTGATATAGCACTTGGCAACATCAGGCCACTCTGGGGCTCCTTAAAAAAAATACTGTCTGGAATGTAAGCAAGTATTGTGCAGCTTGTTTTCGATGCACAACCGTGAACTTCTTCTGTTGACGAAGGCAGACATAATTCTAGTAAGGGAGCTGATTTTATCTACATAGTCCTCAAAATTTAATTTTGTGTCTAATACAACTCGAAGTTGGAAGTATTGTCAATACCATTCAGAGCTATGTGACTATTTGGTAAGTATCTGGAAAATATTTATCTAGAGAAGTATACGGCTAGGTTTTTATCAGTGCGAACCATGATTTTCCATCTAGCAAATTTGGCATTTAAAGATTTCAATTATCCTCAAACAAAGTTCGGCTATACAAGGCAGTCCTTAAGCCAGTCTGGACGTATGCCATGCAGCTCTGGGGGGGCGGCGAGCACCTCAAACATCGAAATCCTGCAAAGATATCAATCGATAACTCTTAGAAACATTGCAGGCGCTTAAGACTTAAATGTTCCTTACGTCAAAGATAAAATAAGCAAAACATCGCGAAAATATTTAGAGAGACTTCCTAACCATCAAAACTAGACAATAGTATGGATGTTAGACGTCTGAAAAGATTTCATATTCTGAACCTTCCAGATCGATTTGTGATTTATGATTGTCTCATATGACAGATTGCAAATAGAAATACATTAAAAAAAAAAAAAAACTATCCTCAATTCGATGGACCCTAAAAAATGTATTTCGATACGTTATCTTTATTAAAATGAGTAAAATTATGAGGAGAGTGGTGGGTTGTTCTGACTTTGCAAATTTTAAAAGAGATTGAGTGTAGCCTAATAGTATGCTATAAAAAGTGTTACAATCAAGTTACAACGGGGGCGCATACAAAATTTCACCCTTATGAACATGAACAGCCATGACAAAAAATTGCAGCATACTTTTAAGCGCAGCGCTAAATAAACAACAATATCTAGTAATTACCGCCTACACTTTGCAGGAATGTCAGCCGAGCAGCACTCCTTTTCAGCTATTTTTTGGCAAACCAAGCTAGTTTCAACCAGTTCAAAGCGAACCTCTGCCTCTTTTGGAGGAAGCCTTCAAAATTGAAGCTTATTGTTGAATGTGTTATGTGGCCTGCCGAGTTATCAAATTTCATATGGCAGCGAGAACAGCTGCCATTTGCCACGGTCTTTTGGCTTTTGGGTCTCATGCCCAAGATAGAGGTGTCCATGCCCAGCAACGCTGATCGCTTTTGATTCATTTGATCGTGCTTATAAGCACATTAAGCGAATGCAAGCCACTGGTGAGACACAGTTACTGCGCCCCCTAAATGGGGCCGGGACTGCGCTTGCTGCACTTTCGGGGCGCGTGATAGAACCCAAACGAATCGCGTTTCGCCGGCTCAGCGTTATATGGCGGTTCATTGAAAGCAGAAACCCGGCAATGACTTGACTTTGATTTAATTTAAGTATATAACAAAAAATATACATATTTATGTAGGTTTTATGCTTTTTATTGTTGTTGGTTTCTTTTTGTTATTTACGAACAGTTTCTGTGAATTTAGACACAAATACAAATACAAGTTTGTTTTTCTTGCAATTTTTTTACTTTTTTGTTTTTTTAAAAACTACTACAAAAATTGATTTCTTTTTTTATTTTTTTTTTTGAATTTTTACCGTCTCTGGCAGGTTAGCGCTTAAAAACTAGAAACATCTAAGCATAGTTTTTAGCTATGCATATAGCATGTTTTTTTTTTTTTCTTTCATCTTGTATATATATATAGTATATATTCATATAAAAAAATACAACAAATTTGCAATTCGTTTTGTTTTAGCCGCTTTTCAAATGCAGCTCAAGTTTTACATACATATAACATTTAAGTATGGCAAAAAAATCTTTTTTCATTTTTATCAATTAATTTTTTATATATCAAGCGTTTGAGAACGCCTTTGTTTTTGTTTGCTTTTTTTTTTTTAGTTTAGTTTTTTGTTTGTTTTTGTTTTTTCGTTTTTTATTTAACGCAATTACAAGCTAATGTTTAAAACTTATAAATACTACAACGTACGAGATCCGCCGAAATCTCATAGAATTAGCCAAAACGAAAAAATTAATTAAAATTAAATAAATTAAAGTTGCGTGTAGTTGTGTCATTGCATATGTGTGTGTGTGTGTATGTGTATATAAATATGTTTCGCCTGTTTTTTTTGTTTATGTGTACAATATTTAAAAGAAGACAAAAAATGCGACAGGAAGCGCTGCTAGATTTTTGCAAAGTTTTGTTTAAAATAATTAAAATTTTATAATTATAAAAAACTTTTGCAGTTGGGTGGGATGTGTTTTAATTAAAGCATATATATTATAAATATATAGCATTTGGGTTATTTTGTCTTTTTGAAAACACTTTTTTATAGCAATTTTTAAGCAGATTTTTTTTTAGCGCTTTTTTTAGCTTTTAATATAAATAACAAATGTAAAAAAATTTAATATAATTACAGTTTCGATTGCACTTTGTTATGTTTTGTTGCTATGGAGTTTGTTTTTTTTTAGTTTTTTTTTACTGAAAAAGCAGTTGTATTATTTAAATATTTAAAAAAAAATATAAGGTAAACTATGAAATATGCTTTACAAAAATTATTAGCAACAATTAATTGATCACATCGATTAAACGTAAGCATATATGCCAATCACTTAAAACTACTTCAAAATCATTATATCATTTTGTATTCTTTATATATAACAACAAATATATGCAGCAGGCCAACTAAAGAACTATTAAATATACAAAACGCATCGAACCGAACAAACTGGTTTTTTTTTTTTTTCCATATTACGCGCAAAAACAAACAAATATTTACAATGTTTTAGTTTCATTAAAAAAAAAAAAAAAACTTTCAAAAAACTTGGTCAGTTTTGTGCGTTTTCATCGACGCACAGCGTGCAAAAAACGCACAAAAACTCCAGAGACCAATTGGGCCAATAATTGATATGAAAAGTGGCACTACTTTAGCTGCTAGGGTTATAAATTTGTAGTATCTATAACTCATAACTAACGCTATTTATATAAAAGATATATGTTATATATATAAAGTTTCTTGGTTTTACAATTTCGTGCAGGCTTTTGTTTTTTTTTTGTTTTTGTGTGAAACTCTTTTGAGAGTTGTTCAACGGTTGCCCTGCTACTTGCTAATTGGTCACTTATTAGTTATCACGCGAAATGCATTTTTCTTGATTACATATTACATACATATTACAAAAAACGTTATACATAACCACTGCTGTTACTTAGTATCCTTGCTCAAGACATACCTGAAACTCGAGCACCGCTCCTAGCGAGTGATGCCGTTCTAAACACGTATATAAAGTTTTATATAAGGTAGAGTTTTTGTTTTTTTTTTTTTGTTTTTTTTTTTAAATACTGGCAGGCTGCAGCAGTCTCAATTGACCTCGAAATTCTACTCCTACAGCCTACCAGTATCTACATATGTTTGTGTGTGTATACATATATATATATATAATAATAAACAACATCAACATGATCACCAAAAATTTCGTAATTCTTTGCTTATGCGCTACTGTTTACATTCCGATTCGGATGCACTACAAAAACACATGGAGCTATCCAAAAAAAAAACGGCCGCCCAAGCGTAAACCGACAGTTGGACTGCCAGCTACAATCACACACAAATATTTATAAAATAGTTAAGAGAGATAGCAAAGGAATTTCTATGAGAGATAGCTAGCCTGAGGGGTTTATTGGGATTTGCGGGAGAGATTGTGTTACACGCTTACTGCGATGTGCTTAGATTGGAAGGTGATATTGATGTAGGTGGCGTTTCCGTTTCGCTGCTACCCAAACTGGCGTCCACAACATCATGTCCAACATCACGTGCACGCATTGTTGGTATAGGCGCGCTGCTAGCATGCTCCGTCATTGGTGGTGGCATCAAGCCGGCACTATACATTGAAGACGGGTTATTATGATGCCAATACATGACCGGTATGCGCAGCGTGGTGGTCAGTGTATCATTGTGTTCTTCCAGTGAATTGCTGGCATAATGTTCCACTAATTTCTTCAAGGTTGGATATATATTATAGGGCGCTGCAAAGCCGAAGCCACTTTCTGTCTCATAGATAATGCAATGGTGTATGGCGCCCTCGCACACTATTGAGAGCGCATAATGTCCAGCATCACGTACGCGTATTAAAAATGTGCCTGTAGGTGAACCTTTAAGCAGCTCCTCGGCATCACCTCGCTTGGCATCCTTGAGGAACCACAGATCTTCGTTGTTGTGTGGTTGATTGGATACCTTTTCATAACGCTCCAACCACTCGACAAATCCCATCTCGAGTATGACCTTCAGGTCGTCTTCGCTGAGTCCAAAGCCTTTGAGGCGTCTGTAAGTTGTGAAAAAAATTGTATGAGCTACAGTTTTTAATTTCTGATGCAATAATGAAGCGCCGCAGAAAGCTCAGCTGGCTACAGTCAATACCCGCAAACTGCAATTATTTAGGAATTTTTTTTACAATAATCAACAAAAGTACATCTATGCTTTAAATTTCTGATGCAACTATGAAGTCTCATGCACAGCTTAGGTTGTTACAAAAACCAATCAAAATACTTCTATAAAAATTTTGATTTTTGCAACGCTTTTTAGACTGACGTACCACTGTGACTCGCATATACTATATAATGACATTTGGGATATACCCTTTTTAATATAGTGTCATAGTAATATTTTTTTAATTTGCATAATCAATCGGTTATTGAATTTGTAAGTACAAATGATATGCCATATAAAAAGAAATACTCGAGCAAAAAAAAATATAAAAAAAACAGCGGTCTGCATAAATATTCATACTAAAAAAGTTGATTTGCATTAAAACGATTTTTGGCATAAATTTCAAAGAAAATAGGTAGAGGAGCAGGTAAACTAAAACGAAAATTTCATAACCCTGCAATATTGCCTAAATTACAAAAAAAAATAAAATAAAACTTATTTTTCTTAAAAAAAAAACGATAAATAACATAAAATATTTATAATAAAGCAATTTGCATATAAACGATTACTTGCGCAAATTTGCAAAAGCAAACGTAAATTAATGTTATAAGCTCTATATGTACAAAGATTTCATATCGTTGTGAAATCGCGCTATTCTTAAATAAAATAAAAAAAAATAAAATATAAAATATTAAGTCTTAAATGCATTTATTCGCGGTATACTTTCTAATTTTTCTATGATCAAGTTAAAACAATTTTACGCTTTGCGAACATTTTAAGATACTTATTTCGTATCGTTGTGAAATCGTCAATTTTTTTTTTAGAAATTGCCAGAGAGCTTCTATTCTTTATTATTTTGCTGAGGTAAAAAAATTCAATTTATTAAATGATTTAAAATGCATTTCTCTAAGCTTTATAAGCTTTTTGACTTTTTGCATAAAAAATTTTGTTTGCCAAATATAAGTATGTGCCATAAAAACTTAAGAAATATCCACTTAAAATTTTTTGTTGAGAGTATTTCATATGAGTATAAAAATCCTCTAAGTTTCCGCCACAAACCTTATGCCAAAAAAAAAAAAACATTACCCCCTGAGCAATTCCTCAGTTTGTTACATATTCCCTCCTTTAGCCGAATTTTAGAAATATCTTTGGGATATCGTCATCAAACGTGACAACCTGCGATACAGGGAATTTTCAGAGACTTTAAATAAAACCGTCTAGTGATTTCTGGCAACCACTCAAAAACTAGTTCTTTTCCAACCAGTGCACACTATTTGTTAAATAAAAGTAATTATATTTATATTCCTTTCGCTGCAGTTTTTTTAAGTTAAAATAATAATGCACAAACCAATGGTTTAGTTACAGTCGAGCTTCCCTATATTGAAATCCTCAAGGAATTTCACCATATTACAATTTTTGTTTCAAAATCACCTCAAAACGAGTTTCTAATGAGTTTTCTGTATATAATATTTTATATAATATGTATATATAGACATAAATAAGTAAGTAAATAAGTTTTTTTTTTTTTTTTGAACTAAAGCATTCGTGCATTTCTAGCGTAAAAGTACGATGCCTCAAACATTTATTCTTTTAGATTTATTTTTTTTCATTTCACTTTTAGTATACCTCAAGTCTTGACAATCAAGTTTATCGCCTGGAAACTTCTTAATTCTATAAATCAAATTTGCAAGCGTCTAGCGTAATTAAGTTGTGCAAGTGTTTTTGTTAAATAGAGAACTGCAAGTAAAAATCTAAAGCGACTTGGTTGAATACGTGATCTTGCCGCCGTGCTGTCTTGCTACTGGTTAGTATATAGACCCTACTATATCCCATAATACTTGGCAGGCCCCCCTTTATCAGGTTTGATTTCGCAACTAAATGGCGGAACTTGTGTGTAAATGATTCACATTGCCCAATTACCAATCAGAGAGGTCTTTGTGCTTTAACACACAGACTACCTACCTACAAGGGGCGATGGGTGCGGGTGCATTAAAAACATATGTCAAGTAGTCGTCGGTCGACAGTTCTTATCGCTAGCCACAATGGCGGCGCGAAATTAACAAAACCCACCGACGACAACGACAACGACAACGTCTATGATATCATCTTTGCAACTGAAAATCAAGACAAGAAACTGACTAATGCCCCTAGAAAAGATCGCGCGATTTGAACATATGTATTATATACATAAATGCAGTATCTAAAGATAAAGTTGCCCAAGACCTATTGCTTGATTGAGCTACTCTTTTGGTGGTTAGTCTTCTTATCGCATCAAGGCCATAGCCTGCCACGCACAATTAACGACCTTTGCTGGTGTTATCTGCTCAAAAGCCGACAGAGTGTTCTAATCACTGCAAAAACTATACATATTTATAGGGTTTTTTTTTTAGAGCCAAAAAAAAATTTGTTAAGCTTTTATTAAGTGGTACTTAAGCTATTAGTTTTTGATAGCTTTACACAGTAGTATTTCTAATTGGAATTTCTTATCACTATTCACTTGAATTGCTAAACTTTTCTACTTAAATTTAAGTTTTAGAGTGTTTAACCTAGCTTTCATAATTCCCAGACTCTTGGCGCCCAAATCGGAAGCTAATTTATTTAAACTGACGCCGCAAGGTATAGTTTCGTCCAAATTGTTAAAGTATCTGCACTTAATCGCGAATTGGCGCCCAAACCGAAAGCTAACTTAGCTTGTATTTTCAGTGTTAGCTAAAATGACTTAAGATCGTAAATTTTCTTTAAGTGATCTCTGATGGAAATGTCTGTAAATCCGAACAACGGAAATGAGGAACAGACAAAATACAGTAACAAAAATGTAATACAGTCGAGGCGGTGCCCAACAGTGGAATACCCTGTACCTTTTGCCTTGAAAAAATTTTTCCTGCATATTCCTTCTAAGAACTTTCCATTTGGATTTTTTTTCTTTTTTGGTGAAATTCGTTATTTATATCTATAACTTCTCCAAATTTTTACCGATTTTGATGAAACTCGAATGTTACGTCAAAGAATTTATTTAAAGTATAAGGGGTAAGTTTCAAGTTGGTATGTTGAGGGGTGTGGGAGAAAACACGGTAATTCTAGGTCACTTGTTACCATAATTACGTAGAGTCAAATATTGACGCAGTTTATAGGCAAGGGTGGTGAAATTTGTACATTTTTGACTATAACTTTTGCTGTATTTGTCCGATTTTGTTCATTTTTTACACACAGATGCAGATGCTCCAACGCATCGCTCTGTTAAATTTCAAATGAAAATATTAAACGGTGTGGCTAAAAACCACGAAACTCTACTGGGGGGGAACGGGGGAAGATAATGACATGATTCAACAAACTTTATCTTTCCAGGCAATATTCGCACCTGCTGGTAAAGTTTCGTGTCTCTAGCTCTTATATTCTCCGAGATCTAGGCGTTCATACGGACGGACGGACGGACGGACATGGCTCAATCGCTACCATAGGTTATGATAATCATTTTGGTATAAAGGACTTGGGGTCTGCCACGCCTCCTTCTGTCCGTTACATACATTGCACAAATCTAGTATACCCTTTGTACCTAAAGGTACAGGGTATAAATATACTTCTTGACAAAAGATATTAGGGAAATAATCATTTCTTGGACTTAAAATGTATCTCCAATTCATGTCTTCTTCATCGCAAATTTTTTTCAAATATCAAATCAACAACTAATAAACCAAAAAAGAAACATCCTTTTCACTTGATCAGTATTTGGCAAATAACAATTTGTCTTAATCAAAAAAATCTGACAAAAATATCAAGATCTTAAAAAATCACCCTTTATCCTCATACGTGTTATATAGCTAATGAGTGAGGTTTATTAAAGGCGACCTACGGCTCACCGTTTTTCAGTGACGCGTTGCGCTTTAAGAGCTTAAATAATCATCGTACACAGATACAGATATAGCATAACCACAGACATCCATATGTAAGTCTGACTGCAATATGAGCCGCGTAAGATGTTCACTTAATCTTTAATTAATATACTATAGTCCGTTAAAAAGAAAAAGGTTTGCGAATAAAAATAAAAGAGCGAACAAAAAAAAAAGACTGGGTATAAAATTAAGCACTTGGCAAACAGATAATGCCCGACTTGCTGATAACGATAGCGCCTTATCAAAGCGCTGCGAGTGGCAATATTCCCTCTACCCCAGTACATGGTAAACGCTTGCCTCGCTGCACAGTAGGCGTCATAAGTTTTTAAACAATACGCTGGGCAACTGCAATTACATTGCGTTTGCATCGGGAAACATTGAGTATGTAATTTTTTAGCCCAACTTAATCGACTTATATGCGTCATATGCCAAAATGTCGCAAATTTAAAACGATTATTATACATTTTATGACGTCACATCACATTTTGATGCAGTTTTATGTTTGACGTCATTAAATTAACATTTATTTTCATCGTCATCAATAAGCTCTAAATTTTACACAGTCACGACCGTCTAGAGAAAAAACTGCCGTCCCGGTAGTGACTATCGTCGGGCCCTAAGCGCACTCTTGATTCCCAAAGAAGTTACATGTTTAGAGCTTTTCGTTCATTCTAATAAAAGTATTTTTGAATCTATCATGGCTGTTCTGGATTTCGATTTCGTGTTATTAATTTAACAATGCAGTTTATCGTGACAATTATAGCAAGCTATAAAGATAGACTTTATTGTTAAATCGACAAATCCTTGGTCCCAACTCGTCTAGCTCGTATTTATTTTATTTTTGATCACTTCTGCTCTAAAAATAAGCGACCATGCCATTACCAGCACCAACTTGAAAACCCTTTAAAAGATAACTGCTGTCAGTTTAAAATATCTCCTTAAAAGAAAAAAACATTCCAAATAAGTTAAAAACGATAGTCAATAATACACATAGTTCAGCAAACAAGAAACAAACTAGTTCATTTGAGCTAGATAAGTGCGCTAGAACGTTTCGTTAACCAAAATCTGAACTATTGAACTATATTTTCCCAATGACCCAACACCAGTTGCAAGTGCTTCAAAAGTTTTAAAAAGCTAGTCAGGAGCAGATCTGATCGTTAAGCCTTTTTAGGAAAATACCAGAAAATTGAATATACATAAATCCATAACACGATCCTTAAAAGAAATTTTATAACATACTTCGCAGAACCACTTACAATTTAAGAGTCCAAGGTTATGCAATTAACGGTCAATGGTCAAGTAGTTTGCCTGTAGGTCGATATGCTTCAAAGCAAACTCCCGCATATTAGCCAAATATGAGTTATTTTCATATGCATGCATGCACCACAGTGGCGTGTCGGCGTGGCGAATTGCAAATCATCAAACCAGACGTTTTGCCTGTTTGTAACTGGTACCAAGCAAATGAATACCAAAATATTTTTGTATTATTATCGGCCAGCCGAGAGCTACCAAATGAGCGTATGTGTGGTGTACGACAGAGACCCCATGACCATGTAAAATGAGCCAAAAGTTTGTGCATTCAAATTCCTTTAAACGATGCTATGGTTGACATGTCGTTGGAGCATGAAACGAGCGAGTGACTGGCAGCTTAGTGAGTTAGTAGAGCTCTTGCGACGGCACGCCAAAAGCAAAACGCTCCAATTTGTCTGTCTACTCAGTCATACATACTAGTATGCAGAAGTTTGTGTGTCAGTTTGTATGTATCGTTACGCTGACTCGACGCTTATCAGTGACTACGTCATAGTATAGCATTAGTTTATATACTTACTCAATGTGTTTATCCTTGCGCAGCTGAAGCATTTGTAGCTCAGGCTTGGCTGCATTAATTTGACGTTCTAGCAGCTGTTCCTCTTCTTTTTTATTTTCAATATAGTGATTCAAACGCACTAGCTTGGTATGCATTTCTTCCAGATGCTCATTCAGTCTTGCCAATTGCTCCTGCAAATGTTCCTGTTCCAATTGCCGCGTGTTTGGATTTGCATTAGGGCCATTACTGCCAGCAGCACTGCTGCCTGTATTTGCTGCATGATTAGACGGCGTTTTAAACGATTCAACAACCAGTATCTGATCGCGAAACATTTTCTCTGCATGTCCAAAGACAAGCTGAAATCGCTTCTTTTCTAAAAGCTCATCTCTGATGGCATTAAAGGAGGTTTTCTTCTGATCCAGCGACTGTTCCAGCTGCTGCAGCATTAAATTGGTGCGTATAAACTCTTCGCTAAGTTCACGCATATTGCCATGTGGTTGTGAGTCCTCTTCATCATAGGGCCGCACTATAGGATTACTAAGCGTTATATCCAGCGATTTATTATAATCGATAAGCGATTTTTCCTTGTAGAAATTGATCATTTCGACGACGGAATTAAATTTAAGATCAATTTCAATAAAGCCATATTTGCCATTAACATGACAAATCTTGATAAGCTTCTCGTTGCCATCCTTCATAAGCGTTAAAGTATATTCGCCCATTTTAGAGAGTGCATCGCGCACCAAAAAACTGCCATCGGGTTTGCCGTATAGAAAATTCCTGGCGTCTTCGCGCGTGATGCGGCCCCAGTACCAGGGCGCATTGCGCAGCTCTTCCTCGTTGGGATCGCGTACTAGTGAGGCCGGTGCTTGAGGCCGCATTGCTGAGTAGTGCAGCGGTGAGGGATGCACTGTTTTAAAATAGAAACCATGACGTAGTTTGCATTAGTTGTAGTTAAAATAAATTATGTTATTTTTTTTTTCTTTTTGATGGATAGTCGGTCGAGTGGCTCTCAGCGGCCGCTGTTAGCTTTCGCTGCTCGCTTGGCGACAGCAGCGCAGCTTCGAAAACGTCAACGACGACGACGTTGACGACGCCGCATGCTGTTGCCAAGTGCCCCAAAACGCATTGAAATGCGTTAAAAAAGGTAATAAAAAAGCTTAAAGCAAGGCAGGTAATACTCACTTTTGCTTGGATTTTATGCACACACACAGCACACACAGACGCACACTCAGCTGTAAAATTTCTCTACCACTTTTCGCACGATTCCAATATATTGAATTTGATTTTAATTTTACGCTTATACGTTTTTTTTTTGCTACCAGTACCCGGACATCGTTCTACTCTCGATTTCGCGAAGCAACTGAAACATACACACACACAAACATTGGTTAAAAGGTAGCTCTATTCGGTGGACGACAAACGTGCTGGGTTTTAATTAAAAAATTAGCTGCTTTTTTACAAATTATTGGTGTTTTTGCTAATTATATGCTTTCGTTGTGTGTTTGGAGTAGTTTGTTTGGATTTTAAATCATTTTTATACGGAACTTGGACAATTTTTTTAATATAATCACATCACAATCAGCACACCATCACAAGCACACCATTTTGGAAGAAATCGTCAGAGCGGTGCCCATATGGCAGCTCTATTTGTGAGAACTGCTGTTGGAAGAAGAAGCAGCAACAGCGGCGCCAGTTGCCATTAACACAAAATAATTTTAAACTTTGAAAATGTTACGTTATCAAGACTTGGTTTTACGATTTACTAAATGTTAAGAGATCAAAATTAAGAAGAAGAATTAAGCAGCTAATAAATATATTTTCAAGCATGTCTTCATTACCTTCTCAAAATAGCTTATGTGCTTTTAGGTTAAATTAAGTCAAATTAAATGGCAGCTGTTTTACAACGATCTGGCAATATTGACGTGTTGTTAATATAAAAGCTCGTAACAGCAAGCTTGATTTCAGTACAAGAAAGCGTGCTAGAAATTCTATAGGAGTGAAGAGAACCGTTGACAAAATTCTGTTAAACATTTTGTAACAGCTGTTAAGACTGTAAACATTGTTAGGTGTTAGGCGCTAGCACTTTTTAACAAAATAAAGATTTAAAAAAAAAATACATGTTCTTAAATTTATCATTACTCGAAAAAATTCGAGTTATTTTTACACATCACAAATCTAATAATAATTAATATATTTTAAATGAAATTCATTTAGGAGAGCCAAATCATTTTAAGCAAAACACGTTAATTTAGTCCAATTTTGTCCAATTTTACATCCTAAAAATATTGTGTTTCCATAAAATACAAACCCAATACTAATCAAATGTAGACGATTCTATGGCCGCAGTCTTAACGCAGCAATGTATAAGAAAGGAATTTAAAAACCAGCAAGGACTTATGCTTTTATAACTTTAAGGTACAGCAAATAATATCGAAACCATTCAAAGAAACCAATCATGCACACATATTCACAAGGACCTTTAAGGAAGAACTGTGCAACAAAATTCATTAGACGACACTAACAATAACGTAGGAAATGGTAGCGGAGTGATTCCCACCCTGTCTGAAGCTCTTTAGATGGATCCCTAGATTTTTTTTCTATGAATGAAGTAATTAAAATTAGTCTGAAAAAAAAGGATAATATATTGGCTTAGCTCAGGTGTTATCAAATTTGTTGAAAATCCTTTAAATAAAATAAAACATTTTGTACATACACTTTAATAAAAATTATAAGCTTCGAAATGCATAAACAAACTAAAAACCTGGCATAAGACCGAATACATACTTGGAGATTTTTGTAGCGAGAAACAGAACTTCAAAATTTTCAGATTGCATCGAATTACTTTTTGATTAAATAGGTTTCGGTTTCAAATACTTTGTTAGTTGCAAAGCCAAATAATGAAACACAATTGTTATACAAAACCAAATAATTTAAAAAAATAGTTTGTTTCCACAAAAACTTTCAAAAGATTCATTGTAAGTTTTTAGAAACTGCGACACTACTTAAAAAAATTTAAATTTTTGTAGTGTGAGCCTTAGGCCTTAGTTTGTAAAAAATCTTGGTTAAAAAGTTCGTTCGAAAAAGTCCCTAAACCTTAAGTCCAACATACCACAGGTTTGGAACCTTACGAAACCAAAGTACAATAGCACAACGGTTCCTTATTTCAAAACAAATTAGTTTACATAATTAAATTTAATGTATATTATAATTAACAAGCACATAAAGCAACATCGGTTGGATCATATTTTCCATTCTTTGACTCGCATTTATTTCACAATCAAAAAACTTATTTTAGGACTAAGCTACAGAATATTGTGTAGTAAGAAAATATGGGTTTAAAGATTTAAATCTTTATAAATCATTGAGGCGTATGTTACTCTTGCTTTGTTTTTTTTTCCTTTCTTTTATCTATTTTTAAGTATAGTCATAGTTTTAGCGTTGCGTTTACTTTGTTAAGGTAGTAGGCGTTTAATGTTTGCCGATTTTAGTTTGGAGGCAGCACATCGCGTGTTATTGTTACAATAATTGTGTATGTGTGTGTGTATCGATAGCGACGCTCCAGAATGTTGGCGCTTGAGTTATGGAAGGTTCTAGTGGATTTGTATAATGCCCGATTCCAGAAGTTTCATTATTTTGTCAGCAATGGCTGGATTTTGCAAGTGTCTGAAAGAAACAAATATACAGATTGCAGTAAAATTTAAAAATTAAGCATTGAGCATTGACTTACTCTTTAACTGCATTAGGATCGCTTTGCATCTGTTCCAATATCATGCGCATAGCGGGATCCTTGAGTATTTGCTGTATCTCTGGATCCGACATAGCGTTTTTAAGCACTTCTTGTGGATTGCGTTGGAAGTTCATGGAGCACTGACGATAGCCTTCAATGGCTTCAGCATTATTCGGATCAAGTTCGAGAGCTTTTTGATATGCAGTTGAAGCTTTTGAAGTTTGTTGCATGCCCTGAAGAATTTTTCCTTTACGAATATAACCTTTAATAAATTTGACATCCAACTTAATGCATGTTTCGCAATCCTTTAAGCCTAAATCAAAAGCAGCGAGTTTAGTATAGCAGGCTGCTCTGTTGCTGTAGAGTTTTGGATCATCAGGATTGCGCTTAATAGCTTCAGAATAGTGCTTAACAGCATTGCTATAATCGCCTTTCTTGAAATATTCGTTGCCTTGCTCCTTTTCCTCCTCAGCCTTAGCTGGATCAATATAAGCGCAGCGCTCTTCCTCCTTAATTTTGGCCTCAACCTCGCTAAGTGAAGTTTTTATATCAGGTGTACGATGTTCAGACATGGCTTTCTCAAAGTAAACCTTAGCCTGTTTGTAGTTTTCAAGCTTACGATAGGTATTGCCAATGCGTGCAAACGACTTGGCAATTAGCTTAAAATCTGCGCGATTTTCGCGACCAACTTCGATACCCTTTTCACATTGTTTAATGCAAGCATCATACTCCTTGCGCTCAAAATAAACCGCAGCAATATTGTTGTAAAATGTTATATCGGTTGGATCGTGCTCAATGGCAGCATTATAATGCTTCAAAGCCGTTTCAAAGTCTTTCTTTTTGTATGCTTCATTGCCCAGTTCCTTTTCTTGCTTGGCAAAATACTTCTTGCGCTCTTCCTCGCTCATATCTTCTACCTTGGGCTCAGCTGGCTTAGGTGGCTCAGCAGGCTTTTGCGGTGAAGCAGCACGGCGTCCAAATCTAGGGCCACCTGCTCCAGGCTGTGGATCCACATCCATTGGTATATCACCATGCGACTGCATATAGCTTAGTATTGAAGAAGTAATTTCCTGACGGCCTTGTAGCAACACAGCATTTTGGGGATCATACTTTAAACCTAAAAACGTTTAGCACCGCTTAGTGAGGTTATGTCTAAAAAAAAAAAGGGCTTTGTTCTGCAACTTACCCTCGTTGAAAGCTTCCATGGCCTTGAGATAGTCTTGCAGACCAGCTGCAGCGGCACCCTTGCGTGAGTACCCTTTCGCCCATGTTGGGTTTATCTCAATTGTCTTTTCAGCATCTTCAAGAGCTTCGCGAAACTTCCCGGCCTTGGCATACGCGGCCGAACGATTGCTATACAACACATGGTTTTTGCCATCCAAAGCGATAGCTTCTGTGTAGGCTGCAATAGCGTCATCGTACTTTTCGGCATTGAGAGCACTGTTGCCCTTTTCCTTTAGTTCATTCACCTGCAACATGAGCAAAGGTGATGCACTCACATTTTTCAAAAACTTTTGACTTGACGCAATATAAATGAGTCACAAACAAAAAATTTGACTTACCTTTTCCATATTATGTGTTCTATACTATTTTAAATATGTTTAAAATTTGTTGGATTTAAAAACACGCTTTAGACGTTCTTAGCACGGACTTAAAATTGTAAATTCAGAAAAGAAAAATGCCGCTGCCTTCTGACTTTTCTAGAACGCATGCAGTGTGACCAAATCCTAAAAACTCAAATGTACTAAATATAACAAAAAATACAATTTTTTAGTATAATAATACAAAGAGTGTTTGCAAATAAACATGTATTTTTTGTACTATTAATTTACTTAAAACGTCAACTATGACAATTAACATAAGCATTTAATTTAAAAATTAATGTATAACTAATTGAGTTCAGTGGCTCTAGAAAGCCATTTTAAGTCATAGGTTATTTGGCCACGCTAAGAGCAGCGCAAATTTGCCGCTTTAATTATCTTATTTATTCGGTATATTATTGTTTTGCATAAAGTCGGTATATTTTCACTTTGAACTTTAGGTCCCACTGTAAACGACAGACGCTGTGGTGCGGCAGCTGAAAATAAATTAAAAATTTGCAAAATTCATACTTTAAACGCAGATTAATTAAACTTTAAACCGCTGAAAACTGTACACCGAAGAATAGCAAACTATTTTCTAAACAATTTTATAACAGCGCAACCGTAATGGCCGAGTATTTGGCATCCATTTTTGGTACAGAAAAGGACAAGTAAGTATTAGTCGCGCATGGTCTCTCCTGTACTTATGTCGGTGGTTCAGTTACACTATAAATGCTAATTATTGTTTGGCGCACGTTTACATTTATTTACCTTGCAGAGTCAACTGCTCGTTTTACTTTAAAATAGGCGCTTGCCGGCATGGCGATCGCTGCTCACGAATACACAATAAACCAACGTTTTCGCAAACGGTTTTACTACAAAACCTCTACGTCAACCCCCAAAATTCGGCCAAGTCGGCGGATGGCTCGCATTTAGTGGCCAACGTTTCAGACGAGGAAATGCAAGAGCATTACGACAATTTCTTTGAAGATGTCTTTGTCGAATGCGAGGATAAGTATGGCGAAATTGAGGAGATGAACGTCTGCGACAATCTGGGCGATCATCTAGTCGGCAATGTGTACATCAAATTCCGCAATGAGGCGGACGCCGAAAAGGCAGCAAATGACTTGAACAATCGTTGGTTCGGCGGACGACCAGTATATTCGGAATTATCACCGGTGACCGATTTTCGTGAGGCATGCTGTAGACAGTATGAAATGGGTGAATGCACGCGGTCTGGATTCTGCAATTTTATGCATTTGAAACCAATATCCAGAGAATTGAGAAGGTATTTATATTCACGCCGTCGTCGTTCCCGCTCTCGTTCGCGATCACAGCGACGTCGCTCATCACGCAGTCGCAGTCGTTCGCCGCGTCGTCGCCGAGAAGAACGTGGCATTGGTGGAGGTACTGATCGTGGTGATCGCGGTAATGATCGAGGTGGTGGCAATGATCGTGGTGGAGGCGGCAATGACCGTCGCAAAGGTGGTGGTGGTGGCGGCGGCGGCGGCGGTGTTGGTGGTGGAGGAGGTGGCGGTGCTGGAGGCGGCGGTGGTGGTCGATATTAGATGCACACCACAAACTTGACATCAACTCATTTGATGGCAATGAGAAACGGACAACAACGCCCAGATTTGGGTTTTTCTCAATTCATTACGCTATTTTGTTTTTTTATTTAGTAAGGGGCTTTCCACCAACACTATGTACAAGCCCCGTTACATTACATTATGTGAAATAATTTACCGAGCGCCCATTAGAAATGTAATAACTAATATACATACATTCTTAATAATAAAATTGAATAATAATATACACAAACAGCTATAAGTCAATGTCGTGCAACAAATGGTTTTTCTTTTTTAACTGGCAATTATTTACATTTTAAGAAAGACCTAGTTTGGATCTACATGACTAGCGAGGTGGTGTTGCGGCATTGTTGGCAAGAACTTGGGCTACTGCTCGCCTGCATCTTGCGGCTGATCTTGCTGCTCATTGTTGGCCTCCATATTTTTAAGCTGCTTGGTCATGTCAATTTGTTGCTGTAATGCATATCTATTTTCATGTTTGCGACGCTGCTGCTGCTCTATGTCACGTATGACACCCTCATGCAGTTTAAGCCTGCAAAAATATGCTTATTACTTTGTTTAAATAAGTTAAAACTACTTACCGGTCTTCCGACTGTTTGTAGTGAACATAACCTATAATTGCGCTAGATATGGTGACCGCCAGGCCCAATGTAATTTTTGCCGCTGCTGACATTTTGCATTAAACTCTGCTTAATTTTGTGCACACAAATGCGTTACTTTAAATATTAAGTTATTTAATTGGAAATTTGTGCTTATATACACTTGTATGTACCATTTGTTACGACATACATAACTGAAAAATAATAACAAAACAAAGTTTGCCTACTAAGGCGCAGCTATTTTATCTATTATTTTTCAATAAAATAAAACTTTATTACTAGCTGTTAATTTATCAAAACCGCGATTAAATTATTTGAAATGCAAAAGAAGTAGATTGTTATTTTTTTGATGTGCAAACAGGCTTGCAACAGAGCAGCTGTTGTTATTGAATGACAGCAGCATATCGAATATTTAACGATAACACACGATAACAAAGCGCGCGCATTCAAATGATTTGTGTATGGTAATGCTGTGAAAGTGCTTATCTTTGTGTTTGTATTGTTTTGACGCATTAATAAAAACAATTAAAGTAAAAAACTTATCTGCTGTGAGTGTGATAATAAGCTATTGTTAGTAACATCAAAATATGCAAACTTTTGTGGCTTGACGCGCATACATTTTATGGCTCACTAATTGAAACGCTGGACTGCCTCAATATTCTTAATGACCTGCTGCCATATATTTGTGCCAGCCATCAGCCATTAACATAAAAGACACCCCAATACCACAAATAATATACGCAGGTGAATACTGTCATGCGCACAATGCGCTACGCATTGCCACAGAAACTCTGTTGCTTCCCATTCATTCTGCGACGAAAGTAAAATCGCCAGCAACAGCCAACGTGGCGTATGGGCAACATTTATCCAAGCCACAGCGTCAGTCAGTCAGTCCAGTACGACTCCAGTTTCGCATACGGTCAGTTGTGCGGCAGCAGCACTGCAGCAAATAACAAAAAAACTTGGCAATATTTTTACGTGCGTGCGTATTGCGTGTGTTTTTTTTGTGATTTTTAAAAATAAATTCAAACAATCAACAGTTCCCAAATGAGCGCATAAGAACTTATAAAAAAAAAATCAATTAACTTGGTAAAATATGTAAATTATAAACAAGGATGTAGCTGCACAGCAGCAACTTCAAAAAATATGTTGCCGATTTTTTGTAATCTTTTGCGTTGTGGCTTAAAATATTAATGTCAGTCGGGCAAATATTGATTACAATTGTGCTGGCCTTATGCTTAAAAAAACGCTACTGGGGCTCAAACTTAAGCAAAGGTAAGCGAAAGTGCTTTTCAAGTCTTTCGCTTTTGTGACACCTTTTTTTTTTGGGGCTGCTTAGTAAGTGGGTGGTTGGGTTGTCAAGAATAAAATGTTAAGGTTTTTTTTGTTGTGTATCTGAGGTTTTGGGCACTATAGCATGACACAATACTGTGTTTGTTTTGGTTGTTATTAAAACAAATATAGCTTAGATTTAGCAAACTATTTGATGTGTCAGAGCTTGTTGTATATTTGCACTAGATGTTATTACAAACATTGTTATGTCTGTGCGAATGAATGAATATTGGAGAGACGCACAGACTGACCGCAGATTGGGTTCCGTTTGCAAATTGAAGTTGCAATAAACTGCAACTGCATGCTTCAGTTTAACTATACCGAATATGAGATGCACTGTAACTGTCTGAGAAGGGGCAATGACTTTATGTAAAGGAATACTGGTTCCATGTACAATGGAAAGAAATAGAATTTGTAATTATGTCTATAAATGCATGCTGATTGGGTTTTTGAGGCGCTCAAACAATATAGTCTTACCTAGCACTGCTTTTCAGCTGGTTTATTAATTTCCGTAGAGCTTGTAAAGCTTCCTTTAGTTTATTGTCTGCAGTTCTGTAACTTCTTTCAAAATTTATCAAGCAGACGCGTAGTAATGAATTTTTCCGTTGCAATACGAGAGTTGCTCGAAAGTTTATCGTTATTCATCGCATCAAATAAAATGTATTGCCAGGAGTTAGCATTCCTATAAACGACAAGATCTGTAGGAGTTGGCAGCATCATCCAAGCATTGAGAGTTGAGAGCGCTCATTGTGCGTTCTTAGATATTATCATTATCTCTCTGACTGCAATCGTTGACTGAGCATTGAGCACGCGCACAAGTTTATTAAGCACTGCACTCTGGTCGCGTTTAAAACCGTTCTTGAAATTTATTAGACACTTATATACATAAAACACACCTCAACTGTTAAATAGTGCAATTAAATTATAATTGTTGAATTAAATAACAGAAGTCACAACAAGAGTCATTATTTATATTTTGCGCATATTTTTTGACATTTTTCAGCACGTTTTGAATAACGAGCCATCTTTGTAGTTTTTAAATATGTATTGGAATTTTATCCCAGCCAAAAAAATTCGATTTCGACATTTTCGTGCCATGATTTATTACGATTTCTGACGTGGACGTGGCAATAACCAACTTAATTCGATTTTTTGTGATCAAGCCACTGAAAACGCTTTTTTCCAAAATTCAGTCGCGGTTGATTATCACTCACTGACGAATTTTGCAAAGGTCGTCTAAAATCAGCCGTAATCGCAGAAAACATCAGACATTAGTTCAATCAGCGTACATTTGGGGGTCAAAAAGATTTGATAGCGTTGGATATTTGATCATCGCTCAAAAAGTTCCAAAGAAAAGTAAAATAAATGCAACCAAGACGTTGATAAAACGTTTATAAGATCGTGACAGGCGAATCTTGGTGTTATGTCCATGAGCCTGACCGCATCAGTCTGCCAAGACGAAACTACTACTACTACTGTCGTCCTTCGCACCTAGTGGAGCATAGGGCCTCAACAATCCTACGAAATCTGACTCTGCTTGACGCTTCGCTATTAATTTCACTCCAGGAGTATCCGGCATCTTGCAGTTCACGGTCGATGGTTCGCCGACAGTTACGTGCTGGAACCCCTGGGCGGCGACTGCCTTGCGTGCTCCATCGCAATGCTTGCTTTGTAATGCTGGTCGACGGTTTTCGCAAAGTGTGGCCAATCCATTTCCACTTTCTTCGCTTAATTTCTACCACTGCTTGTGTGTGTTGAATACGCTCCCAAAGGACTTCGTTCGAGATACGCTCTGGCCATCAAATCTTCAATATAAGACGGAGACATTTGTTGATAAAAACTTGGATGCGTGATTGTATGCTTGCAGTGCTTTTCCACGTTTCGCATCCGTAGAACAGGGTTGATTTGACATTGGAATTGAATAGCCGTAACTTGGTGTTGACACTTATTTGGTTAGACTTCCACACTGCTCTCAATTGGCCAAAAGTTGACTTGGCCTTGTTTAGCCGCGCTAGGACATCTTCTGCACCGCTTTTCTCAGCAATAACACTTCCTAGGTATGTGAAAGTCTTAAGGTGTTCGATTTCTTCGTTGCCCAACAGGATGTTCGGATTGTTAGACGCGGTATATCCACTACTTAACAAGACGAAACAAATCCAACAAAAGTTTTTGGCAGGCGAAACACTTCGAAACTAATGGTTACCACTGTACCACTTGACCAACGTAGAACGGTCAATTCTAAATGGTATTTTTGAAAAGGTGTCCAGTGATATAAGCACAAATAACGATTCAATCTTCATTACGATAATACAAGCTCTCACATATCTATATAGCTATTTATTTTGCCATTACAACCGGTTGTCGGTCTTGTCCGCGGAAAGTATCCTCGCTAGCAGTTTCTATCTGATCCTCGATTGTCTGGTCTTTCCAACGCAGAGGCGGGCGTCCCTGTGGTCGACGTCCTTCAAGTAGTTTTCGCTCGAATGCCTTTGTAGCTGGAGCATTCTCATCCATGCGAATAACGTGACCAAGCCAGCGCAGACTTTGTAATTGTAGCCGTCTGACTAGGTCAGTTTGGCCGTAAAGCTCATACAGCTCGTGGTTCATTCGAACACGAATATTACCATCTACATTTGTCGGTTCAAAGATTCGTCGAAGGATTTTTCTCTGGAAAGCAAATACCTACTCAAAAAGAGAGTTTTTGAGCGCTAAAAACAACGCAATGCAGCCCAATGATCTCTTTTTGTTTCCGCACATCAAAAAAACAAAGTGCTCAGCGATTTCCCACAAAGAAACAGTCGATGCATTTGAAATACATGTTTTAGAGATAACTTAATCAGCGTAAAAAAAGTGTTTCAAAAATTAGTTAAAGCGCATGAAAAAGTGATCAATGATCTTCATGGAGAATATTTTAAACAACAACAATTGTTAGCCCCAAAAACTATAATGTGACCTTCGTATTCTCAGATATTTCAATGTCAACAATTTAATCAAATTTTTATTTAGAAATATTCAATGCAATGGAGTCGGTGCTAAGTTTACTAAAACGAGCATGGAAGATTTCCAAATAATTAATTATATTAATATGGAGTGTTCATGTTTATAAGAAGTACCTACTTTGCAAGTTCTTTCAATTTTTAATGCCACCTTAAGTGTTTCTTTCTAAACAAATACTGTATACATATGTATATGTATGTAAAGAGTATATTCCATAAAAAAAAACTTTTAGTAATAAAATCACCTGTGTATTCCCCAATGTAATCTGTTTAAAGAGCGTCTGTTTTAACAAAAAACAAACAAATAGTTTTTATGTTGTTAGGACTCAAGGGATTGACCCCACTGAGTTGTATAATTTCTAGTGAACTCTATACAGATTTTAACCTAGTTAATTAATGTGTTTTGTTGGAAGGTTATAGTGAACGAGAAAACTATTATTAAGGTCTTTTATTATTTTTATTAGTTATAGCATTTGCTTAACTCTGGAAGCATACTTATATAAAATTTGTTCAGAACTGTGCGGCAAGCAAACCTTAATACGATCTGGGTTTCAATAATCACATTGAAAAAGTAATTTTTTGATTCTTTCAAGGTTATTGCCTTTATATACGCCTTTATACGCAAACTTTTCCAATCCAAGGGTGTCCCATAAGAGCACACGATACAATTTCAAAATATTAATTACATTTTTATTGCATAGCAAAGTAGACATGTTACGACTTTGTATGGAATGAAATATCCGGAAATTGGCCAACGTGTCTCTAGACACCAACTCTTGCTCTTTTTTAAAATTTTCGACGAAATTTAATGAAAATGCCTTGAGCTCAGTATCTGATTAATCACATAAATCTGAGATTTCAAAAAAATTGTTAGTCCATAGTCGATGCAGTTTCTTCTTTTCACTCTTCGAATTGTTGAAACATTTGATGCACTTACAGGACTGAAAATTTGGAGAATTTCACGAGGCATTTCAGCCGACTTTGCGCATTTTTGTAGTGGGTTTTCACAATGGAAACGCTTTGTATATCTGTATAACATTCCATTTTGAATAGTCGGAACAATCGTTGATTAACAATTAATTAATGAAAAATTTCAGAGCTGCAGTCTACAAAGAAATAAATGGTGCTTTATTAGAATCGTACACACTTACTGGGACACCCTATAAAAACTTTTTTAGATACTGTCACAACTTGTTTCTTAATCCCAACCCAGTGGAGAAGCTTATCAGTTTACTAAGAAACCTGACTGAGTCTTGAATATGAAAAATCAAACTACCCGATAATCAGCTCCTGCAAAAAAATTACCCTACTTAATCAAAATCCACATGACAGAGCATAAAGATAAAGAAATCCTATGACCCCAACCCATGAAGGGCAAAAGTGAATAAATTGTTTTGGGGCACATTGAACGCAAATTTGCTGTGCTATGTCCTGACTTAAGCTTTTTTAGTCTCCGAAATATATACCACATATAAGTTGCTTATATACCCAAATAGCCTTGTTGCCAACGCTTGCACAAATTCTATAAGCCCCAACATATTTTTCATGGCTACAGCGTAAAAGAATACTATATCCACTTGGCTTCAATCAAAGATCTTGTATCATTACTCCCCTCACAAACAAAGCCATATCAAAGTGCTTGACATAGGAGAACTGTGAAAAATCATAAAATAAATAAAGTGTAGCAAAAGAAGAAGAAGAGAGTAACCAGCCAAGATGACCAAAGTGGAGCTGTACAAGTCGCGCGTCTTTGTGACGATCATACATTTGTGTGCACTGGGTCAGTTTGCTTATGGACTCTACTACAGCAGCTTTGAAATACAGCGCAGCTATAAGTTGAAGACGAGTCTGAGTCGACGCCTGGTGCCAGGAACTTTGGCGCAAAAATTTCGATTTCTGAGCTATTGGGCGCTGGTAAGTTGTATTTAAACGTTTTTCTTTATTTTTATTTTTTTTTGTCACTTGAAGAAATTTCTTGGACACGAATTTCAAGTTAATTGTAATTTTTGTACTTGGGTCATAAACAGTTTTGCAAATTTAATCAGGAATATTTTTTTAATATTGTACCTACTATATCAAGCAGTTGAATTAAGTAGTTTGGATTCGTCGAAAAGATGCTTCAAATTTCCTTTCCCTAGAGATCTATGACGCTGCGTGCAGGCAAAAAGGCCTCTACCTGGTTCCAGCAGTGCACAGTGGCCGAAGCCCAAAAATTTTGCCATAAAGTCAAAAAAAGAATAAGGGAAAGAACTTGATATGTATAAAAGAATATAGGTGCAGGCATGTAGGAGCTGTACCCATATTACATGACCCTTTCAGGGAGGGCTTCTTGAAAATACCACGCATGGTCACTAGGGGGCAGGGCCGTAGAGAGAAAATCCGGGCCCGGATGGAAAATGTACCGGCCCCTCTATTACACCTTTAGCTTGAATCATGACAGTAAGACAGTAATTACAACGGGCCCCTGAGAAAACCTCGAGCCCGGGGGGAATCCCACCTTTCCCACCCCCCTCTCGATGGGCCTGCTAGGGGGAAAGGGGTGGGGTGTAGGTTATTCTCACGTAGTCAATATTCTATAAGGAAAAGTGATCCTTTGTTCTTGTCGGTTGGTCAGCCCCTTAAATTACATTGAATTCTCTATAAGACTTTCCCATTTTAGCTTTAACACCGTTGGCTTAAGCGAAATTTTTTGCTATTCCGCCCACTGTTCAATGGAGACATACATAGTTAACCACTGCCCCTAGCAGCCGCATTAAAGACTTTGTTTCTTAAGCTTCTTCATCCAACGCAAAACGTTTCCGATGCAGCAAAGCCAAAAGATTATGATCCGCAAATTTTAGGCCGTATTTTTCTCTTCAACGCTCCAACAGTGTCTACTTCAGAACCAGGCTACTGCGCTATATGGCAAAGGAGGGCAGATAAGATGCCCAAAGCGTTTTAACTGCGTTTGGCAAGATTTCCACCTACTAAGAAATCCCTTACTCTGAGCGAAGTATTGTTTGGCATAATCTTTTACCCACCTAATCTCCCTGCTGCCATCATTGTTCGTTGGACGGGGTTGCTAAAGTAGACAAAGTCCTAGTCAACATCAAAAGTTTAATTTTCAAGAAAAGAATTATAAGTTCTGTCTTGCTCTTATTCACCACCGACATCACCTTGGCAGATAGCCCTTACTAGCCGTGGCTTCGGTTACATTTTCCTGGGTATGACCAATGGTGGCAATAACATCTGCAAATGCACTTTGGCGTTTTCTAACACATTCTTCGTGGCAAAGCTCAAGAGTTTCCAGAATATCTCCCATCTGACCATGATGAGTGGCTTGGAATTCGTATAGGGTTAACTTCACAGTAAAATTACTGCTTTGGAGTCGTTCAAGTAAATGTAAAAGTCAGAACAAAGGTGAATATGTGTAAATCAAGTAAATCCTTATAGGTTTCTTAATAATAATAATTTTCCCCGACTTGACTATTTTCTCAGTCACCCCTAGGTGGAGCATGGGTATCTCTATTAATAACTATTCGAAGAGAACAGCGACCTACAGTTTATAGCCTAATACGAACGGCGGTGTCTTGAATTAATAGAGATTTTCTTGGGCAAATTTTATCTTTTTGCTAGCGATGCCAGTGCTAGGCAAATGAGCGAGCCTCTGCGGAGAATCGATCCACCGACCATCGGGTTATAAAGCAAGTACGCTATCACTACACTATCGATGGCCATAGGTTTCTTGTTTTTCATGTTTTTTTTCAGAATTGGGTTTCGCGTTCTCGCAACATGTCCGGCCCACCTAAGCCTTTGTGACTTGACATAGGCAGCTAGACTTGTTTCGTTGAATATCTCCCGTAGCTCTTCGTGGGTGCGGACGCGGTAATTGTTAGGATTCATCCTTATCGGACCAAGAATTCTTCGTAAAAATTTTCTCTCTGTAATTTCTAGGAGGCCTATATCTGATTTCCTCAGAGTCCACGTCTTACATCCGTACGTTAGTATTGGTCGGATCATTGTTTTATATGTCCGCAGCTTAAGGTTTCTGTTGAGAAGACGTGACTTGAGGAACGTTGAAAGCGAGAAAAATGTCGAGTTCGCAGATTTAATTATTTCTCTAATATCTTATTTGCCGATACTAATCGTCAAGGTGCCTCTGCGGTAAATCCTTTGTATTTTCGCTTAGGACTCAATTAGCGTAGCCCCTATCCCTCAAATCTTTATTCCTCTTCTTCTTAACTGGCCAAAACAACCCGTTATCGCGCTACGGCCTGACGAAGAATGTCCCAACCGGCTTTGCGCACGCCTTCTCCACTCCGTGAGACACACTCAATCACAAAGCTAAAAAGGTTGCAGGAATGAACATCGCCTTGTCTGAAACCTCGCACGGTCTCAAAAGGTACGGAGAGGTCCCCTCCTATCTTGACGGTCCCCAGAAATAGTACGTATTTATTTGACAAATCCTTTTATGAGCAACTGGTTCTTTTTAAATCGTTTGCGAATAAACTGTACGTGCCAAAGACCTCAACCCAAATCGTTACAGAAACGTAAAAATATCCAGAATTTTCTGAATGCCAGCGATTAATTGTAATTTTTTTAATGAGATATTCATTATACTGTCGAAAAATTAAATCATGTCATATATCATGGTAATTTCATGTCGGAAATGTATTTTGAGTGGCAACGCACAGAAGAAAAACATGGAAATTGTTTCAATATTAATTGCCTGCTGCAAAGCTTCTCGACTCCCATCGTCTACACCCATTTATGGATACCATATGTTTGCTGCTGTTCCTCCAGTGCATTCACTTTTTAGCTCTCTATGGGTCAATAACTGCATCGATTCAGTTATTGTGCACGGAATTTCAATTTAGTTGTTGTTTTTATTGCACTTGCATTGCAGCACCCACACACACACACACACACATGGACACCAATATTTTCCGAAACATATCTCATTATATATATGCTCCAGATTCATGCCATTGAAATTATAGAAATGTAAAACTTGTAGATACAAATATCGAATTTGCAACAAAAGAAAAGAACAACAACAACAATAGAGACTTGACCAAAATTTATGGCGCTGATGAATGCCAGATTATCTTTTGGCGTGAATGTAAATATACCATGCCATATGGGGTGTGGTTTGCTTTGGCAGAGGGATTGGGAAAGTTGTGAGTTTACATAAAATGCCACACGGCACTTGAACTGGCGGTTGTCTGATTTTTTTTGAGTGCCATAAAAGTTGATATTCTATTGACACTTTGTGGGGACATTACAAGCTCGAAACTGGAGTCTGCACTTAGGCTTTTAATGACCTTGACCCATCTGGTGATTTATGCACACACGTCGCTTTGATCTTTAAACTTTGCAAAGTGCCTTTCATAGTACATCTGCAATTTGCTTGATAAAAAATTTTTTGGCAAAACAACTTGGAACTATAATGCTGTATTTTCATTTCTTAGCAAATGTTTTTTATGTAGCATTTTAGATCCAGACCATTCCATAGCTATTCATCCGGCCCGCTGGACCATTCCCATAGTTTCCGTCAAATTGTTTATATCGTTGAAAAACAAAATAAACTTTTTTTTACGCCAAACAATTGCCGTGCAATGTGTAACGCAAGTTGAATCGATCGAGTGATCGAAGCGCTGTACATATGTATATGCCAACCCCAGTGGCGGATCTACGGGGGGTTTTCGGGTAAGAAAATGGTCCTTCTGTGAAAAAAACATTTCGTGCACTAAGGCCCATACGCAGCATGCAAAAAATTCCGCACAAAATGTCAAAACTTCATATAACAAAAAAAAAATTTCCTTTTTTGGGATATTTTTTGCATATGAAGTTTTGACATTTGGCTCTTTATGCACAGTTTAAGGCCATTTTAATCGGTTTTCCGAGAAAAAAAATTATTGATTATTGAGGCCAGTGTCGACGAGTCTCTGGGAACATCGACGCGCAACCTTTCGCAAGAATTACACTTAGCGTCGAGTTTCACCTTTTCCACCTCTCTGGTTACGTCATCAAGCAAAACTGCCGCGTATGGGAGCTGCAAATCCAAGGAAGTATTAGGAGAATCCAATTCATCCAAAAATAACCACTGCTTGGTGCGGATTATGGGCTGGCGGCATCATTGAGCTGTACTTCTTAAAAAATGAGGACGGCCAGGCGGTTAACGTCAACTCCGATCGCTACGAAGCCATGATAGCCAACTTTTTATAGCCCAAAATTGATGGGTTGGATGCGGACGAGCAAGTTGGGGCTACATGCCACACAGTGAAGGTTATTTCGCCTAACACCGATCGCCGGCTAGATCGTGAGATTTGGCCCCGTTGGGACTATTTTCTTTAGGGTTTTTTGAAAGGCAAAGTGTATTCCGATAAGCCAGCAAAAATTCGACAGCTTCAAAATAAAATTCGGGCAGAAATTGCGTTTTACTGGGAAAAGTTATCGAAAATTACGAGGTTCGCATACGGGTTGGCCATTTGGGCGATATTATTTTTCTTACATAAATGAGTTTCAAACTTGCAGATGGCCCACCCTATAATAGCTATTAACTATTGCTCTAATACATATACACTTTCAAGTGAAAAACCCCCCTGGATCCGCGCCTGGCCTACCCTATCTATAGATACACATATACATAGGTATGCCTATAGTACATACTATATTCGCAGTGGCCAAACATGCTTGACGGCGCTCGTCTTAGTGATTTGAAGCTATTTATTATTAGGAAAATTTATTTGGCGAACTTATAAAAACACATGGATATGGCTATAACACAACCTAGTCATAGATTATGTTCAAAGCTGTGTGAGATGCTCTATTATTGGTATACCCTCAAAAGTAAGCATATTTAAAAACAATATCAAGAGGTTAAACAATTGGAATGTGGATCAACTGTTACTTTGTCTGAGAGAGAGCTAAGCTGCAAGCATTTAACAACTAAAACGCATCAGACCTGTGTTCGGTTTGATCATGAGCTTCATTTTGATAATCATATTTGCAACATTTTCAATAAAGCTAGAAGAGCGTTAGTTTAGGGCAGTGATTGTCAGCCGAGCACAATCGGCTGCTGCAGAAAGAGAAAAAATGTGCTCACTCGTCAACACGCTTTCATCGAAGTATGTTCACGTCGCTTTGTTGCACTTCTTGACTTTCTCCCGTTGACAAGCCCTGTTTAAAAAGAGTTTAACTACGCTTACTTACAACCCAACTTCTTTATGTTACACTCGTACGTCCTTTTTTAAAATACTCTTCCAGCACTGAGAGCACTCAATACCATTAAAATCAGGAATACAATCGGTACAAAATCAATACCTTCTTTTTGGACTACATGCAAACATCCGATCTGCCGCCTTAAATAAACATGGTACACGCTACCACCCAACTTCTTAATACAATTTATTTTGTCGTGTCTTTTAGAGTAACTCGTAATTTTTGACCCTTATCCTTTAAATTTCGTAGATCCAATTTTGGAATTTTTTATTTTTTCCATGTCTTGTTTTATGCGCCAGCTTCAAGAGCCTTTACAATATCATCTCTTTCTAACTGTCTTTTATAATTTCTTGCAACGGTGCTCTTTACGTTTTTTCTTAATATAATAATTTATTGTATTTTCACTTTTTCCAACTTTGTTATTGTAAACCCCAGTCACTGTACACTTCATAATGTGAGTCGGTGCATATAGTTATGAAGAACTCCTCTAAGATTTGTTTGATATATTGCAGGCTGTGGATTTCTTGAAGTCTTTCGACAGAAGTCCAAAATATTTTTTTAATGTAAAGCCATGGTCCTGCTTTTTCCACTTTTTCTATTCCCCTAATTTTTCGTGTCTTTTCTATATCCTTATCACTTACTCCCATTATCGGTATCACAACGCGCCTATTCTTGGCCTAAGTGAGTAGGGACGCTAAATCCCAACTGACACCCTAACCTACCTACCCACTACCTACACAAAGCACACGCCGTTTACTTTTATTATTTTTCTTTGCTTATTCTTTTTTGCTTTGCTTGTCTGTCAAAAGAAAGAGATAGAAAGAGAAATTTTATATTTTTTCCTTGTTTCTCTTACTAAGCCATGAGCATTCGGTTCGTTTTCATGACTGAATTCAGGTGTGAATTTTTTAGGGTAATAACTCAAAAAAGTGTTTAAAATAATAAAATAAATGGGAAATAGTTTGCACTTGATGCTGAAAAAATTAATTTTTTTTCTTTTTACTCCTATTTCAAGTACAATTTAAGGTATTTTTTAATACATTCAAGGCGAATAATTAGAGAATAGAATAGAAATTATCAGTCGAAAAGCGGACCCGAATTGCCATTTTAAGAAAAGCGGCAATTCGTTCGGGGCTCTGGGAGGTCGAGAAACACATGGTGTCATGGTGAGGGGTTGTTTTGCTTACAATGGCGTGGGATTATTCTTCAAAGTCGATGGAACCATGCGAAGAGAACAATATCACAGCATATTGCAACGCTAAGCGATTTCTTCTGATGTTCGTTTGTTTGATTAAAAGTTTACGTATAAACAAGATAATAATCCCAAACATTGTATTGATTGAGGAAGAGAGAAGAAGAAGGAGTGCTGATATTACTAAATCATCCCCCACAATCACCTGATTTGAACTCGATTGAGAAGTCAGAAAACTTCGACCAAAAAATCAAACCGATCTCTGGAACTGTCTTCAATCAGCGTGAAACAATTTCAAATTTGAGAGATTGAGTGCGGCTGTCATAAATGCAAAGGGTGGTTACTTCGATGAAAAATGCCATTGAGTGCCATTATTTTTATTAAATAGTTATGTACATTCTCTTCGAAATTGTAAGCTTAAATTTGAAAAGTCGAAAAATTGTTGTTTTCATCATCGGTCAAGTTTTTTGACCGGCAGTTTATGTTGTTTAAACATTTTGTGAATTATAAGTGATTTTCCATAAAAATCATGACAATTTCTTTTTGAAGCATTTTAAATAAGAAGATTAGTAAATAGAGCTAGCTGGGTAACTTAAGAAAAAGGACACAATAAATACCACGGTTAGCAGTGCTAATAATAGCGTTATTATGCCTAAAAAGTATTACTAAAATGTGAAACATTGAAAAAAGTCAAGACTTTCAGATATAGACCAAAAAAAATCTGAAATACATTCTTTCTGAGAAGTTGCTAAGTATTTTTAATAAAAAATCTTCATTCGGAAATCCATTAGACTTTTTATTTGAATGCCAGTATAGCTCGTGCCTTTGATTAAATAACCTCAAAAAATTATATAAAAAGTAGTCAAAAATTGGACACATAGGATGCGCTATGCAACAGCTAGTAAAACATGAATGCACTGCATTTTCCTTCCCTCTAAGCAGAACAAAAATTTCATTCACTTTTCATTGTTCTATATTAAATTAATGTTAGCACGCTCTTAAACAAACACCCTCTATTAGCGTCCTAAAACAAAAACTATGGCATTGTTATTGCTAAGTAAGGGCATACGAAATTCGTAACGTCACGCATATATCTTCTTGATTGTTTTCCTAATTGTTGAAAGGCTGGAATTTGTTAATTATCTATAACGCCTATATATTGGCGATAAAAAAAGAAACGCCCACGATTTTTAAACACAACAATTAAACTACCCATCAGTCAGTTTCACTGTAAATCTCTGCTTGAGCGCGTCATGTTAATCGCTTCAGCGCTATTTTGTCTACTCCAAGTGGTAGCCACCACTAAGCTATACAGTGGCAGTTTGGGCTATGGTAATTCCAAAGCCTGGCTTGACGACTATATGCCCTGTGGTCGGGATCTAGTTGTGTTTCCCTTTGATTATCCAGCCGTTTTGCCACTGCCTGCAGATATATCCATTTCGGGTTTTATATTGCCGCAGCAAGGCGCTCTGTTGCTGGGACAAGATGCTAGCATTATTTTTGATGATTCGCATGAGACGGGTGAATGCAGCAGTGAGGACAGACGTGCCTATTTGAAAACGCCCAAGACAAGCAAGTGGTTTGATCCAAGCAGCTGGACTATTCCGGATGTCGCAAAAAGTGTCGCTACAACTGATTTAGAGCGCGTGCCCTGCAATGATGAGCATGTGGTCATAACGCGCAATAATGGTGCGCTATCATTTGATTTGGAAAAGATGCCCTATTTTCGTTTGGGCCAGCTGAGTCTGGCTGGATCTTCCATATCTAAGGCGTATTTACAGCAACTACTACGCACAGAAGTTGGGCAGCTACTCTTTCATAATGCCGAAACAACTGTTGTGGAATATTATCGCAATAAAATTTGCGGCTGCCATAAGGACGTTGAAACAGTTTCGGAATCCATCTGCCACAATGTTCAATGCGATCGTCCTCACTGTAGACAGCCCATTATGCCCTTAGGCTCCTGTTGTCCGATTTGTGGCGCCTTAATGCGCATTCTTGAATTGGACTGTTTGGAGAGTACACTTAAGGCAACTGTGGACCAAATAAAAAAACGCATTGCTGAGGAAGATGAGAACCTTATTGTGCAGGGAGCATATTTTGGCACTGAAGTACATGGCAGATACATGCAAATAATCATTATAGAACCTGGTACATATAGCGAGCGCAGCACCACGTTTATGCGTAACCTGATGGCGAAAAATAAAACGGCACTGCTAGCCAACAAGCCTATTTTAGATTTGAAATACGCCGGTAGTCCATACAATCCGAATGTTAGTTTTGGTTCCGTGCTGCTAATACTTTTTTGCACTGTGCTGGTGGTTGTGGTGGCTATTATCATGCTGGCACACTATATGCCTCAAAATCCCTATCTTAATCGCATACCACAATGGATACATGATCCCCGACGCTGGAGGTGGCGCAACTTGAATCTTGGTCTGCGTTCTAATATGATATTTGCTCGTTTTGATAATGCTGGACATGTTGGTGTTGCAGCTGCAGGCAGCGGTGTGGAACGTATTGAGGAGCATGCCATTGGTTATGATGCTGAGAGTGGAGAGGTGCGTGAACGGGCTTTTAATAATCCCATGTTTGAGAACAGAACGGCACAGGCAAGTTTGGCCACAGCCTCGTCATCGGCTGTGGAGGCAAAACTACAAGTTGTGCCTGAAGTAGAAATAGGCGAGCTTGATAGTGGCAGTGTGGAGCAACAGGAGCTGACGGAAATCAATTTGGACTCATCAGGCGAGGAGAGTGATAGCCAAGCAGAAACTTTCGAGTAAATAAACTAAGAACAAGTTAGATATATGTATCTAAAAATTTGCCGGCATGCCATAATAATCTTAGTCTTAAAATGATCTTGCAATATGAGTTGGCGCACGTTATCTGTGGTTCTTCTTTTGCTAAGCTAAGTTCTAAAAAATATCGTACAACACAAGTGTCGAGATACATTTTTCTTATATTATTTTAGATGTTAGATACGATCTGGGAATATGAGAATTGTTTTCACAATTTAAAAAGCAACCCTCGCATATGCTTCTGCTCTTTTTTATTTTAATAATTATGATAACTATAAATAAATTTACATACATAATTAATCCAACAAGTTCGTAAAACGCCCAGTCTATGCTTATCAATATTGATGGTCTATCGATTAGCTTTTAAATGACGCAGCAAAAGCCGGGCTCTCACCTTGATAAAGAAAGTAATATTATTTATAGTGTAGTGTGTCAAGGGGTGTTTCCGGCGTATGGGGGCGTTGCTCCCTTGACCTTCAAACGAAATCGATAGTTGGCAATGAGTATCACTAGTGACAGCAGCGTAATAGAAGATTTCAAAAGCCCACTACCCACCATTCCATTTTATAGTAAAAGTAGAAATTTCTATTTATAAATGGTTGGCTTTGACAATATTCAATGCCATTTAAGCTGCGTTGTGGTCGCTTATTTTTTATGTATTCTTTAAAATCGCTAACTATTTTTGTTTTGTATCGATGCACCCCGTAAACAGCTGAAGCAACTTTGCACCGCAGTTGCTGATAAGCGACGTTATCAGTAAAACTACATACACACCCAGTAATATATTTCGTATGTATTATGCTATCAAACAAACATGCATACTCAGAATATTAAGATTCTACTTTGTATAGATACACTAACACTATTGTTGCGTTGGCTTCGCTTTAGCTTAATCAGTAGACATTCGACATTTGTGTGTACAAGATGGCAAAATCAAAGTCGAAGACTAAAGGTTCCACGCCGGCCGGCTTTAAGTTTGCTGTGCAGTTAATGCTACATTTAACTGCCACAATACAGTTTACTTATGGCATTTACTACTTTGTTGAACGTGTGGCTATGCCAGCGTCTACTTATCAACCATTTGGCGGCAAATTTAAGTTTCTTACTTTTTTGTGTGTGGTAAGCAACAACAAGATAAGCTGCTATCGATTATAACACTATCGGCTATACAATCGATAACAAAAAATATTACTACCAGGTTGGCAGCCCTGCGTCTGTCTAGGTGGCGCTACACATAGTTTTCGTTTCTAGCTGTCCGGTTTGTGTTTGTCTGCCGCGTGAAAAAATCAATTTCTTGCGTAAAAATGGCCAGAGCTAGAGTAAACTCTGTTTATGATGGCGCGTATGGGGCCCTGCGCACATTAATGCATCTTATGGCGGTTGTGCAGTTTTCCTATGGCATATACTATGATTATGCACACGTACAATTTCCAGCATCGGCTCAAAACATGCACCATCCATTCGGTGGCAAATTTAAATATCTTACATTTTTGGATGCGGTAAGCAGTATAATCAATTAATGGGTCCAGAGGCACCGTTTAAAGTCCAACGAAAGGGATGGACTGTCGATTAGCTGACAGCCAGCATAATCTTATCTAATTTAAGTATTTGTTGAGAACTCGTTTTGCGTGCAGCTTTGATTTTACAATAGGTCTTTACAGTCCACTTAACTCGCAACCCTTTAGCAATGACAATTCATGCATGCTTGTTTATTTTCGTGTGTATAATAGCTCTTTCGTTTTACTTATAGATAATACAAGCGCTTTATTACGTGGTCTCTTTAATCAATGATTTTGTGGGAACAAATGAGCTGACACCAAAGCGCACTCCGGCTATACGCAAATTTAAGGATTATCTTATGGCAACACTGGCCTTTCCTGTGGCACTCAATGTGGGCATTACTTTTTGGACACTTTATGCCATTGATCGCGAGCTAGTCTTCCCCAAGGTGCTGGATCCCGTTTTCCCCAGGTAATCATAGCTCGCCTAGCTAAAAACTATGTTCTTAATAAAAGTTATATACTTTACAGCTGGCTGAACCATGTCTTGCACACCAATATTGTTGTTTTTATCGTGCTGGAGCTCTTCACTTCGTACCGCGCCTATCCCAAACGCAGCAAGGGTCTTACCGGTCTTACCATCTTTATGGTCAGCTATTTGGTATGGATACACATTGTCAAGCATTATTCCGGCGTTTGGGTCTATCCGGTGCTTGAAGTTCTACAGCTGCCACAGCGCATTGTCTTCTTTGTGGCAGTGCTAGGCTTCACCTGTGCGCTGTACTTGCTCGGTGAATTCTTAAACAACATTGTGTGGGCCAAGGAAGTGAAACTGGCTCAACGCAAATCCCACTAGGCCGTGCCTATTGTATAGTCAATAATTTGTGTATGTGTGTATATTTAAACTGCAAACACAATAAGGATTTCGCTTATATTTTACATACCCTTTAAAAAAATGCATATGTGAATGTTTATCATAATGAGGCAAATTTTTCTTATGATATTCTAAATACAAATCGGGTGAAACAACCAAACCAAATTGTACTTGCATAAGCTTTGAAACTACAAATTTTGAGATTAGCAGTAGTATCTTATATTGAACTAATATTCCAGTTCGAATTACAATTACAAGTTAGTCAATGATTTGTGTTCTTTTATGTAAATAAAAGAATGCAAAGCATTTAATTTCAAATTTAAGGCACAGCAACAATTTAAATACTTACGTTCAATTCGTAATTTCAATTTTAGAGTCACTAATAAAATATCTTTTAATTAGATCAAACTAGAGCTGTCTTTTATTTTTAAATTGGCGCCAATGCCGTAAGCTATATTACAAATTTAAATGCTCCCAAGTTCTACAAATTCAATTATTAACGTTCAAGTAAACCAGCTCAGCTGACTTATGCTACTCCAGCCCTGGATATCATAAATCAGCTGTTTGACTTGTCAATTGCGCGGTAGTAATTCTGAATTTGGTTGGACTTTTTGTTTGTGAGAAATAAATGCACAACTATTGTCAATAAAAATTGGCAAATGCAAAAGTTTTATTGGCACAAAAAAAAAGAAGACAAATGCGTATAAACAAATTTAAAACATAAAACACGAAGGCTTCCAAAAAAAAAAGAAACAAAAAATTACTCTAAAAACTGTGGCATTCTTATTGTACAGTGTGGCATCCTGTTGAAACTTTAGCGTCTCTTCGATTAAACATTTAAAATGCCTCTTGATGAAATATTTCATCATTTAGAAATAGGTAAGGAACATTATTAATACATGACTCCATCTAATCTGGCAATGTTTGTATGTGTTATGTATTTGTGTTCTTACATTTAAAATGTCTTTGGACGAAATTTGCCATAATCTGGAAACAGGTAAGTAAACCAAATTATAATGACTGCATCTAAACTTTTATTATACGTTTTTAGATGATACATTTTCTGTAACAGCTAAACCGACTGCAACCGGATATACGCTAGCTGAAGTAAGGAATTTTTTAAAGTTGTCAAATATAAATCAACGCATGAGCTTCGTTTTAAAAATAAAACGCATGGAATCGCCAAATACCCGAAAGGTTTGCCTTACAATATTATATTTTGTATGTCCATTACGCATACTCTTGTATATTTTCTATGTATAGTTGCTCGAAGATTTTACAAAGGTAATTGAAAATTCGGAAAACGTCACGATTGCCGAATTACAAGACTTTTATGTGCTAGCTTATATGATGGGCACTTACAAAAATTATGATTTTATGCATAGGGGTCCACGTGTTGATTTATCAAACGCTGTATGTTTTATAAACGCTGATTTAAGCCAGGATCAAGTAAGAACTTGCAAAATCATGCCATAAGGAACACTTTTATTTTTACTACACTTGCAGGTTGACTATATTGTGATGGGCGCCTACAAAAAATTAGTTTTTGGGAATGATACCAACCGTACAAAAAAGATGCTAAATGTGCTTAATTCTGTAACACAGTTGGCCATGGCTAACGAAGCGGGCCGTAATATTGCTTTGGGCATATTAACGCTTATGTTTAAAGATTCTTCCGGAGTTAAAGAAAAAAAAGGAAAACAAACAACTCATTTCACTTGTGTGCGTAAAGTATTCAATATTTATTTAACTGCAGAATCAAAGTTAAACTAGTTGTATTTACAGATAAAAGAAGCATTCGATCATATAAAGCTAGTTGATTGGAAAAAGCTAAATAATAATAATAATAATGTGCATAAAATGTTTGTTATAATAAAAACATTTTCCTTTATAACGAGCCTTCTAAAGCAGCACGATAAATCCAATGAAAAAGAAATCAAGGAGATGGCGGATTACTTTTGTGATCTACTCAACCAATTTGACAGCGCTGTTAGTAATAGTTTTGATTTATTGTTTTTTAAGTATTGAAATTTTTGTAATGCGCCATTATGTATCTTTCAGCTTCAGCAGTTCATGATGTGTTGTGTAATAAGAAATTTCAAAAATTAATTTACTGTGCGTGCAGAACTCAAATCTAATTTGTGCGGGCCGCACTGAGCTCTATATAATGAGGTGTATGCTGCGGGAATCCCCAAAATTTAGAAGTATTAATTAACTTAAAAAATATCAAGCTCGAATTGGTTGAAATAAATTTGAACATTTAATGAAAATAAAGAATGTACAAATTGTTTGAAAAAAGTAATTGAAACATTAAATTAATTAATCGAAAAGTAGTACATCCCTGGTCAATCGAAATCAGCTGACTGCCAAGCAGCATTGGTTCATTAAGTGAGCGGCGTTATTGTTGTCATTTTGTTCTACTTTGTTTTGTTTGCGTTGCCAAAAACATGACTAAAAGTAAAAAGCAACAACGGGAACAGCATGCTGCTAATGAGGCTGTGCGTGCCACAAGCGACCAATTGAATAGCTGCAATGATGCCTACCAGAGAGCTGCAATGAGTATAAAAATTTTTGAGTGCACACTGTCATGACTTAAACTTTTGAGCAATGTAAGTCAATTGAGCAAAACATGTATGTGTATCTCTTGAGCTATCAAAAGTGACTCATGAGCTTTTCGTGTTGTGAGTGCAAACGAGCTGTGTATTTTTTGAGCTGTTGATATGCAAAGCTCACAATGTACTCGTGTAACACGAGTAACCTACAGAAGTTTTGCCACGGTCGGTCTTGCTTGGCCTCTTTTGCATTCTTCTCTTCTTCTCTTGCATTCTTGTTGCTATTGAGGTAGGTCGATTCATGCGTTTGTTATATTTAAGTTTTTTTATTTTGTTATAAGTTAAAAAAAGTGTATATATGAAGGAAAAAAAAAAATAAAACTACATAAAAAGCATACAACAAATATTTCTAAGTAAACTGCCTTTCATACATTTTAATTTCCCACTGCAACTTCCCAATGTCTTGTGCTTAAGCCTCAGCTTCTGCTAAGCTGTATATAAATCAGCCGCACACAATCAAAACAAAAAGCTCTCTGAGAGAGCCTCTCTCCTTATACCTACATTGTTGCTTTTGAAAGTTCACTTTGCGCGCAACACTTAAACAAGCTCTCGCACACTCACATTTTACTTTTAATGCTCATAGAGGCTCGAGTTATCTCAACGCAGCTCTCCGTTCACTGTGAGCATGGCACTCAAACAAGCTCATTTCGGTTTGCTACTCACACTCACATTTTACTTGATATACTCGTACAGGCTCGAGCGCACTCATTGCAGCTCTCTGATGCCTACACATCCGGTGCATTTCAATATTTACGTTTTTTGGTACATTTGCTAGCCGCTGCTCAATTCTCTTATGGCATTTACTATCATCAGTTCAAAGTACATTGGCCAAAGGATTTGCATGAAGAAGAGGAGCTTAAGACACGCTGGGGCGGCAAGTTTAAGTATCTCACTTTCCTCGATGTCATAATACAAGCAATTTATCATACCTTGGCGCTGCTCAATGATGTTTTTGGTGACAATACGGTTTGTGCAGCATCAAAATCCGTGCTACGTCAGCTTCGTGACTATATATTTGCGGCTTTTGCATTTGCTGTGGCACACAACGTATGCATAAGCTTTTGGGTTATCTATGCATGGGATCGTGAACTTATCTTTCCCAGCGCTTTGGATGCCATCTTTCCCAGGTTAGTGCTTACGTTGCATTTTTCACAACTATTTGTAAACGTTGTTTCTACACAGCTGGCTCAACCATGTTGTGCATACGAACGTCGCCTTAATGGCTGTAATGGACTTGTTTACATGTTTCCGGCTCTATCCTAGTCGCATTGCTGGCATAACTGGCAACGTAAGCTTTATGCTGCTCTATGTGATATGGCTACACATAGTGCGCTATTTCAGTGGTCAGTGGGTCTATCCACTGCTAGAGGTGCTTAGCCTGCCGCTGCGTTATGTAATGCTAACGGCTCTCGTGGGTTTCAACTTGGTCTGCTACTTCCTGGGCGAGTTTATTAACAACATTGTCTGGTCGCCAGAAATCAAGCTACTGAAACAGCAGCAGCAAAAAGCAAAACAAAATTAAGTTTATTAACATTTTGAGCTCTGCTAAATACTCTATAAAATGGACAACATTTTTTGTTTCTTTAAAAGATTCGAAATCAGTTTATTAGTAACAAAATGTTAAATGTAAACTTTTGTAGGCACTTTTAATACAATTCGACGTACGTTAATTCGTTGATTTCCATGCAGGTTATTGTACAAATAAAATTACTAAATACCTAGACCCTAGATTAAGGAAACCGTCATGTACACATTATTAAATTACGTTAAATGCTAAAACTTTATAATGTATAAGTAGGTGACGTAAAATAAAATGCAATAGAAAATGGATCGAGTAAAATCAACTTAGAGGAATGCCGTTTCTAAGAAGGGTGGAACAACAGTATCATGAATTTTACTTATATTACATTTTATATAGTGTATTTATATTGTAGCATGACAAATGAATAAATTCATTAAAAATGTTTGTGTGGTTTTGAGCAGAGAATGTGGGCATTACTTATTTTTAAGCGAATTTCATTTAATCACTGAGACAAGCACAAATTAAGTGTTATGCAAAATGTGTATCTTTGACATATGAAATTAAATTTAAGAATTAAGGTTTTTGGCGTATTAACTAACCCATGGATAATAATAATAATACCCATGGATCTCTTACAGATTAATGGTATAAATGTTTAAATAAGAGTTTATGATTTTTTGTCCGTACTTGTGGTGCGCATTGATGAGCTTCAAGTCTATGAGTATTTTTTCAATAAAATTAAGAGTTTAAAACTTAAGTAAATGCAATAAGTTAATGTACTGCCATCATTTTGAAGGTAGTAGCAGCATTTTGAGCTTCTCAGATTCACTCATATAAATGGGTTCTTTGTGAGCATGGCGATGGGAATGGCCTAGCAGTGAATGCATTTCAGTTGACTCCTCGGCCGCCTCGATGCGTTGACGGCTGGCGGCGTTTAACAGACGCATGGCCTGTTGCAGCTCCTCATCACCATAGGAGGGCAAAGTGTGTGTGGCTATCTCAAAGGCATTAGCCTGTATCCCCACATCGCAGCTGGTTTTGCTGTTGCGTGAGTTGGGCTTACCCGTTGATATCCCTGAGTATGAGCTATGCAATAAGCCCGTTAATGGTATGCCCAGCTCGGCGGAGGAGTAACTTAACGAATCGGCATCCACGGCTGTCAATTCCCGTGCATAGTTTAAATTAAAGTCGTTTAAATCCAGCAAATCATTACTACCCACGCTTTTGTGTTGATTTGTCTTACCATTGCGCTCTTTATGGCTGCGTTTGCTTACAGAAGCATTGCCGGCAGTTGCACCAGCGCCTTGGGATTTACGTGATTGACGACTGCGCATAGAATTGCGAGATCTAATTTTTTGATTCGAATCGTTGGATTTCTGCATGTTCTTTAAAAAAAATTCCAAAGCGGCAGCTTGTTTTTTGTTATTATTTGGTCGTTCGACCAACTCCTCGATTTTTACTTCTGCCGCATCATAATTGTCTTCATCCTCACTTAGCTCATGTTTCAGAACCACATCCAAGCGTGAATCTTGAATCTTAAAAGAGGCGCGTGAAGTTTCTTCATCTGACGACGTAGTCATGCCTTGATTTTGCAAAAAAGGCAGTATTAATTGCCCATTTTTTTGTATAAAATCCCCAATTATAGCCGGATCCAAACCAGCATTAGCACTACGTCGCTTCATACTAGCAGAATGATGTTTCTTAGAACTGTGAGCAAAGAGACCCACTTTATGACTAGCATTGGGATAGGTAGTCTTTTTAAGCGCAATAATTTGAGATTCTATGGAAGTACTACTTTCCCTACGGCCATTATATTTGCGTCCACTGGTTGCAGCTATAAAATCACGCCTACGGTGGCTTCGCTTATTTGTTGAGCTTGGACCGTGCTTGCTGTGACTACGTGTTCGTGAAGCCACTTTCGTTTTCATTTCAGCAATTTTTACAGACACTTGCGAGTCAACAGAGTTTCGACGCGATTCTACTGACACATGACGTACGCTAAAGCTTATTTCAGAGTCCAGTGAGTTTTTACGTGCTGCTGGTCCCTGACTCGAAGAATTTGTGGTTCCGGCTGCGCCGGTCAATGCCATACGACGTTTGACACATTGCGGCAAATAGTTGGCCCACGTTGAGCTTATCTCATTCGTTTCAGACGAGTTTAAATCGTTGACGTCAAAGTTTAAGCCTACAGGATCCGTGTGTGTGTTGTATAACGTTATGGACAGCCTCCCTTTATCCTCAAAGTCCTTGCGTTTTGCCCAGGTCTGCGCAATTACTTTGTGCTTGGGCATTTTGACTTCCTCAATGATTTCCTTGCCACACTTTCTGCAATTTAAGCAGATGATTTTAATAAATTCAATGTCAATAGTTACATTTTTTTATCACAGCCTAGTTGCACTTCCCTTGATGACTAGTTTTGGGTATTTACAAGTATCTTGTAAGAGATCTTACTTACTTTCTAATGTAGCGTTTCCAGGTCTCAATCGAGGACGGTGTCCAACACCACGTGGACATGACAATGCCAGCACCAAATAGACACAACAAATGAAGCTGCAGCACGCCTACACTTGGTCGATTTTCAATTTTGCAAACGCTATTTTCATCAAACAGCGATGTAATGCGACAACTATATAAACATCAAGAGGAATATAGTTTGAAAATTATATAAAAACAATTAGTACTCACATTATGTATCGCCTGAAGCTGTCAGTCCACTCTGGCGAATGTCTGAACTCATTTACATGGCAGGCTACCGAAACCAGGATGAAAATAAGCGACAACAAAGCGCAGATACCCATGCGCATAATAATTAGATGAATCTTATTGCTCGCTGACGTTGACTTAATATCATTGGCAAAATGTTTTAATCCAAAGAGCATGATCATGCCGCGAGTTATAAAATAGCCACCTATCAATACAACTCCGAATAAGGGGCCCAAAAGCAGTCCAGCACGCATAGGATGATTGATATATCCCACAAAACAAATACCAACAATGCTATTTCCATCCACCTCGCTTAGAGCCATTGTGGTTATGGTCAGAACCAGCGGCAGAGACCAAGCTACCAAATGGAAGTAGGAACCTTTTTTATCTATGCGATCTTGTACATGACCCATAGCGCGCCAATGCCAAGCGTAAGTCAGGAAGACAAACCAAACCATGCCGGCCGTCAAAAAATAATACACTAATACAAATATGACAATGCATGATAGGTTTTCTCCAGCTGTGGGTTCTGCCTGACGTGGAGTACCATCCTTGCGGCAGACAATATCGTCACGCGACCCTGGTGTGAATTGTAATAGCCAGCTGTTGACAAAAACGTATTATTTCAAAAGGTTCATTATTGAAGGTACTTGAAAGCTTAAATTCTATTTTGCAAAAAATTTCATTGGCAATAGATTGTTTTTCTAAACAAATTCTTATTAAAAAAAAAATTAAAAACAAATAACCAGCTATTTCTTTTAACGTTAAAAAAAAAAAAACGATCATAACTTTAAACTTACCCCAAACAGGCAATCAGAAAGCAAAGATTAATATAAAAAACAATCAATGCGGGGTATTTGTTAGCATTTTTCCAGTCTATAAAAAATGTGGCTACCACAAACAAATTAGAAAGTAAGCACAGAGATCCTGCCCAGCCAATTAACTTGTGTATTTGACGATGCTCATCATCCGTATACATGGGATCCTTGCAGGGCACGCCACAGCCCTCAATGCCGGGATAATAGCTCGTCCTCAAATCAGCCGGCACTAAAGGCTTCAAGCAGCTGCCGGTAACATTGAATTTCATTTCACGTACATCGTTAAGGCATTTTGAGGGAAATAACGTTTCATTGCAACGTAAAAACTTTGGAAAGTAGCTTGTGTTGTGTAGTAATCGGCATGGCTCAAGTGTTATGCGGCACATTTCCAGCGAAGGCAGGTAGACCATGTGTGTACCGTTTATGTTTTCGCACTTGGGTTTGAAAACTGCGCACAAAAATGGCTAAAAGTAATAAAATATTAGTTCTGAAGGTTACAGACAGGCAGTTATGCAGAAGCTGTTAAAATATTACCTGAATTACAGCCCAACACTTGGGCACATGACGCAATGCATAATAACTGTTAAGAACTTCGTTGAGCTCCTTATCTTTGCGAAAATCAGTTAAATCAAGGCTTGTAAATTCATAAGGTATCTTGGAGCCCAAGCAAGTACTATAATTGGCCTCAACTGCAACACAGCGACCGCGGCGAACACAATAAAAATTACGATTTTCGCGATCCTCAAACCAGGGTTTATTGTCCATGCCTTTGGAACCATTGAGCCGGTAATTAATAGTACCATTGATACGCTCAAGTTCAGATAGGCTTGCTTGTGAAGTGCTGCTGAATTTGGACGGGTTTGCTGAGTAGCATCTTGATAAGCTAAATACTAGTAAGCAACAGGTAGAAAACCAATTTCTGAAAAAACAAAATTAAATATTACACCACTGTGATAGTTAAAGTTCCATTTTTGCAACTTACGTGCTCATTTTGTAGTATTTAAACTTAAATTTAGTTAAAACATAAGTCAAAAAGCCTTTGTTAATGAAAATTAAAATGCATCTGGGCAGCCGCTGCTTTGGCATCTATTTCAGTGCATGTTGGTAATTTTAGTGTATTGCAGTTTCCTTAAAGTGTTTTGCAGATTCCCAATAGATTATTAACTTAAAAAATTCAGTTCAAAAAAAAAAAACAAAACAGTTGAAAAACAAAAATAATAAACGCGCCTTCAGGTAAACGAAATCAACAAAAGAGTCGTGCTACACAAAAAGCAAAATGCAGCGGACCACCTATAGCGTAACTATCGATAGTTTGATAGACCGATAGTTACAATGCCAGGATTAATAAATCGTTTTTTAGTATCAATATATTTTAATTTTATAAAATTCAAAAAACAAATTTATTCAAAAAATTATTACTTGTAAAAAAAAACACACAAATTAAGATTTTGATTAAATACTATTTGCATTTGAAAATATTTTTGGTTAAACAGAGCATCACTACAGCTAGCAATAAAGTGTTATATACGGTCAGGTGAAACAATATTTTCTTCAATCCATTAAAAGCTTTACTTTAATGTTAGTAGCTGTATAAATTTCGAAGTTTTAAATTGTTTATTAAACATCGTTTAATGTAATAACAATAAGTGAATGACAAAAACTCAAACATTTAAGTGTTGGGTAGTGCACCCATTCACGCTACTCTGCTTCATTGAAAACGCACATTCGCAACGAAGCAATACAATTTTACATCCCTAAAGTTTGGCTTGTGAGGAAGCAAATTAAAAGCGAAGCAATATTAAAACCAGGCTTGATTTATGTAAATTAATTTTGTGCATAAAGTGTACTCAACGGCCGCTAATTAAAGCCATGGATGCCGCTGCAATAGTGCCGCACTCGGCCAGTGAAAATAAGCAACAAACACAGGCCCCGGCGTCCGCTTCACTTAATGAAAATGGTGTACAAAACTCAAAACTAGATACACCAAAAAAATCTGATACTACGATTGCCAATGGTAGCTTGTTTTGATAAGTGTGTGTATATGAAATTGGATTTCTCATATTTTTTTTGTTTATTTATTAAAGATTCACATTCCAATGTTGTGGTAGACCAAACGCAAAATGAACATAAAATGGAATTGCCAACTGAGAAAGTATTGATTACAATATGCAGCGCAGATAGAAAGAATAAAAAGACATTTATGTCCTTGCCTTGTAGGAAGGATGTTATTGAAAAAGGTGAGACGCTACGTCAATTTTTCGTATTCTGCTTAATTAATACATTTCGTTTTTTATTTTCTTGTATAGCACACAAATATGGTTTGGCGGGCACTACAATTGTACTGGAAAGCAACGGTTGCGAAATCTGCGAAGATGAAGTGCTTCTTTTTGCAGCCAAGGAGAAAATTCTGCTTATGCTGCTCTCTGAAAACGATGAATACATAATACTACCTCCACCCTCGCCGCTAAATCGATCGGATCGTGCGGGTAGCTCTGTAGATCCCAGTTTCTATGCCAACAACAGTATTGTATCTAATGCTAACGACTCTGCAGTCTCTAATGATGAAACATTGTCATTGACCAGCATTACGCCAAGAGGCAGTAGTTCAAAGAGTTCAGCTGCATTCAAAGATTTTATCATACCTTGGAATAAGGTACCGCATGATATTATGAAGCTACTACGTGCTAAAAGCAGCCTGGGCAAGCGCTTAAATACTTTAGCAAATATACTCGTAGATGCTATGCACGAACGATCCGAACACATACCACTGCGTGTGTTCCGCCAAGTGGCGCAACAGGCGTCTGAAAAGTATCCAGAGTCTTTGCTAGAAAAGGATCGGGAGGGTCAGTTCATAGCCACAACACCGCAGTCGCTTATCTCCAAAATGATCAACAGAAATAATGCGCTCAATCGAACTCAGAAGCGGCCGAGTTCAGGAACATTTGAAATACACATAATAAACAAAAAACGAAAATCAGTAAATGCTGCCGCTTCAAATGGCGATGCCAAAGTTGTGAAGCTAAGTCGAGATCTAGAGGAGAAAAAAGAGTTGCTTATATCTAGCTATAGAGGCAGTGCTACAGTGGAACAAGCTACTATAGCAGAGTACATGAAAGAATGCTTTCCGCTGCAACGCGCCTTTTTTAATAACAGCGAAAAGATACCCGGTATTAACTCTATTAAAGACAACTGGCCGTACATATTCAAGAAAGAGTTACTCTATCAGCATTTTGAGTTGCTTATGTCAATTGATCCTCAGTCGTTGGAAAAACGTTTTGCCTCTGAGAAAGAGCGCATTTTTAAATTCTTCAAGACCTCAAAGAACAAGAAAGTTAGCGCTTTGGAGGAAAACAATGCCAATTTGGTGCGCGGCTTAGCCTATTACTTCAATGAAGATCCAGATTATATTTTTAAGCAGCTGGAAAACGGGCCTTTATCCAAGGATGCGCTGCAACACATTTATCCAACAAACGCCCCATGGTTAGCTCTAGTCAGTAAGTATTTGAAAATACATCCAATGTTCATTGATATTTTTAGTCTAAAATCATTTTTTTATTTTTATAGAAGCGCAAACATCCGCTGCTGACACCGATCTTCAAACCGAAGCCATGATTTACATAGAAGGTCAAATTATGACCACATTTGCCGCAAACGATGCCGACTTCCCGGATATAATTGCTCAATTGCTCTGCTACTATTATACCTTTAACATGATGTACCCCAAGGAAGCCAACCAAACTCTCGAATTTATTGTCTTATACTTTCTACAAAACACGCCGGAACAGGCTCGCAACTCCAAAAAGGCCATCTCTGCCAACAGCAAATACAATCAACTAATTGCCAAACTGGCAAATGCAAATGGTTAAGTTTGCACAAATAGTGGCGGTGATGCCATTTTGAACACGGACTCTTATTTTGTTTAGATTATTTATTTGCTGATTTACTATCTACATGTACTCGTATTCTTTAGATTTACATAAAGTGTGCCCAAAAAAAAAAAAAAAACTTAATTTCGCCCGCGCTTTACGCCTCGTCGTTTTAAATCATTTATGACAGCATCTAATGATGAGCCCTTTTCTCGGAGCGTAACTTTTGTTATCTTTTTGCGAAAATAGTTTCGATCAGCCGCAGTCAAATTTCCATTTACAAGTTGGTCTTGTGGCTTAAAGGGGTTATTTTGGCTTGGCTTTACTTTGACATCTGCATCGTCATCAGCGAATGTTCTCCAATTATTTGCCTTATTTCGTTTGTCCTTAGCCAAATCGGGTTTAGCATCGTTACCACGAAACTTTTTAAATTTGGTTGCCTCTTTGTGTTTGTCGTTCATTAAATCTGGCTTACCACCGTTACGAATAAATATTTTATTATTTGGTTCGTTCCCAGCCTCTTCATCACTGAACGTTTCCCATTTTGTTGGCTCATTGCGTTTGGACTCAATTAAGTTGCGCCTAAAGTTTTCATTGCGTTTTTTTAAAAACTGCTTGGCTTCATCGCTTTTTATGTTAATGTTGCCCTCATTGCGTTGCTCCCGCTCATCGCTCATAATATCACTTTTGACATGTTTCCAAGGCATTGCAGCTTGCTGGGACTCCAATGCATTATTCCGTTCTGTATAAGGTTTGGGCTTAAATTTTGTTTTGCCCCAATTCACAGATCGCCGATCTATGTCTTGTTTATTTAGTTTTTCAAAATTTGGGTTTCTACCCATTTTCACATTTGTTAATTTATTGTTATTTTAACTTACAATACACGCGCTGCCAGCTAGTGGTGCAAAACGAACGATAGAGCCCACTATCGATATTTTAAGAAAATATCGCGTTAGTTTTAATTTTGTTGTAAATAAATAAAAAACTTTCTTTTTTTTTCTTGTTTTAATACCGGATTAATTTCTTTTTCATTTCAAAGTCAAAAATACACTGCGCTACATCAGTTAAGCGATCTCCCTATCGAAAGCGTCTTCGGTTAATTTCTAGCCATATATTATTTATTATATTATTTATCAGCAATCGAGTTTTATAACCATAAGTTACTACTGACGGTAGGGAGCGTGCTTTTCAGCAACACAAGAGTTTCTGGCCTCAATCCTTCAATCCATAGATCCTATACTCTTAGTGCATGTACAAAATATACAAAAATAACTCACCTTCAGCATTTAATACCGACACAAGCTTCCATATTCCCGTTGCCAACATCAATACCACTCTATCTAAAACAAATTATTAAAAAATTGTAATTATCTTGAATTTTAAATTCCCGCCTCTACAATATCGATAGTGCGCCAATATTTTTGCTGCACTACTGCCACCTAGTTGGAATTTGAAAAATACTGCCAACCTGTTTATACTCAACAAGTTGTCAGCTTTTTGTTTTAACACGTGCCGCTTGCAATAGTACGATTACAAATAAATGGATAACCAGAACGGTGGATTCCGGGGCAGTTCCAATAATAATCTTCATAATAGAAATAATGGAGGCTACAATAATCCACGTAATAGTGAGTGTGGGGATGCCGCAGGAGGCCACTTTAATGCTAGTCACCGCAGTGATGGAGGCGGGCATCAAAGCAAAGACTGGAATGATAATAGCAATGGATTCGGTTTAGACAATCACGGAAGTAAAGGAGGAGGCTACGGTGGTGGCAAAGAAATGGTGTACTATAAGGGTGAGTTAATTACAAGACGAATGATGCAACGAAGAATATCTCAGGCTCGCAGGGAAAAAAAAGCCCGACGCTTGGTTTTTAAAAATACTAACCCAAAAAATGAAGCACGGCAACAAAATGATTCTTTTAACAATTTTCGGGATCCTTACTGTCATCCAAGCACCGCTCATCCTCAAATGCAGTCGAGATTATATTTTTTGGAGAATCGTACACCAGAACCTTTGCCGGATGAAGCGATGCCCTCAAATAACACCTTAGATAATGGCATTAGTACAGAAACTCGCAAGCTGAGTGAGTATGATATAAGTATGAACTCCGCAAGCACCAATCCCGTAGCCGAACTGGAAAAAACTGACAAACCTAGAATACGGACTCCAGAAGTAAATGTAGTTAAAATAAAGCAAGAAAAAGATTCACCAGCTCTTCATCGGAGAATATATTTTTTGGAGAATCGTACACCAGAACCTTTGCCGGCTGAAGCGAAGCCCTCAAACAACGCCTTAGATAATGGCATTAGTACAGAAACTCGCAAGCTGAGTGAGTATGATATGAGTACGAACTCCACAAGCGCCAATCCCGTAGCCGATCTGGAAAAAACTGACAAACCTGGAATACGGACTCCAGAAGTAAATGTAGTTAAAATAAAGCAAGAAAAAGATTCATCAGCTAAGCCAGTGCCAAAAAAACTTACAGAAAGTAGTGAAGATGAAAGCTCTTCATCCGATGATAGTTACGAAGCTGGGGAGGTTCGGCCTGTTGGAGTGACTAAAACAAAAACGGAAACAAATATAATACAGCCTGCCAAGTCAAAGCACTCTTCTTCCGAAGAGGAATCATCTAGCGATGATAGTGAAACGCCGGTTAAGAGCAAAACAGATGCTAAAGAAATTAGCACAAAAAAATCAAGAAAATTAAGGAAACTGTCTTCAGAAAGGGATGTGGTTTGCATGGGATCCCAGGAACGAAAATATTCAATACCTGATGAGGACAGTGAAGATAGTAAGGAAGATGAATCGGAGACTGTGACAAAAAGTAAATCCGAACATCAAACAGCTGATAAATGTATGATTTGCGATAAGATGGTGAGTTATTAAAAAACTAAATCTATAATTTTTTATGGTCTCGTTAACTTTGTGAAAATATAACTATTTAGATGCTTGTTGAATATGTCTTAAAATTTTTCCTATTAATTCTTACAGGGCCACACTTCATATCATTGTCAAATGATATGCAAAAACTGCTTAGCTCCTCATCACAGTTTCAAGAACTGTCCACAAGCGCCAAATCTAAACATTGCTGTGCAGACATTTATGGACTTTACTATGAAACAATTTTCTTCATTAAATGTAGATCCACGTTTTGTATTGCCCGCCGGACTTGTGCCAGCGCCGACCATGTTGCCAGCTGCTACACCTTCTAAGGCAGACAAATTTAAGAAAAAAAAGCGACCTTTAAAAAAGACTAATAAGAAGGTTAATAAAAAAATAAAGGTGGGATCGCCTAACAGCGACGATGATGACGATGCGTTGACTAGCAGTAGTTCTGAATCCAGTGACGAAGATTCCAGTGAAGAGTCGACTGAAGAAATCAACAAGTCAATGCGCAAGCGCATCAAGAAAAATTCAAATTTACAGAAGGTCCCAGCTAGCACAGCAACACCACACTTTCCATTTCCCATGTTAGCTGCTCCTTATAATTCGCTGATGTATCCATACGGCGCACAGTTTAAGTTTCCGAACTAAAGCTTTAGCAGTTAAGAATAGCTGTATCAATCATTTGTTAATGTAAATAATTTAAGATGAAATATTGCTACTTAGAATCTAATTTATACACTAAATTGGTTTAAAAGAAAGCATATTGTGTGTAAAATTACTTTTTTATTAATGCCAGTTAGGTATTATGAAATTATTGCCAACAATTTTCGAGCCCCTTATGTGCAGTAGTCCTGTGAATTTAAAAATTGTAAATATCTTGGACATTTAATCCCTTTATATTGGTTTAGCTCATTGGAGTCAAGCCAATCATAGAAATATTTTTTTTGTAAGATGTTATAAAATTTGTTGAATGTCCTTTGGACAGATTACAAATAAACAAATATAAAATAAAAAAAAAAAAAAAAATTTAATCCCTGACTTAAGTGGCGCTACATAAGCACTATCAAAAATAAAACATCGATATATCGCCAAGGAAGCCACTATCGATATTATTGATAATACTACTGCCAGCTAGTTGGAATTTGAAAAATACTGCCATGTTTACATCCAACAAGTTGGCAGCTTTTTGTTTTAGCACGTGCAGCAAGCCGCATATTACAAGTTAAATGGACAACCAGAATGGTGAATACTGGGACAGCTTCAATAATGATCATTATAATGTGAACAATGATGGCTATAATAATCCCAGAAATATAGAGCGAGGCGATGGCGGGGGAGGTCACTTTGGTGGCGGCCACTTTAATGCTAGCCACCGCGGCCGTGGGTCAGGTCGTCAAACTAAGGCCTGGACTGGTAATAACAATGGATTCAGTGTAGGCCACCGCGCAGAGAGAAGAAGGGATTACGGTGGTGGCAGAGGAGGGGCTAACTATATGGGTCGGGAAATGACAAAACAAATGAATCAACGCGGTAAGTCGCGGGCTCGTGGGGAAACGAAATCCAATCGCGCTGCAAAAAATGAAACACGGCGACAAAATGATTCTTTTCACAAATTTCGGGATCCTCACAATCATCAAAGCCTCGCGCATCCTCAAATGCAATCGAGAGTAAATTTTTTTGAATATCATACACCAGAACCTTTACCGTCTGAAGCAATGCCCTCGAATTACACCTTAGATCCTGGCATTAGTACAGAAACTCGCAAGCTGAGTGAGTGTGATAGTAGAATAAGCTCGGTAAGCACCAATCCCGTAGCCGAGCTGGAAAAAACTGCAAAACCTGTAATACCGACCACTAAAGTAAATGTAGTTAAAATAAAGCAAGAAAAGGATACACCAGCTAAGCCAGTGCCAAAAAAACTTCCAGAGAGTAGTGAAGATGAAAGCTCTTCATCGGATGATAGTTACGAAGCTGGGGAAGTTCGGACTGTTGGAGTGCCTAAAACAAAAACGGAAACAAATACAATACAGCCTGCCAAGTCAAAGCACTCTTCTTCCGAAGAGGAATCTTCTAGCGATGATAGTGATACGCCGGTAAAGAGCAAAACAGATGCTAAAGAAACAAGCATAACAAAATCAAGAAAATTAAAGAAACTTCCGTCAGAAGATGATGTGGTTTGCATGGGATCCCAAGAACGAAAATATACCATACCTGATGAGGACAATGAAGATAGTATGGACGATGAATCAGAGGCAGAGACAAAAAGTAAATCCAAACATAAAGCAGCTGATAAATGCATGATTTGCGATAAAATGGTGAGTTATTAAAAACTAAATCTATAATTTTTTATGGTCTCGTTAACTGTGTGAAAATATAACTATTCAGAAGCTTGTTGAATGTGTCTTAAAATTTTCCCTTTTAAATTTTTTACAGGGCCACACTTCATATCATTGTCAAATGATTTGCAAAAACTGCTCAGCTCCTCATCACAGCTTTAAAAACTGCCCACAACCGCCGAACTTAAACATAGCTGTCCAGACATTTATGGACTTTACTATGAAACAATTCTCTTCATTTAACGTAGATCCACGTTTTGTATTGTCCACGCAGACTATGTTGCCATCTGCTACACCTTCCAAGGCAGACAAATTAAAGAAAGAGAAGCGGCCTTTAAAAAAGACCAAAAGGAAGGTTAATAAAAAAATAAAAATGGAATCGCCTAACAGCGACGATGATGAGGACGCAGTCACTAGCAGTGGTTCTGAATCCAGTGAAGAGAATTCCAGTGAAGAGTCGACTGAAAAAATCAACAAGTCAATGCGTAAGCGCATCAAGAAAAATTCAAATTTACAGAAGGTCCCAGCTAGCACTCCAACACCACACTTTCCATTTCCCATGTTAGCTGCTCCTTATAATTCGCTGATGTATCCATACGGCGCACAGTTTAAGTTTCCGAACTAAAGCTTTAGCACTTAAGAATAGTTGTATGAATCAAAAGTTAATGTAAATAATTTAAGATTAAATACTGCTGTTTAGAATAAATTTTTATTGAGCATGTAACTGAATTCAAAATTCCATTTTTGTAAGCAGAACTATGAATATCGATAGTTCAAAACGATTACCTGTTAATGAAAATTATACATCGGAATTGAGTTCGTTCATCTGAACTTAATCTGAACGGAACTACACAACTCTAGTGACCAGCTGTTGCATGTTTGCCTGCGTGCCATGCTTTGTGTTTTGTTTACTAATATGCATTAATTTTAAAAAATTGTTTTAAAATCAGTGAAGTGTATAATAAATAAGGATTTAAAGACCTCAAGGAGCGAGCAAAATTCTTTTACCAAACAAAGTAAGTGTCTGACTTTTATAAAATCTAATTTATACGCTAAGTTCATAATTTCAAAGAAAACATATTGCGTGTAAAGTTGATTGAAAATGCTGGGATCATTGTTAAAAGGCTGCTCAAAATGTTTATGCTTAATAATGATAATTACACATGATATAATGCTTCATATCTGCAATACTGCATTTGCTAAGGTGTACCATACCGCATGGATAGAGATGCCAGACGTGTCTCAAGCAGCCACCAAATAATTTGTGTTGATAAATCGCTTCTAGCGACAACTAGCGTACTAATGGCATATCTGCGTAGGCCACCTATAATTTGTTTATACAGTTAATTTCTATCCAACTTCAGTAGGTCTTCACCAACTTCCATGATTCTGTTTTCAAGGTGCTTCTTGAAAAGAACGTGAGTCCTTTTTATGAAATGCCAGCGTGCACAACAACTTTCCTTATTTAAAGGTTTTCATAAACTTCCAAAATGATGTAATATGTATGTATGTATGCAGGGCCGTAGAGAGAAAATCCGGGTTCGGCGGGGAAAATGTACCGGCCCCTCTATTACACCTTTAGCTTGAATCACGACAGTACGACAGTAATTACACCGGGCCCCTGAGAAAACTCTGGTCCCGGGGGTATACCCCCTTTCCACACCCTCTCGTCGGGCCTGTATGTATGTATGTATATGCATTATATATTTACACCAAAACAAATTTTTGATCCCCATTTTTGAGTTCTTGGCTATTACCACGAGTATGCAGTACTTGAGTGGCTACCGCGCCATCAAAAAAAGCATTGATCCGGTGCAGGTAATTCACGGGCCCAAAGTACATAAGTTTCAATTTTGCAAGTTGAACAACGAATTTTCAAATTTGAAGCCCTTTTGTCTATAAGCCCCAATGAAACCAACCTATAGGTAAATACTAGTTTGTATGTAAGCTACAGTCAACCAAATTAGTATACAGGCTCATTTAATATTTGCTTCGAAATGGCTTAAAATAGGATGAACACAAGGGAAATTAAGGCAAGTACAGTATAAGTTACAGACATCCCGACTGAAACCGATTTGAATAAAATAGTTTACTTAGTTTATAAAACTATCCCAAAGGCTCCACCGACAAGCCTTTAATTAAATATTAAAGCTCACTGGTTCAAACTAGTTTGATATTATAGTCTAATAAAATATGCAGATCTAACAAAATAACTTATTTGTAAAACTTTATAAAATAATAAACTAGTTGAAAAAGTTCACGAGTTCCATGAACTTTTCAAAGTTCAAAGAATATATTTCCTTATGTTTGAAAGAGCTTTTTTTGTTCAACTTCATCGACAAAATTGAAAGAGAGGCCATGAGAAAAGTTCTCGTTTTCTCTTCTGTTGTTGTCTGCTACTGTTCAATGCGATTTTCACAATAAAAGCGCTTATATCTGCTTATCAAAGTTTTTTTTTTTGCTTTTGTTTATCTTGTAAAACAACCCCTCGCACTCCCTAACCCTCAGTATTGACAAGCAATATGTATTTTATGCAAAACAAACACATTTTGGAATTTTATTGATACATAACTTTACATAAAGATAAATAGTAAGTACATAGCAGCAAAGTACAAGTATATGGTATGTATACTTTACCAGTTGTATTTGTTGTGGAAATTTGGTCTTCGATTTTATTTTCCATCTTTGCCGTCATTAGTCTCGCCAGTATTGCCTTAAGACGCCAACGAACAAAATTCAAAGCTTATATAATGCGGTGTCATCTTTGTCAGCCATCACCATGCTGGCGTCAACTTGTCTGCCACGTTTTTGGCCATCTTTTTTGCTATGTAGGCTATGTAAATAAAATCAAATCAAACGTTTGCCTTAAAGTACTCGCCAGTGGTTTGATAGTGGGCACGTTTCAACGCTTTCAACCATCTCGCCAGATGCATGACTCCATTCGATGACATAAATAAAAAATGATGCTGGACGGGGGTGCTAGAAAAAGCTTACTTTGCCGCGTTAAATGTAACATACTCTAGCAAACCAGTCGATTAATTTTGTATTCCCATTTTAAACACTTTTGGCAGTTTCCATCAAGTAATTACTGAAAAGTTTTCGTATCTTTGGAGACCCATACAATGTTTCTTTGGCTTGGAAATATATGAGACTTTTATTTTTTGCTCCAACCTATTAAAATAAGAGAATCAGATTTAGATTCATAATTTTGTGCTCGAAAAGTTCTGTGTATAATAGATGTTCTGAGCGCTTTGGGGATATAGAATGCAAATTGAATAATCGCTGAGCCGCATCGGAGTCATGTTCTAATATGGCCCTTCTGTGGAATTATTTTGGATTGGGAACTTAATATTGTTTCCGGCATACTTCTGGAGAGTTTATGCAATGTATGTCTTAATCGCGTTTCTACTAAACTCTTTTGAAGATACGATATAAAGAGCGAGCTCCGCTATGGCACATTTTCGACAACTTAGGACTGCCAGATTCTGCGTGCGTTTTCTAAGAAGTGCAGGGCAGTTATTGTACATAGCAAGTGTTATGTGCATTGTATTTGCTGCTCATCTTCGCAGCTATTACTCCCACGGCCATTAGGCCTATAACGCCGTTACAGCTCCTATCAGCATCCTTGTCTTATTCCTATGGAACCTCAAGAGTTTGCATGTGCGCTTTAAACAGTACCTTGACGAGGTACTGGGTGCCTTTTTTAAGAAGTGCATGGAGGTCATATAGAAAGTCTTGGATGGTTTCTATCATCTTCATAGGTACAAAAGAAATTCTGATGTGAAACATGCATTCTCTTAGTCAATAAATCTTCGGTCCCATTTTTTGGTAATTCTGTGGAACCGCAGGATATCGAATACATATTTGTTTTTGATAGTACCTGCCTTCTGCTTTGATTCTGCTAATCGCCATAGTTTCATACATGAATCTTCAATATCTTGCGCTGATAGACAGGTTTTTTTTTTTTTTGCGTTAGATACAACATTTATTTTGAATGAACCTAACATAGACCTTTGCGGTGAGGGTATGTAAAAAGCGAAAGGTGCGTGCAAATCTGTTCTGGACTGGCCCATTTATCGCTTATATAATAGTTACTTCCGCATGTGTGTACATTTTTGTGCGCGCGTGAGTGTGTGTTTGTACTGTCAGGTGAGCAACCACTTCGATAAAGAATCCTCCCCATTGAGCAAACGCATTGACAGTTATTATAATATATGTTATATATGGGCCCCTGGCCGGTCTTTAAGTGAACAGCACGGTTGGCCAATCTTATACTGCTGCCCAAAACCGGCAACAACACAGCTGTGAAGCGCCAGAGCGTACTAAATCTCGACAAACTCAACCAACCAACCACCCTCACAAGAAGAGCGTAGAGTCTTTCAATGAAAGCTCTCGTTAAAGCTTTAGCTTTCAATTTTTGCTTCAACTTTCTTTTCAATTTTCTAACAGAGGCTTTTATAAACTTTCCCATTGAGTGCGTTGCTCAGTTGCGGTTCAAACTTGTCGCGAGACGGTTCGACTAATGCTGTTTGCTGCGACTGCGTGTGCTCGCTTGTGTGTGTGTGTGTATTGCTATTGTTGTTGTTGTGTCTGTGGCAAGCAAACAAAAATCAAAAACGCAATAGCTGGCAAAATCATAGAGCAAAAGTCTCTTTATTTGGGGTTGGCAGCATTTGGAAAAATATGAACCAACCCCCCGCCGTAGAGGTGTAAATGTGTGTTGTGTTTTACAATTGTAACTGCCAAGTGGCTTAAAGTGTCAGCCATGCCACAAAAAACAACAACAAGCAAAACACTTACTGCCAACTGGTTAAGCGGCTAATGAGTGGCACAAAAAAAAGCCAAGAATTTAAGAAGCTGCCACAACAACAACTAAACAAAAGGGTTAATTAACGCGCAAAGACTTCTTCAGTACATTTCGAGAAGTATATTTTAAAAAAAGTGCTAAAAAATCGTAGCACAGTATTACATAAACATTGTGAATGCGGGCGTGGTGTATGCGCGTGTGTATGTGTGTTACAAGAATCCTTCTGTGTATAAGCTTAAAATATTTCTGAACTCAACTGAACACACAAAAAAAATGGATTTAAGCCCAAGCGTAGGCGCCGACAACTAGAAGACTACTACATACTAGTTAACGTGCTGCCTATTCGCTGGAATGTTTTCAAAGTTTGCATACACGCCTTCACACTCATCATCTTCGTATCTTCATCATCATACACATCAACAGCTAAACTCATTTCTACAAACAATTGCAACAAGTGCAACTCTATTTTGGACTGCAAAGCCAAATGCAATTGAAAGATGCACAACACTCAACGTGCCAGCAAGCCAGCAAATCAAGCAGCGCTAGGGCAAATAACAGCTTCGCCCGGCGTTGCCGCCGTCAACGTTGCATCTAATACAGATCACATCATAACCATATCCACTGCCAGCATAACAGAGGTGCATTCCGACGAGGATACCGAGCAATTGAAGCAACAGCATTTGGAAGAACAAAAAAACAAGCTAGTGCATTTTGAGGCGGTTGCATTGCGAGCGCCCAACGTTGTTACACCTGCGGAGAGTGCTGCAGCCACATCGCAGCCAGCGCCGGCAGCCACGCATACAGCCAAACATAAGCTGCGTGCCTTGTGCCAGCTCTCACAAATAATATCCTTTCAGAATAATATAGCCGATGTGCATCATCGTCGTGGCCGGCGTCTACATGGACTGCAGCTGCCATTGCATCCGCTGCAGCTCTTTGGTTGGCTGGTGTTAGTACTCTTTGGCCTGGCCAGCTATTGTGTGCTTATACCTGCATTTAGTGCCACACTGCAAGGTCCACTCTATGGTCTGATCTCGGGTCTCTATGTGGTGCACATAGCTTCGCATTTGGCCGCCCTGCTGACCGATCCGGCCGATAAGGAGCTGCGTCGTGTGCATCGCAACGATCGTATTGTGCCCGAATTTGATCGTGCCAAGCACGCGCACGTCATTGAAAACGGACGCTGTCATCTGTGCAATATAAGAACTTCATCTCCCCGAACCAAACACTGCTCTGTGTGTAACAAGTGTGTGGGCAAATTTGATCATCATTGCAAGTGGCTGAATCATTGCATTGGATCACGCAATTATGTGGCATTTCTAATGTGTGTGGTTAGCGCGGTGGTGGCCACATTGGTCATCGTGGCTGCAGTTATAGCACAAATTGTGCTTTATTATGTGCAGCCGGAGTGGCTGAGCTTTTATTGGTGCAGCGCCACAGGAGATATCAATGATGAGCCAATGCCGGTGCGTGACATAACCATTGGCAGTCTGGACATGGATATGGATGCTTTAAATGTGGCTACAAGAGATCAAAACGCTGGCGCTGTATTTAATGGCACAGATTTTATAAATCTCACCTTAAGTCTGGGCAATGGCACTTTAATGCTGCTGGAGGAGGAGCAACAGGAACAACAACAGCATGATGATGCGCTTTATGCAGATGTGGAAAACGCCACACTTGCCACAACAGTCATTGATAACCTGACCACTTTAATACAACAAACGTTGACCAAACCGACTGCAGTAACCAATTTAGCCACTACCACTACCACAGAAGCATCCAACCACACGGCATCTCCTGCCGTAGCGGGCATTAGCGTCAATGAGACCATCTTCTTAGTACTTATTGGTTTGCTTGGTCTTTTGGCTGCCATTAGCGCAGGTCTCTTATTACATTTATGCTTCTTTCACATCTATATCTCTTTTCTGGGCCTCACCACCTATGAGTACATACGTAATCACCGTCAGGCACAGGAGGCCAGAGCCAAGCAGCTGCTAAGCAACAATGGAATCTTACATGCCAATTCTTCAACATTGCCAAAGAACGGCGCCGTAGCCGTGCATTTTTCGCCCACACAGCTGGAAAACAATCGCAATCCGTCCAAGCAGAGCAATGATTGTGCACAGCTCTATTGCTGTGCCAGCGTGCTTCATCCTAATGTGACAGCGGACACTTCTGACTCCAGCTTCAAGTCTGTGGAGTCGGCGCCAAGTCAGCAGGTAAAGCTGCATTGTTGTGCCAACTCGCGCGAGTATCATCAGCGCAGCAACAAGGCCTACTACGTTTGCTCATTGCTAGAGGAGCGTAGTGCCAGTCCCACTAGCCTAAGCAATCTTGCACATCATTTGGCCAGCGGCGTGGGACCCTATGATGCTGGCAGTGCCAGTTTTGGCACAGCCACGGATGCCGTGGAGCAGCAACAGCTACGCACATTCCATTGCTGCTCCAGTTTTGCAGCCACTGCGCTGCAGCGACGCGTCAGTGCGGCTACCACAAAAGCTACACTTGTTGGTGATGTGGAGGCTGCTGCGGCTGCTAGTCTAAGCTCTGGACGCGCACGCTCTTATTTGCAGTACACGGAGCAGTGTACATTTTGCACCTTCCGCATACGCAGCCCACTAATAGGCGCTAAGCGCAGCAGTGCAGCCAGCAATAGCACTAGGACACTTGCCAGTCAACCCACTAATATGCTGAGACATTCAGCTGGTGGCACTTCTACGGCGACAATTGCAGCGGAGCGTGAACATCAGCGCTGCTGCATGAAGTCCATCTCAAAGAATCAACGTTGGCGTCGAAAATGGAATTGCTGCGCCAGCGTGCCGGATAGCCCGGATGTGCCCAATGATCTAATAGCCGCCTTTGCCTATCGCCATCAACAGGCTGAGGCTGCGGCTAAAGTGAATGCTGCCGAATTGCCAGTGCAATTTATAAGAACACTTAATGGCAGCAGTAGCGGCGGAGATGGTTCTCCACGCAGCGCCGCCTCAGCTGGCACGCTTAAGTCCCAATCTGCTGCCACAACACGCACACGAAATGCACGCACTTGGCCAGTGGCCAGACTACGCCATATGCTGCGCATGCTAGGACGCTATCGACGACCACGTTGCCATCATCATCATCATCATGGCAATGCTGGTGCAGCTGGAGTAGCTGCAGCCGAACAGCAGCATAATCATCATGGCATGGGCATTAGGCAGAATCAAATCAGACCTTTGCAGCTACAAAGTCGACACATTAATGGCGGCTGCTATTATGACAGCAGCACGCCGCAGCCGCCTTCTTCTGGCACACCCACTGCCTCAGAGTTGAGCAGTGGTGAAAGAGATGCAAGTCCGACCATCTATAGCAGCAGCGATGGCTCGGCTACGCCAGCTAATAATGAACTGATTTTACCTACTTCAATTATACGCGACAATAGCGTCACTACCTATACATTAAATTTGCCACCAGCATTACCGCCGCCAACGCGACGTAAGATGCCCAATCCAACCGATTTGGAGGAATTGGCCGAAACACTTGGATTTGTCTCGCATCCGTCCGGACCGTCCATGCAGCAGCAGCAGCAGCAGCAGCAACAAAGACTGCCTGCACTTAACAATGTCTACCGTCGACAGCGTCGCAAGCATTTCCTGCGCACACGCTCGCCCACATTATCGCCCATACACGAGTCCGGCCTTTCGAATCCGACCTCGCCGCAACCCTGCCGTCACAATAGTGCCGCCTGCTCGCCTGCCGTTGCGCGCTCCTCGACATTGGTCAACAACCTTTGTGGAATCGCAGGCGAGGCATTGCGCAAGGCAGCCTCAAATAGTTCACTGCAGAGCGTTAGCTCCAATTCAAGTAGCACGTAAAAAGTATGATAGACAAGTAATAGAGTGCATGGTTTCTGTTAGAGATTAGGTTAGTTATAGTTTGCCCAGACGCCTAACGAGAGTTCACGTAAATGACATTAATCATAAGGTGTAAATATCGCGAGCATTATAAATCACTTAAGCCAGAGGCATGTAGCAAAGGGGTTAGAGATGACAGTCTACACATTAATCGCTTAAGGGTTGTGCATGCTTTGAAGACTATATCAATCAAGGCTGGATACTTTTTGATGAAAAGTTTGGGTTTTTCTTATGTGTTAAACTTTTGTGGTTGCTCGTTCCTTTATACATATGTATAAGAAATACTTGGGCGTTATTTTGGTGCACAAACTTGCATTATAGTAATTAGTAAATTATCTATTATTACTTGGGCTAGTTTAGGCAGACCAAGTTGCTCCTGGACACTAATTGCATGAAATTAAAGAAATTTGCTTAGGTTTAGCTACCTCTGTGAACAAGTAAAAAATAACTCTTTAATGCGTCCAGAATGTTTATGAGAGTTCCGTTTATTTATTTCTTACAAGTATAAATAGGTTTATTTTTGTATGAGTTACAAAAAAACTGAGATTACAAGATAATCTAGTCAAATTCCATACTTTTCCATATAAATTGTAATTGAAAAATTTAGGCCACAAATTTAATTTTTAGAACTGAGTATTGAAAAACGTTTAGCTTGCAATTTCCTTTAACTTAAAAATTCTTTCGAAATTAGCATTTCCTTAAGACCGTAACTTTAAGCACTGGCCATGTAATCCACTTCATTAACATCCAATTGCCAACTTTTGTATATTTCTTACTTGGTTGCGTATTCATGCAATATGCAACAAACATGTCGAACCCTTGGGTTGGAGTTGGGGTACAGCCTGTTCTTAATTCAACTCTTTCCACACCAAATCCCATTTGGCTTTTGTTTCCGTATTGATTTTCAAAATTGTCAACTGTCGGAATACGTAATCATTGTACCCCACTACCATTCAACTACAATCTACATATGTGACTTTTGCAGTGTTTGGTAATGACAAAAACATGCACAAGAGCTGGGACTGGTTCTCTGGAAGCTGTGTTCTATGCGACTGAGCTGCATGTTGCCAAATTGTTACGCAAATGTTTTCATTCAATTTAAATTCAAATGCAATGACAAAGTTCACTGCAAAATGGCAACATATAGAGCAGTGTTGTTGGGGGGGTGTGACATCCTTAGAGATAGCGCAGATGCTAGTCTATGTGTGTGTGTGAGTATTATATAATCTCTTACACAGACACAAAAACACTTTGGAAAACTTTGCTCAAGGCAGGCCATAGAGAAAAGTTAACCTAACCTTTTGAGTTGACTTAGCATGTTGCTTGAATTCCAACGTCACAAAGGTGCTAAATATGGTTTTCCACATTTATATACGTATACACATATATAAATTTTCCTACTCATTGAAAGCGAGCACAAATGGAACGCGGAAAAAAAATATAATCAGCAAAAAAGGCTAACTTTGTATAGCCAAAGTTTAAATACTCTAGAGAAGCAAGTTGTACGATTTGGACTTAATACGTCAGTAATGTTAAAACAAATATAAAACTAAATTTTGTGTGAAAGCAAAAGTTTTGCCAACATGTCTGTCTGTCTGTCACTCTCGTGTGGCTTATTTAGTTAATAGTTGCAAAACGTACAAAGTTTTTTTAAAACCAATTTTTTTAAGAAAAAGTTAGTATGTGCATTATATTAGTAGCTTAGCTTAAAATATTCTGTTGTAGAAATTCTAAAACATATAAAAATTGTGAACTGTACGTAATTTCTTTCATTTATAGTTCTGGGCAAGCAAAGAAATAGTTGATTGATTCGTTTTTCTATACGTATAGCATTCTTATCAGGCACTTCCTTTCTTGGCCATACTAAGTAGCTCCGGCGCTCGTGCTTTGCACTACAACCTTTTGGCGTGGATGTCCTAAATATTTAAATCTTCCTCGTTGCACTATTTTTCTTAACCATAATTTCCAAAAATAGCACATATTGATGAAAACAAAATTTTTCCAAAACAAACTTGGACCCGCCGTTTCCTTCATTTGAGAACTGGTCCGATTATTAAAAATTTGTAAATGTTTAGTGCACATGTGCCAAGTTATAGTTCGATTTGTTTCAAAAAAAAAATTCATTATACAATACAAATTTTGGCCCGCCATTAGCGCCATCTGGTGGCGGAATTTACAAAATCCTTTCATATTGCTCATAAAACAAAAATCCATGTAAAATTTTAACTCACACCGTTTTTAGCTGGAAAATAATCATTCCGTATTGCTTTAGCTCATTTGAAGAGAATTAAAACCCTCAATGATCTTAAACTGTTTTGCACGTATTGTATTTGAGTTTGTGAAGTTTTATAACAATTGGTACAATTTAAAAAAAAACAACCATTATACCAAAGCGCCATCTAGTGGCGGAATTTACAAAATCCATTTTTAGTGCCCATAATACAAAAATTGAGCCAGTACGCCCTATTTTCTGCGCAGCCAAACTTGCGCACTTATTTGCGACACCTTGTAAAATTCATTGCATCATGTCACAACTTTATAATCAAAGAAAGCACTGAGAAGTACCTTGATTTTTGATTGTCTTTAACGTGTGTTTTATGTGTTTCGACTCATTTGGGTAACGCCATTCTGAGCGGTTACAACATTGCACTCATAGAGCAGTGGTGGACAGTCTCTCAATTTACACAACACGCGTGGATAGAGCCCAAAACTCTGTCGCAGCGCAGTCGGCTCACGCACAGTGTAAGTGTGTTAAGTCTTTCTCTCGTTTTTGCTTGACTGCCGTTCTTGCACTCTCGTGCGCTTTTGCTTACTGCCCTGCTTACTCACACAAAGAAATATTTGTTTGTATGAGTTTTGTCCACCACTGTCGAAGACCCAAGTACCATCACCAGTTATGATTTGCTGGATGTCCGAATCGCTCATTGTGAGCATTTTTTTAGCGACCTTTTTTGCGTTGCTCTTTTTGCACAAGATTCTGCATTTTTGGAACAAGTAGAGCGAAGACTCATCTAATGCCTAAAGCATCATGTAAAATGCTGTGAGCGGACCCATTTTATATTTCAAGGTCGGCTGCCATTCCTCTTTACACAACCATTTCCGAGGAGAATTTTCTTTACTTTTTCGATGTTTTCTTCGTTAATTGATGTGGTTAGACGACGATCATTGGGCAAGTTCGACACATCTTGAACCACTCATACCAATCAAACAATCGCGAAAGTGATAGAGCAGACTCCCTGGAGGCCTTCTGTAATATTTTCAAAGCGTGCTGCGGACGCTATATACATAGTCGTATTATTTTTTAAGGTAGAACCTGTGCATACAAAGTTTTCATAGCGCCATTTCTCAACGAATTCTTCTGAAAGCTTTTCTAAATTGCAACATAATGAGCAGATCTTTCTAGAGAGAGAGAGAGAGAGTGAGCGCACAAAAACGTAAATGTGTTACTGTAGTGAGAGGCCTGAACCAAGGTATACTTATTTAAGGTAGCATACTCTCCCCGAAGGCTCTCAACGAAAGTTACCAATTTTTAGTTTCGTTGCGACTGCGCGACAGAAGGGTTGTTTCACGCATATTATTTTAATATGTTTGCGTTCTCTCTCTCTCGCTTTTTCTTGCTCTCAGTAAAATTGGTGACGGCGCCGGCAGCATTACTCTACCTTAAATAAGTATACCTTGGGCCTGAACCAGCTTTATAACTGATTTTTGTCACTCTCAAGCATTCGGCTAGCATTTACTTCGTGTCTGTGTAAGCAGCCAAAGTTCTTTCGGTCTGTTCGGGTACACAATTACTCCAAAGACTTGTTACTTCAAAATATTACATACTCTCTCTAAAAGTTAGTATACTCTCTTTTGGATCAATGCTAAACTGAAAACCTCGACGCATTAAATATGCTACAAAAGTGAATTATTAATGAAGTAAAAATACGTAGGATTGCGAATGAAAATGCGATACAAGTGTTTATGCCTATGTATGTGTGCATGTAATGTTGTATAAATGTCAAAGTAGAGATTGGAGACGAGTGTGAGGCATAACTGACAGAGTACAACATGAATAGATAGATGACTTGGATAGACAGTTTGATAAAGAGGAACTAAGCAACATACAACGCAGTGAATAAGTCGAGGACGGCTGGCATCTGATTGGGAATGACAGCAACATAGAAATGGAAGTTTTTCAACAGCATTTGTGACATGTATATGTAGACATAGTAGGTATAGGTATAGCTCTGGTATGTGTTTAAGTGTAAGGGAAATGGGCTAAATGGCGAGTTAATTAAAGTGACTTAGTTGAGTTGAACAGCTAGCCAACCAAACAGTAACGTTTTTCATATATCAGACACACAAACTCAAAGTAAATAATAACTAAGTATATGAGTATATGATAAACCCATAGTTGCTATATATAGTTTGGACTGAGACAATGTCATTTATATATGTAGGTCTGACATGCATTTCGTGTATGACAAGCAACTGGCATATACAACGAGTAACTTTAAATGCAAAACTCACAACAATACACACTCTATATATGTATAGTATATAACTATATATATATATATATACATATATTTATATATATAGCATGGCAGCTGCAAAGGCTTGGCCGCTTTGATGGCTATAAATTGAAGAGCCACTTGAAAACTTGGCGCACCTCTTACTATTTTTTGCCAACAATTTGCTTTGTAAGGCGTTGTTTGTTGCTCATTTCCGTTGCATACTTTCCAGGCGCAGAAGTATCTAAACAAGTGGTACGAGTGCAAAAGGTTTAATTTGATTGCACTTGGCATTAAACCATGTAGCACCTGGTGCACATTGCTGCAAGGCGTTGTCTGACAAACTTAACCAGTCAAACACTGAAATGAATGCCCCCTACTGCCGACATGTGTACACTGTGTTTTGTTTTATTATACCCTTGGAGTGTGTAGCTTCTTTTTGATTTAGTGCTTGTTACACCTGAGCATCATAAAGTAGAAAAAAATCAAGTTTTGGCAGCGAGTGATTTCATTTCTTTTTAAAAACTTAACAAGCTGTTAACACTGGCGCACAAACTCAACAAAACATTAGCACGGCAGCGTTCTGAGATAATCTTCAAAAACGGCTTAAATTTTTTCTTGAGTTATGGTTTTCGACTATTGTTTTTCGCAGAATCGGAATCCGAGATTAAAAAAACCCTGGCATAACAGGATTCTAAGTTAACCTTCAAAAAACCTCGTTAATGCTGATTTTTGAACTTATCACAGAACTAAATTTTATTGGCCAATATTAAGCACTTTTATATGGCATTCTACATATTAAGTATTCGCACATTTAACATTTGTGTGATAGCTACTTTTTAAGTATAAGTGCACAAAAGTATGCAATACGAAATGTTTTAAGAGTGTTATTGTTTTTATACCAGCTTTTTAATATAGCATAAAGTTTTCAAAGAAACTTTCTTTATACTTTGTTGTAAGTCCCACTAATACTAGTAAATATGCATCACCCAACTCATAAAAGTGTTCTTAGCGCGAAAGCTCCTGTATGATGATGCTTTTCTAAAAGCTATGTAGAGTGGTTTATTATGACAACACCTAACATAAAGGGATCTTAAATGATTGATTACCAACCAGATTACGGGGCGTTCTATTAGCACTGCTGCTTATATGTCAGTGATGCAGTATGGTTTACTATAATATTAATGTAACGTCACTTGCAGAGAACACCTGCGGTTAGCCCCCTTAAAGAGGCGCAATACAATCCCACGCAAGCGCTATTATTAAAAAATTGCATGGTCACACTGGACATTGGCTATAAACGAACCGCAACAGCTGATTTGAATTAAAAATTGAAGCAAGTGAATTATTTTTAAAAATTGCATGGTCACACTGGACATTGGCTATAAACGAACCGCAACAGCTGATTTAAATTACAAATTAAAGCAAATAATTTATTTTCACTGCATTAATTGGCAGAGAAAGGAGTAAAGGGTGTCCCAATAAGAGTGCACGATTTAATTTAAAAATGAAACTCACTCGGTCAAAAGAGTGTTTATAAGTTTTGGTGTTGTAAAGTGTAGAATTTCCCATTATTTATGGAAAAAATATACGGCAAATGGCGCACTGCGAAATTTTCTATGACATTTCGACAAAGAAGAGAAATCGTCTTGAGCTTGGAATTGTTGGTGAGATGTCAAAGAACCGCACAAAATCGATTGTTTCGAGGGGGATGTAGCTGGGTATGCATACCTGCTGAAACCACATATCGTTCAGATTCATACCATCAAGTTGAGCCCACAACAAGTCCAACCTGTCCAAAATCCGCAACAGACATTAATTCATTATGGGTGCATTTGTTTTTCATAGATCACGAGCGAATTTTTTAAGCCTCAAATTTTGTTTGTTAACGTACCCAGTCAGTTGAAAATGTGCCTCATCGATGTAGATGATATGTTTTTAAAATCGGCACTCACTTCATTTTGCCGTCACTCATCCTGTGTGAGCTGAATCTTATATGGGATTGTGTTTTCGGCAAAACTAACGTTTACAGTAGTTTGCCTTACTGACCATAATCATAGCAGTTTCCTCAAATTTATTGATCACTCCTCGAAAGATAGGTAGGTACACCTCAATGACAAAAATTTCGAGAATTTGGCGAGCGGTTTCAGCATAACTTTCCTCATTTTTGTAAAGGGTTTTCAAAATGATAACGCGTTGTTCAACTGTATTGAGCTCCATTTTTAATAATCGGAACAATCATTGATGAAAAAAATTGGGTCACCCTATATAAATATTTGGAAAATAAACTTTAGGGGAAACTACAGCGATCATATACTATATCACTGGCTTATGGATTGCAAACTGGGCAGAGATGGGGTTTCAGCTTTAAAAAAATATACCGAGTTTTTGTGTAAATGCGACTTGAGCCACTTAAGAGTATATATTAGTCGGCTTTTAAGCCATCACTACTTTTTGTTCTGTACTTTAACTTGGCTGTGTCCACATGTGCACAAACTACCAAGTGAGGCCACAGTTTTGTGCGTTCAAAAGGCCAAGGCTGGGCGGCACACACATGCACACGGTCCACACATCTACCTAGTTACTATTTTTTGGGCGCTCTGCTTCCAGCTCCATCTTAATTTAAGGCAATAACTTTTTCTGTCCCTCAGTTAAATTTAAATATTTTACTTTAATTGCATGTCATGTTGTTGGCTACAAGCCAAAAGCGTGATGGGGCAGGGGGGGACTAGTGGCAAATGGATCTGCTCCTAGCAACACCCTCATTTAAAGTTGGCTGCTTCGATATTTGTTTACGACAAAAACAACAAGCCCTGCGATATTCAGCCTTGCTATGTAACGCCCCCTTGCCGGCAACACCCCTACATCATCGTTGTCAGTCAACTATGGTAACAAAAAAAAAAAATATATATAAAAAATATACATATAGAGTTGTTGTCATGACCACTTGTTGTTGTTCTGCTTGTTATTGTTATGGTTGTTTAACCCCCCCTAACGCACGCCCCTTGTAATTATAAATTCAGTTTGCCTTGCCTTAAAATTTTTTTTTTATTTTAATGCGCAAAGGCACGCAACTAGCTTGGGGAGAGAGGAGTGTGCTGGAGAGCGCCAAGTTTGTGACTATTGTTTTGCAATTAACTGCACTTTAAGCTCTGGCCCATTCACAATGTCATACAGTAATATTCACAATAGCTTTCAGCTGCCAAAAAGATGAATTTCCTGGCTTTGTTTGTCTAGCCAACAAAATGGGCGACTTAATTTCCTGAAAACAGCAACAACAACAACAATGTGAAGCAAACCTGGCGCACCTTTTGGTTGGTTTATATTTCAACCTAAAAAGGGGGCGGCATATTATTAATAATTTCTGATAGTTGGCACGCCTCTGAGGCACTAGGAAACTCAATCTATGGCAAAATGACAGGCCACTTCCGAGCGGTCTAGAATGAATTATGATTGATTTTGGCTATAATAGCTTTGCTGCATTTACTGGCGTCAATTGTCAGTCCAATAATTCAAATGCTCAAACAGCCCAAACCCAAATGTAGGCATAGACTAACTCCACCAAGCAGCACTCTCTATATAGACGGTTGTCATTAGCAATTCCTTGTATGTGTGTTGTAAATAGCCGTTTGGCTTAGCTTTGATTGGGTTCTAAATGGAAATTTCTACACGTTGGCTAGCAACTTGACAGGCTATCAAGACCCGCTAGAAACCCTATCCCTCATAGCTTACCTTGTTTTTTTTTTTTATTGTTGTTGTTGGTTCTGCTTTGCTTTACATGTCATTGTTTGAAGTACACTCTAAGAAAATTGGAACAGTTTAAAATAAATTTGGAGGTAAATAAATTAGGTATCTAATTCTGGACTGGAAACGCCCAACTTATAAGCGCGTGCACATTTATTAGAACACTTTCTTTATAGTTGATGTCTCTTTTATTGATAATAACAAATATACTTGAAATGCTAAGGTCATTAGTCTTATATACCTATAATATTTTTTAGAATTCTTAAAATAAGTGTTAAACGTTTGTGTAGCACACAGCAAAGTTTCCGCTTTACATATTAGTTCTGCTGCACAAACAATCCAGAATTGTTTTCTTTCTATCTTAGAAGTTTTGACAAATCCAACAGCTGGTCCCAAGATATACTTATTTAAGGTAGCATACTCCCGCCGAAGGCTCTCCACGAAAGTTACCAATTTTTAGTTTCGTTGCGACTGCGCGTGAGGAGGGTTGTTTTCACGCATATTATTTTAATATGTTGGCGTTCTCTCTCTCTCTCTTTTTCTTGCTCTTAGTAAAATTGGTGACGACGCCGGCAGCATTACTCTACCTCAAATAAGTATACCATGAGCTGGTCCTAAAGAAAAAAAGTCATTTGCCAGAACTTATTTATCCTCGTAACACGCGTGGATAGGGCACGAAGTTCTGCCGCAGCGCAGTCGGCACACGCCAATTTTCTCTCTCATTTGTGCATGATTGTGTTGTTGATCCTGCGCTCTTATGCGCTCTTGCTCACTGCGCTGAGTTATGCGCTAAGCCAGGGATATGCAAGAAGAGTGCGGCCAAAATTGTAAATGTATTGGTATACTGCGCAACTGAAAAGTGAAAATAGCTTTACGCGCCACTACAGCTATTCTGTCAGTGCACGCTATCATTTTTCGTTTTGGCTTTTTACTTCGGCAAGGGCTCGGCTCGTGTCTGTGTGAATACTCATTTTCATTCGGGCCCCACGGGCTATGGGTGCACATCACTGCTCTAAGCAGAGCTGGGCAAAAAGAGAGCGGTCTGGTACAAAAACCAAAATGCACGAACAAAAAGTGCCCGTTTGGGCTATGGGCTGCCCAGCTCTGCTCTAAGCCAGTGGTGGGCAGTCTCTCATTGTATATAACTCGCGAGGCTATTGCACCAAAATCTGCCGCAGCGCAGTTGGCTCACGCACGGTAGAATCTCTCTCTCGTTTTTGCTTGATTGCGGTTCTTGCTCTCTCGTCCGCTTTTGCTTACTGCGCTGCTTACTCATACAAAGATATGTTTGTTTGTATTAGCTTTGCCCACCACTGCTCTAAGCTTTAGGCCAACACTTCTTCTTAACTGACCTATACAACCCTAAAGGGTCTCGGCCTGGTGCAACATTTCCCTCCATGCACTGCGCGCGTCTTCGAGAGATGATAACATTAAGAGCTGACAGAGCTTCAGCCACTTGGTGCTGCCAACGCATCGAACACCTTAAGAGCTGGAGTTTCCGCATCCATACGAACTACATGACCCAGCCAGCGAAGTCGTTGACTACGTCAATATAGCCGTATAGCTCATACAGCTCAGCGTTCCATGGAGCATCTAGCGAAGAATCTTTCTCTCAAACACCTGCATCCGACTGTGCTACCGTCCAGGCCTCTGCGCCTTATAAGATGACTGGAAGAATGAGTATCCTATAGAGTATCAGTTTTGTCTGACGAGAGAGGTCTCTACTGTTCATTTGCCTACTGAGTCCAAAGTAGCAGCTGTTGGCAAGAGTTATTCTTCGCTTGATCTCCAGGCTGACATTATTGTTGTTTGTTACCGCGGTGCCAAGATAAGCAAATTCTTTGACAGACTCAAAACTATAGCTCCCTGGAGTCAGCTGAGATTCAAGACGCCGCTATTCTCTACTTGAGCACACCATAAACTTGGTCTTGCACTTGTTTTATACCTAGAATATAATTTTTGCATTTTTCGATCAATGAATATTTGCTTGGCCTATTCTGCGAGTTAGTATGTAATTGGTCTGGTGCGTCCAACCTATGGTTTCACGGACCAGCTTAGAGTATAGTCTACTCAAGCCCTAAACTGTATTTATGGCCATCCCACTGCTTGATATTATTTCTGACTAGATTTGAATCTAAAGATTTATTTGACAGGTGCTAAAAATTCACAACACTAAGGTCGTTAACATCTTTTGTTCGAAACTTGTTTTTATACAAACGGTGTTGAGATTTTTAAGAGGATGTTTCTCCTTTGGGATGTGTATTCTTGGTTGTTGCTCTTAGCTGAAGCTAGGTTGAATATCCACTAGGGTTGTGTATTCCTTTTTAACCATAGTAGTTACTTAATGCTATGTCTTTTAAAGCTACAAATGATACCTGGCCCTTTTATAGAAATGATTGCTGCATCACTTCATTTGCGGGAATGTTGGTGTGAACGGGAACTTAAGTAAGGAAGATCCGTGAACCAAGACGGCTTTATTGCATTTCTCAGTTTTCAAAATTATTTTAGAGTGCATTTTTGGTCGCCTGACTGTCTGATATTATTTCTGACTAGATTCAAGGCAACTGTTTGGAACTACCTGAAGTTTCGCAACTCCAAGATCGCTGAAATAAATTCCTTAGTCAGAGAACTGCTTGTTTAAAAATCCATGGTTTGCTTTGCTCATAGGGTGTATCTCCTCGAGGGCGGTTTAGTCTTGGTTATTTCTACTTATGGGGCTGAAGCTCAGGGCTGCTGAGAGAAAACTAGCTACACAGTGTTTTCTTTTTTTCGCAGAATTAAAATGTTTAATTTAATTTTTCGAATTGAAATAATTCTTTAAGAGAACTTCGGGTCTGTGGGAAATACCTCCGTTACCTGCCTGTCGTCATTTGAGATGCAAACTTTTCCCACAGTGTACATACTACACAGTTGAAGCTACACATATGTATACTATGCACATGAGCTAGTGTTTGTGCAATTTGAACTTCACTTTGTTTTGCGCGCTCAAGCTCTCTCCTTAGACTCCCCCGCTATGATGGTTTCACATCACATAGCAGTCTATGTACAGCCCACATAAGCATGCTATGACATTTTTTCTCGCTCTTTGCATTCTCATTTTTCGTTAGTTCAACGAACCTGAGACCCGTTTTTGTCTAACTATCGCGGCATTCAGGTGTAACTCACAGTGACTGCCTCTAACCCGCTCAATATACAGCTGCCACGGTGCTCCCCTTGGCCTACACTAGCGCTTAATATGCCTTTCAATTTAGTTAATGACTTTCGGGCGTTGGGCTCTGGGCAGTAGGCAACATTTTCTTTTTTTATTTTCTTGGTAACAAAAGAAATTTATAGAGTACACACATATACAAACACATAATAACTTAAGTGAATGAGACTGGATTATTGCTTATTGGTAGAGTCAGTGAGTAAAGAAAAGTGCTAAAAATGGTTTGAGAAAAAGTGCTGGAAAACGTAATAAAAAACATGCATGTAAAGCAAATAATTGTAAACAAACTATTTTACAATTTATTTCTGTAATTAAGCACAAAAGTAATGATCAAATAATTAAATTATGCAAAAATATATTTTGATAACATATTCAATTAAAAAAAACAAGTCCATACATATAAATGTTTATGCAAAAAAAAAAAAGAAAATAAAGTAGCAAAAATTTAACATAATTATTACAAATGTACATAAATCTAAGCGAAAACGTTCAATATTTAAAATAAGCAAAATGTCCGTATATGGCTTTTTTTTTATTTAATAACGCTTGACATAATATTTACATAGCATTATTTGTATTATTTTGAATTTTTTTTATATGCTTAAAGTTAAATGTAAATTGTGAAACTATATTAAGTAAAACTAAAGCAAGAGAAAAGTAAATAAAAACAACCAAGTTAGCCAAAAAAAAAAAAAAACAACACCGGTTTTTGCTGTTGTTTATGAAAAACTTTGTGCATTACGTATACGGCGGAGTGTCAGAACGCGCATAAGCTTTTGGTGCGGTTTTTATTGCGAGTAGGTTATATATAACATGTATATAATGTAGTAACAATCAAAGGTGTTAAAGCAGCGCCAGCATACCAAAAGCTCAAAAAAATACAGTAGAGGCGGTGCCCGACCGAGGAATACGCTGTTCTCTTTAAAAAAATTAAGTGGGAACCTTAGCAGTTGCGCCTACGTTACATCTTAAAGAACAAATGTGTTTCTATGCGGTCTTATAATGAGTTCAAAACCTTCAAGCTGTTTTCAACATAGCTAAAATAATAATTTTGTTGTTTTTATTTGAGTTTGTTCCATGGTATAACATAGGCGCCATTTTAAAGACGTGAGCAACGCTGATGAAGATGCAGAAATGCAGAAGTGCCCGACAACAATAAACAGCTGTTCACAAGTGTTGTGTTTTGCTTAGTAACTGAATTAAGAATATTTTTCAATAAATTAAAACATTCCAATACCAAAAAAAAAAATTAAGTTAAATTTTAGATTTCTCTTATAGACTCTACTCAAAATTTCATCAAAATGGAATCCAGGAATATGGAACCCGGCAGGAATGTGCACAATATATAGGAAAAAAAAATGAAGATAAAAGACTGCCCAAATAATTATTTATTGCAAAATAATCCCAATTTGGCAAGAACCCAAAAATCATCGCACACATTATTTCGTTAGAGTATCAGTCAAGTGTTTACCCTTTATTACATAGATAAATTCAGCTGGGTCAAATCGTAGCCCATAAGCAAGTTGGTGTTGACGGTGACCCGGTTTTCTTTTTTTTTTTTTTCTTTTTCCTAAGGCGCACCGCAAGCATTTTAAATATTTAGCAGGTAGTCAGGACTACTGACACAGACGTGTGCACGACAGCTTTGACATTTCCATTTCGACATGCGAACCAGTTATAGTAGTTGGCTGCGACCATGGCTAAGTTTAATGGTCAATATTATAGTCATCATCATCAACATCGTCATCATGGTTGTTGCTATATTAAATTGAATTTTATTTGTTTTGACTCTTGTGTGGAATTTTATAGCCATAGAATGTTGTCAGGCGACCACATGACGTATGAGTAATAGCTATACGTTTTGTAGAGCATAGTGGATAGATACTTATCGGTACAAAAAATGCTCTCAACTAAATTTGTCTCGTATTTTTTTTTTTGTTTGTCATAACAAGGTTTTTATATTTTGTGGGCTTTTTGCTTAAGATTTATGGCTAGCAATTATTTTAAATTCAGCACATTAAGCATACGTTTAGTTGGACACAATCGATGGCTATGACAGCTTTAATATGTATTATGTATTTTTTCTTTATTATTTATGCAAATACTTGCATAAATTAACAAAGTAAATTATTGTTTTCACTCGCTTTGGGTTTATGTATAATGCATATATATATATATATATATGTATTTCCTGTTTGCTCAAGCAAAACAAATCAAATAAATGTGTTCACACACAAACACACACGCGCACATTGTGAATTTATGTGTACGTGTTATTTGGCTTGTTTCGACATGCAACATACATATGCATAAATAAATACTAAAATAAATAATACATTGCCACTTCCAGTTCTTTCCACAAACACCCACAGACAGCCGCTCCCGTAACCATTAATCCCACAAGTTTCAAGTGAATGACGCGTCGCCTGTGAGATATGCTACAGATTTTTGTACTCTCTACGCAAAGGGTCAAGGTTATTTATTATAGATTTTGCATTGTATGCAATAGGAAGAAGAAGTCGCTGCTGAAATTATGTTTTTTTTTACTATACCAAAATATTAATATTCTTTAGGGCTGGCGGCTCAGCCATGTCCGTATAAATACGTAGCCCTCGGAGACCATTAGTGCAAATTTTTACCAAAAGACGCGCATTATATGCGCCGTTCCACTGTAGGAGAATTCCGCGACTAACCGTATCACACACAGAGCTCGTAAAAAACTGTCACCACTTTCAGAGTGTCCGAAAAAAACCAAGACCAATTTTTTCGGTTCTATTTCGGTTGTGTTTTTCCCAGACACTTTTGGCTGAGACTTTCAGCAAAAGTGTCTTGTGCGTATGTGTGCGTGCTTCTGTGATTCGCCTGTGTTTTACTTCGTGGTTGTACACAGAAACGAGGCCGAAGCGAAACGAAAAAAGTGTTCGGCTCAGTTTGTGACAGTTTGTGTTTTATTTGTTCGGTTTTGGTCGTGACCCGACCGCATGGGAAAAATGGGTTGACAGTTTTTTACGAGCTCTGATCACACAATTAATATTACCTTAACTTTATTAAGTTCCTTCGTTCCGATCATTATTATTAAGCCTTGTTCGGCGTCAAAAAATTCCGAACTGCCTCTATGCTAAGCATAACCTATCCACAAGTAGTCTCCATTGTCTTCTTCGTAGAGCGGTCTCCCTGAGTTCGATGATACTAGCATATCGCCTGCTACCACGTTCCACGCTGGTGTCAATCTCGCTCAGGACTGATCGTCTCCAGGTAATTTTCGGGCGGCCTCTGCGTCTATTGCCTTGCGGGTTGTATTGCAAGGACATATAGTTGATGTCGTTCGGTGGTTTGCGCCATTTGCGGCCGATCCAGCCAAACTTCCTTCTTCGAATTTCTATGTTGACGTCCAACATATCAGTTCTTGACCACAGTTCTTTATTTGATCTAGTTGTGGATTGCCTGTGTGTATGTTCGCTATTTAGACATGAAGTTGGCACCCCCAGAATCGATGTGCCAGCCGCCGGGGCGGAGGGATTAGCCGTAGCTCGGTTACCCGCTGGCGTATTCTCATCTTTGGAAGTTTTATTCATGTTGCTTTAGTGTTGTTGTTGACGGAATCTCGCAATGGTTACAGGCTTAGAGCGAGAGCTTAGTGGGTTCCATCAGCCGTTTGTGTGACTGAGTGAATCACGTGATGATCTGTGGGTGCCACCGTTGACCTTACTGGTATGGTTCATCCGCTGCCTACCCTATTGCACAACCCCATCCTGACCGTGCAAGAGTCCCTGTTTAGTCCAAGAACCAGAATATTTCTAGGAGGCCAAAAACAGGTACCCTTCACCAAGTTTCGCTCACGAGTCGACGTGATTACCAGGGTGTGGCACTAGGAGCCAAAGGTGAAGAGTTGGTTTCGGGTGAGAACTAGACTCCTTCAGTGACTATGCACAGTGCATAGCCCGACTGCCTTTAAAAAAGGTGCTTTGTCTCCCCTACACCCCATCCGATCATTATAAGGGCTATCATTCAATATTTTGTTTATTATTTGACGTACAAGCATGTTTTGAGTATTTTTTTTTTAGTAACTTTAAAGCATAATTTCAAAAAAATAGGCATTAGCTACAATTTTTGGCCATTTTTCTGGTAGAATACGGTCATATGGATACCACAACTAAGCTAATCCTCATAGCCATGCATCCACTTGGATAGGCCATGATTCATCGAGCAAAAAAATGACATTATGTGGTGAAGGCGGATTTTGTCATATATTTTGGCGGGTTTGTCCTGCAGTTCTCGTCTCGATTGAATCCATTTTTGTTGTCAACGTTTCCCGGTTATTCTTTCATTACGTAGGATTAGCTTATAGCTATTAATCCCACCCAGATGCACAACATTAGCTTTTGCCGTAAAAATTCAATTTGGCCATTGAAGTTGATGCATAGCCACGCTTGTCCTGATTGGATTGTCGTAGTTTTTTTTTAGTTTTGGACCCCCGAAAAGCTAGTGTACCACGATTCTTGTATTTAGCCAATATGGAACCCAATCTTAATTTTTGTGGTTAACAATGATGTTCGGGCACAGTTTGTTGATATGCTCTATGTCAAAATAAAATAAAAAGTAGTCCATTTTGATTTTTCACATTTTAATAGATATTTTGCTATTCGATGCGGAGCCAAATCCAACAAATCAAAAACAAACAAATCATCCCAGCCGTTCTCAAGTACCTCAAGAATTTGATTATATAATGGTGGGTGGGTCAATTTGTATGGGACCGAAAAAACGTTCTGGCGCTCTTCGCGATTTTTAATCTATGGGTAATTCTAAGAAACTTCGCTTAAGAAACTATAGGTCTGAAACGAATTTCGAGTCGCCCATTTTTTCAAAATATGTTTTTTGCAAAATATTTAAAAAATCGAATTTGATTCATAAGGTCAAAAACGTTATTTTTTCTCTAGCCATGTGTAAAGTGTCATCAATCTTGAGGTTTTTTTTCAATAAGGTTTTTTTCAGTTTTCATTGCCATTTCATCATGGAAAAACTTACACCCTAACAACGTTTACAAATCGTTCAATTATATTACGAAAATTCACGTTTTGTAAAGAATGCTTTTCGCGCGCTTAGGCCATTTTATGGTCGCCATATTCGACCTACTGAGATCAGTATACGCCATACCATCAACAAATTTGAGACCCAATATTAATTATCGGATGACACTCGACCGAGTTTATGGTCCGGTGGAATCATCGGTCCATATTTCTTCAAAAATTACGCTGGTCAGACCGTAACCATCAATGGCGACCGTTATCGCACCATGACATTTGGTTTCAACAAGACGGCGGGGGCTACGTGAAGTCTAAAGGGTTTGTGGATAATCCAGCTACGATTGAAGCATTAGAGGCCAACATTAACCGTGTTATTCGCGAGATACCGCCGATTATGCTCGAACGCGTCATCGAAAATTGGAACCTCCGATTGGACGAGCTACGGCGCAGTTGCGGTCAACATTTGAAAGGGATTATTTTTGAAATGTGAATGGCAAGAACGGTTCTTTCTATTGATAATAAAGATTTCCCGATTCATTTGAAATTTTTGTGTTTTTTTTTTATTAAAAATTTTAAGATATTCAGTCTTGCTACTATTGCTTTTTCTATTAAGATTTTTTTTGGGTATATACAGTGAAACCTGGTTAAATGGGACCTGGATAAGAGAGAAACCTCTATTATTGAGAGTTTCTATGAGGTCCCGGTTCTTTTTCAATCAATTACCTCTGTTAATGGGACTTTTTGAACCTGGTTAAATGAGGATTGAATTCTAAGACTTTTTCGATGCCTACCTCTATAATTGAGACTCTGTAGCTCAATTACCTGTATAAGAGAGACAAATTAATCAGATTTTAACTCTTTTTGACATGTTTGTTTACATCAGTGGTCGGCACAAAATATGCACACACATTTTTTTTTGCGTATGTACTCTGGCGTTGCTCTACGTTGCTAAGCAACAGCAAAGAATATAGAACTATGTACTATAGTACTATTAGTAGTAATTGCTTCAAAAAAGCTGGATTTAAAGTGACGAATGTATCTGAACCTGAGAGCCTACAAGAGGAGCTAGAAATCTGTGCAACGTTTCCAGAATGGGATAGAATATTTACCACATGTAGGAATGACTTAAATGAGCAGCAGGCGACTTTCCAGGATTTCGTTTCTATGGATGATAATGTACTCATTTCAGAAGAGCTCAATGATGATGACATAGTTGCTATGTATTCTTTGGACACAGAAGAAGAAGAAGATGAAGAAGACTGTGAAGAGACTCCAGTAAAAATTTCAAAGCGTGAGGCAATGGAAGCTTTAGAAACTTTACACATGTATTTCGAAATGTCAAATATTGATAATTCTATTATTTTTAATCAAATTTATTCTATTGAGAGACAGGTTTCAGCAACTAGCAATCAAGTACAAACAAACATAACCGATTACTTTAAGTCATAAACTTTACCGTATTGTTTTTTTTTCGACGCAGAACATTATGTACATATGTACATTCATACCTACATTAAATTAATAACACCAAAAATACGCATATTTATTAATATTTCCACCTCTACAAATGGAATAACGGCACATTTCGACCTCTGTAAGCGGGGGCCTCTATAAATGAGACAACTATAATTTTAAACCTGCTTAATTGGAAAACTGGATTATTGAGAACCCTCAATAATTGGTAAATATGTCTTGGTCCCTTGGGATCCCAATTAACCAGGTTTCACTGTATTAAGAATTTATTATAAAAATTTCTTAATTTTTGTTTTTATTTAAATTAATTAATTAGTATTTTACTTCATTTAAGAGCTTTGATATTATTTAAAAATTTTCTTTGATGGTTGGTTTTTTTTTTTTTTTTTAAGTGTAACAACAATATTGTTGTTGCTTAAGCCGCGAATTTTGGTATATAGACATATGTGAGCTAAATGAAAAACAAAACGTTGATATTTTTACAAAACGTTCCCTATGCCGCCTATCTTCATTAACCCCTTCCCTAGAATTTGTCTTTATTGGCTGTAGGGTATTCCACTGTCCGCCACCGCTCCGACGTTATTCGTTATTTTTGCTCCTTGGCTCAATTTGCGCTTCAAGTCTAATCAGTCAACAAATTTCACGTTCAATTTCATGCAGTCTCTCATCATATACATACTAGGAAATAAGTCTATATACCTATGTGTATATAATTAAGTGCAAAAAGTTAACCAACTGCAGACACATGGCTAACACATACTACATACATACTAACAACACACACTCACACAGATACTCTTACCCCAGATGACAGCTGCGCTTCATTATCGCTGCTGCTGTTGCATTTAGCGTCACCCTCTCGAGTCTGTCAACTTGTGTGTCTCAAGTTTTAACACCAGTCTCGTTTATATCTGTATCTAGCTACTCTTGACAAAGTTGGATCATTAGAGTCTATATAAGTTATTTGTAACAAGCCAGGGGTGGCTGAAAAGTTATTGGCCTAGCCAAGAAACCTCATTAGCAACCATTTTGTTTGATTTTTGTTAGCCGTACTCAGCTCAAATGAACTGAAAAAAGATTACAAACATATTTAGAAACTATTTACCACAGAGGTGCCATAATTACTTAAGGGAGCGTGTGTAACCCTAGGACAACCGGTATGGTTTTCCATTTTCAAGGCCTTAACTAACTTAAATAACTTCTAAACTATAAGCTTGATCATCATGAAATTTCATGGCTATTATGCCTTGAAAATGCAAAAAGCCTCCACGGACCTTACGGGTCGTTCTAGGGTTCATTGTAACAAAAGGCAGATTCCTAACTGCGGATGAAACTTGGAATCTTCCACCACAACACAGCAGAGACTAAGAAACATTCGAAACAGCAGATTTCTTCGCAGGAATCGACCCCGGAGAAGGTTTAATTGTAAAGGGCACGCTTATCGAGTGAAGGCAACGAATTTCTTTACTTAAAAAAAAGAACTAAGACAAAATTTCCATTCCCTATAATTTCCGGAATTATATCCTGTAACAACTATACTTTCTCAAACTTGACGAAATACCAAGGATGTAGAAAGATTTTCTTCTAAATATTTACCCATCTGTGACACAATTTCATATTTATGGGACCTAAAAAGTTATACTTTTCGAAAGGCATAAAAAATTGAAGTGCATTTTACATATTTATTTAAAAAGATTATATTGAAAAAGAAGTTTATCAAAGCGTCAAAAAAAAAAATCGCCCGTGCTGTGGAAAACGAATCCGAACATTTTTTTTTTTTCAATTTTAGTATATGTTCTGCCGAAGCAAGAACGAACATTTTATTTGGATTTGTTTTGAACACGAATGTTTTGTGCTCCCAATTTCACCAAAACGAAATTTTCTGGTGGTTTGAAAACGAATGTTTTGTTGCAAGAGGAATTAAAACGAATCGGCAAAAGGGGTTAAAAAAAGTATTAATTTTATACTGAAATAATTTTTTAAATATTCTTAGATTAGATTTATGCCAACTTAAAGTTATATATTTATTGACAATTATTTTAAACTATCTTTTTCTGAATCAATCCAAAAAATAGCATGCAAAGCTAAAACGAATTTTTTTGTTTTCGTGTATGTGCACATATCATACACGAACACATGACGATAAGTGCGACAGGGTTCCCGTGTTACACAAGAAAATTTCCCTTGTAACAAAGATAGCTAAGTCGTGTTTGATTTCATATATATTCTTGCTAAAGCAATATTTTTGTGTAATATAAAGAATGTTTCAATGAAAATATATAGTAATAAAAAGGTGCAAAACTGCGGCAACCATGTCAGCTGTTTTGTATCAAACAAACGTAATTTCGCGCCAACACAACATGAGAATTTATCGGAAAAAAAATATATGAATTTATCGAAAATAAAATGGGAAGTTATCGACAAAAAAATTAATTTTTTAGAGCACGCAAAAACGAATAAGAAAAAAATTGTTCGGTTTGGCTTTTTCGTTTTCCGTAGCACGGCTGAATAAAATAATCTTTTTCCATCATTGTTAGTTAAACGAAATGTAAATATGTAATACCAATGTGTTATTAAAATATGAATCATCAATACGACTATTTTTTTTTTTTTTTTTTTTTTTTTTTGTAAATGATTTGACATAATTAAAATACATAACAGGATTGACTGTGATTCAACAAAATCAGCCAATATAAAAACGTATTACATTAGTTACAAATCAATACGACTATGATTTAATTTTTATGCAAACACACTATTTTTTTTATTATTATTTGATATTTTACCAAATATGTTAACAAAGAGGCAAAAAAAAAACCCGAATATATATCTAAAGTTTCTTTAAACTTTAGCAAAACCCAATCCCATATCAATCAATTAGCTTTAAAACTTAAATTGTTCAATCTTTTGCCTACTTGGAGTAAGATTAAATCAATAAAATCTTGAGTTTAAGATGCTATTAAAAAATTTACTGACCTTTTAATTTCACCCTATTTTCTTGAATCAGACTTAAAAGATTTTTTAATTTGACTCTTGTTTACAGAAATAATCAATTAAGGGCTTATATTTGGTTAAGTATAAAGTAGCGCACCCTTTAGTAATTATACTTACCTAAACTGACCTTTTCATGGGTTATTGAACTTAAAAGAGGGGCTATGACCTATTGTAAACATGTGTTAGAAAAGTATGTTCAGATTCAGATATAGAAAGTATGTTCCATTTAATTCAAATAATTTCTTATTCTCCATTATTTGATAATAAAAGTGAGATACATACATTTATAATATACATATATATAAAAGATGAAGACTAATTAGCCTTTTCTGCTAGATAACAAATTAATAAATTATAATTTAGTTTTCCAAACTTGAAGGTCTGATTTTTACAAGCACCCAATTAATAATAAGTACAATATAAACTTGGGTCTCAATTTATAAGACTAACCTTAGATTAATTAGCAAAGCACAGTATTCTTGATTCAGACTTTAATAAGTAATTTTCTAAAAACTTCGAGATCTTAGAGCTGTACTGTTTTTCTTTAAGAATTGGTGTGTAATTTCTAACACTTTGTTTTAGCAGTCTTTCGTAAAGTATCTTAATAAATAATACCCACGTCTATGAATTTTCCGCATTCTGTCGGATTGATTTCATTTCACTTCCAATTCGAAATAGGGATGTGCCATGCCGATCCGATATTTTCAATATCGAAAATTTCGTGAAAAAAACTGATTATTTGATACCGATATTTTTGTGCTCAATATATAGTCAATTCTATACCAATTTGTTTAGTATCGGTATCCAGCAAAATGTTTTATTTTGTTTTAGCGCTTAAGCAATTAAATTCTATAAGCGGTTAATTACAATATTTGATGACTTACTTGAAGTGAGTAACAATTCAAATATGTGTAAGCTTAAGGTAAACTAAATTAGGTTGGTATCGATATTTTTGTTAGCATCAAATCACATCGATATCGATTCGATTTTTCTTTCGGTATCGTACATCTCTAATTCGCATACGTTAAAGGTATTTATTCCTAATAAAATTATTTTAAATTAAAATATTTATTATTTATTTATTTCACGTTTTTAATGATGTTTTTGTTCAATAAGGTTTTTTGATAAACCACGCGTTAGTACTGTCAAGTTGCCATGTGTTTTTTATTCAGTTTTCATTGCCATTTCGTCATGGAAAACCTTACACCCGAACAACGTTTACAAATCGTACAATTATATTACGAAAATTCGCGTTCTGTAAAGAATGCTTTTCGCGCGCTTAGGCCATTTTATGGTCGCCATAATCGACCTACTGAGACCACTATTCGCCATACCATCAACAAATTTGAGACCCAATAATCATTATTGGATGACACTCGACCAAATAGACTTCGTCCATCGCGTATTTTATGGGCCGGTGGAATCATTGGTCCATATTTCTTCAAAAATTACGCTGGTCAGACCGTAACCGTCAATGGCGACCGTTATCGCACCATGATAACGAACTATTTGCTACCTGAAATTGAAGCCCGAGATCTCGACGGCATTTGGTTTCAACAAGACAGCGCTACTTGCAACACAGCCTGTGAAACAATGGACTTATGGAGGAACCAATTCGGTGAACAATTAATTTCACGCTCCGGACCAGTGAATTGGCCACCCAAATCGTGTGATATTACACCGTTAGACTTTATCCTTTGAGGCTACGTGAGGTCTAAAGGGTTTGTGGATAATCCAGCTACGATTGAAGCATTAGAGGCCAACATTAACCGTGTTATTCGCGAGATACCGCCGATTATGCTCGAACGCGTCATCGAAAATTGGAACCTCCGCTTGGACGAGCTACGGCGCAATTGCGGCCAACATTTGAAAGGGATTATTTTTAAAAAGTGAATGGCGAGAACGGTTCTTTCTATTGATAATACAGATTTTCCGATTCATTTGAAATTTTTTTATTTTTTTTATTTTTTATTTTAAAAAAAAAAACATCAAGATTGATGACCCTTTACAATATGCACAGTGAACGTGAATTCTAATATAATGAACTTAAGAGTTCAGGTTCTTATTACCTTTTTATACCCTGTACCTATAGGTACAAAGGGTATACCAGGTTTGTGCAATGTATGTAACGGACAGAAGGAGGCGTGGCAGACCCCAAGTCCTTTATACCAAAATGCTTATCATAACCTCGGGTAGCGATTGAGCCATGTCCGTCCGTCCGTCCGTCCGTCCGTCCGTCCGTATGAACGCCTAGATCTCAGAGACTATAAGAGCTAGAGACACGAAACTTTACCAGCTGGTGCGCATATTTCCTAAGCAGATGAAGTTTGTTGAATCATGTCAATATCTTGCCCCGTTCCCCCGCTGTAGATTTTCGCGGTTTTTAGCCACACCGTTTAATATTTTCATTTGAAATTTAACAGAGCGATGCGTTGTGGATACATGCATCTATGTATAAAAAATTAACAAAATCGGACAAATACAACAGAAGTTATAGTCAAAAATGTGCAAATTTCACCTCCCCTTGCCAATAAACTGCGTCAATATTTGACTCTACGCAATTATGGCTACAAGTGACCTAGAATCACAATTTTTGGTAAGCTCATTCATGTGGCTCTAATGAACAAATCCACATCCAAATTTTATCGATGCGGTCCCCCCACCCCCCGCAATCCATTTACCGTGTTTTCTCCCACACCCCTCAACATACCAACTTGAAACTTACCCCATATACTTTAAATAACTTCTTTGACGTAACATTCGAGTTTCATCAAAATCGGTAAAAATTTAGGGAACTTATAGGTATAAATATCGATTTTCACCAAAAAAAATAAATTCCAATTGGAAAGTTCTTAGATGGAATATGCAGGAAAAATTTTTTTGACACAAAAGGTACAGGGTATTCCACTGTCGGGCACCGCCTCGACTGTACCACATTTTTTACTTAATAAGAATACTATATAGGTTCAGTAAGTTTAAAGTGATAAGATTATGATATAAAGATTGTGGAAAAAATGGACCATTGACTCTCTCAAAATAATTCCTTGCTTTGAATTGAACTTAAAAGGATTTGTGCATCAGCTTAAAGGAAATTAAAGAAATTTTTTTTCCGAATTTGCAAATTTTATTACGTTTAAAAAAGTGAAAGCTGTACAAGACCTGTTATTACTTTTCTTCTGCATATTAGTCTAAGTAGAGCATTAAATTTTCGTCTATTTGTACTCTCATATTATATGCTCCCTTTTTGGGTTTATTTATTCTTACTTTTACTTTTTATTTTCTTTTTCTACTACGCTGCTGTCTGTCTGACAGCAAACAGGCATCATTAGTCCTAATGAGCTGTGTAATAAAATTTCATCAAAAGTGTGTGCAAACAAACTTAACACCGCCCGCTTTTCCGCTTTACCTCCTCGATGCCTAAGGAGCCCATCCTGCTTCAATCAGGGCAAAGTTTAGCAACCTTCGATATACATTAAAGATTGCAAGTCAATTGAGTCAGCGCGCAAAATAATTAATAAATAATTTTTAATTGGAAATTTTGAATAAATACATTTTCAATATGCAGCTAAAGTGGTGTCTCTTTTTTTAATACTCTGCGTGAAGTATTTTGAGTTTACAGAGTTGCTTAGAATGTACAGAGTAGAGGCTAAAGATACTTAGGCTTCTATATAAATGCAGGCCTCAACTATTTATCTAGGCATCTAGGTTAGGTTAGGTTAAATAGGCATCTCAGATTAACTGAGATCACCCAGAGACCATGAGGTCCATTGTGTTGCGTAATTTGAGAGAAGGAAGAAAGGAGTTGGAAAAGGGGGGAGGAGGGGGGGTGTGTAGGATCAAAACTGTAGGACATCCCTAATCCCCTGAGACTCTCCTATTACAAAACCATTTTGAGGATTCGACAAACGCACCCAGATCCGCAATTGGCACATAAGCCAGAATACCCAGATCCTCAAAGAACTGTTTTCGTCTTCTTAGATGCGCCGGGCAGTCGCAAAGCATGTGTTGGATGCTTTCTGTCTCCTCCTCGTCTCCGCAGCTTCGGCAGAAATCGTGGTGGGGAACATGCAGCCTCTCAGCCTATAGTGCAGTGCCCCGTTACGACTCCTACCACCATCCTGGTCCTGTTTTTATGAAATCGCAGGAGTTCAGATGTGCGCTTTGGGTTATACCTGGGCCAGAGTGCTCTGAAGATGCGACAACCGGACACCGTGTCCCATTCTCTTTCCTCCAGAGCTCTGGCCGTCTTCCTGATTTGCGATACGACGTCCTGTAATGGTCTTTCTATGTCTGTAACCGCAAGGTTAGCTGCCAGCGCTGATCCGTTCCTGGCGCACTCATCAGCCTCCTCGTTACCAGGGACGCCTGAGTGTCCCGGTACCCAGCAGAGGATGATAGAGTGATATTGGATACGGTTGAGCGCAAGCGCCGTCTTACAGATCAGTTTGCTCTTTATGGTATGCGATGACAGAGCCTTGATTGCAGCCTGACTATCGACTAGAATTACAACGTTCCTTGGACTTCCGTCCAAGGTATCAATAAGTCTAGCCGCTTGCCAGATTGCATAAATCTCGGCTTGAAAAACGCTACACCAGTCGGGAAGACGGAATGAGAGCTTCGTTGAAAGCTCTTCAGAGAAGATGCCTGCTCCTGTGCCCTCATCCATCTTCGAGCCGTCAGTATAAATTGTCAGCTCGTTCCCTTTCAAAGGGGTTTTTTGCTCCCAATCTGTCCTCTCCGGGAAAACTGCGACAAAATTGTCGTTCCATTACTGAACCGTGGAGCAGCAATCACTAATCTAGGCATCTAAATTTTTGCAAACTTTTCATAGAAAAAATGTTTTCACACTTTTAACTTATCTGGAAATATGCAATCTATAAAGCATAAGATCCAATTAAGAATCTTTTCTCAAAAATATTAAAATTTTTGACAAATTTTTGTGACTGACGTATTTAAGTAGTTTGCAAATAAGTATGTACTAAAGTTTAGTAACTAAACCATCTTTGTGTGTTGAAACCCAATATTGAGAGTGGTTAATTTGGTTAAATTTTTTATAGCTCCATTTAATGCAAATTATTAAAAAATCTTTTGTTGAGCAATATTAATATTTTTATATTTACATACAAAATAAATCAGTTTTTTTCATCATAATACTCTAATTACATATACATATAAATATTCTATAAAATATTACAAAAATTACTTATAATTTTTAACATCTATTGACAAAATAAAACAATTTTTTTTCATATATTTTTAAAAAAAAAAAACATTAAATAATTTTCGTTTTATTTTTTTTTAACATTGTTCTACCAAATCGATTTGATTCATATTCACACCAAATAAAGAACATATAAAAACATATATATATTATATATATTTAAGGAACACACTTAAAAAAAAAAGAAGAAAATTTCATATTTTTTTTAAGAAAATGTGTTGGTTGAGAAAAAATTAAATATTTTTTTTTAAATATCCCTATTGCTAACTTAGATAAAAAAAAATTGGTTCAAAATTTTTTAATAGTTTAGTCACAATTAAATAAAAACAAAGCCGCAACGCGTTAAGTTTAAAAACTGAAATTTTGCGAAAAATTTTTATTTTGCCATATACACCGAATTGCATCATTAGTTTTCAAAAATCGCTGGGGGGCAGTTTCCAGTACCTTATCCAGCTAGACCCTTTATAGGATATCACCATAAGAGTAATTATACCCTGTACCATATTGTGCAAAGGGTATATTAAGTTTATGCAAGCTGAAAATGTATGTAACATACAGAAGGAAACATCGGAGACCCCCCAAAGTTACCTAAAGTATGATCAGGGTGACTAGAGAAGTCGCTATACCGATGTCCCTTCCGTATGAACGCCTAGATCTCAGAGATAGTAAGAGCTAGAGCAACCAAACTTTCAGATTAGATCCCTTATTATTCCATAGGAGACAAGTTTATTTAATTTTTTCGATATCAAGGTTACATTATATAACTCCCATAGGATCGGCCCTAAAAAAACGTTTTTTGTACAAAATTTTTTGTGCTTCGTTTGTTTATGAAGATATTGTAATCAAATTTGGCATTAGGAAGTTTTTTAGAATACCCAAACACTGTACCAAATTTGATCAAAATCGGTTGACTATATCATATAGCTCCAATAGGAACGATAGGTAAAAAAAACATTTTTGGTTTAAAATTCGTCGGTTTTTGGTTGTTTATGAAGGTATCGTAACCTAATTTGGCAATCAAATGTATTTTGGTGTTCTTAAGCAATATTCCGGATTTTATTGCAGGCTAGTGGTACAGGGTATCCCAAAGTCGTCCGCGCTCGACTTTAACGTACGCCATCTTTTTTGTATTGTCCCGCATGAAGTAGTTCTATGTGCGTTTAAAAGTCAGAATACCATGACCATATCCGTTTTCACGTTTTAAACCAATTCAAATCCTCAGTTTTCAACGAAATTTAAAGAGATTTCCCTTGTACAAGCAAGTTTACACAGTAGATAAGTTTATGATTCGAACTTTTTTAATTAATTTTTCCATTTTATTTCAGTTTCTTGGATTAATACTTCAAATTCTTAAGTAAGTAAGCAGCAAGACGAACAATTTTAATTCAAATCAGCCTCAGCTAAAAATGTTCCACAACTTGACACTTGGTATATATAACGAGGGATCAACATTCAGGTCGTCCAAAAGAGGTCATCTCGCCAAAAATCGTTGTAGAGATCTATGAAATGATACTGGAGGATCGCAGAATAAAAGTGTTTGAGGTGGCTATGGGCATCTCAACTGAACGTGTATATAATGAATTTTATGAATATTTGGACATGTAAAAGCTAACCGCGCAATGATTGCCACGATTGCTAAAACATATCCATAGACGCAGGCGCAGTCACAATAGCAAAATTCATGAATCGGTCTCCCATCCACCACATACTCTCTAAATCTGACCCCTAGCGAATATTTTTTTTAAGAGATTTCGGTGGAATAAAGAGGTCATCACAGGAAAATTTTGAAGGCCTTTAGAAAATCGATTACTTGGAACAATTAACTAAATTAGACTGAATGTATTGAAAAATTCATTTTTCTCAATAAGTCACTGACTTATCAAACTATATTGTAACTTTATCAAGTTTTTGAATTATTAAATTTCAGATTTATAACTAAAGTATTTTAACAGAAAATTCTGGCAACTATAAATTTATAAAAATAAATAGGGGGCTCCGCTCCCTGCGTTGGTTTACACTGGACGGAGCCGACTGTTATTGCCATAATATCTACAGTGTTCATTCGGTTTAGAGGTGCTTAAATTTTAAAGCAAATTTTGAATGAGGCCTTTTTCCCAAAAAGTAAAAAAGTTTTATATATTTATAGCCCGCATGAGTCTTTCGTAACTTCCTTCAATACTAGAACTTTGCGAATTTTTTAGTAAAGCTGGCAGCAATCATTTTTTGGGGCTTAAATTCGATTTTTTAGGTTTTCATTTTTGGGAAATCATTTGACGAAATTATTTAATTTACTAGGTATTATTTTATTAAAATATATCTATATACCAGGTGTAAAAGCTTAAATCCGCTGTTTTTTAGTCAAAAAAACACATGTTTCTTTCATACAAAGCAAAAACAAATTTATTCAAAGTAATGGCCCTCGCTAGCTACATATTTTTCCCATTTTTCGGACAATTTGTGGAGACCACGCCAAAAAATTGGTTCTCTTTCGAGGCAATCCACTCATCAAGCCATTTTCGGACATCTTCGTAAGAATCGAAGTGCTGCTCAGCGAGGGCATGGCCCAGCGGGAAGGGGTAGCACCTCCCAGTTGAGTGTCTCAAAGTAGTTGCCGTCCATTTTTGACGAGTGCGATGGTGCGTTGTCGTGATAATCCGGACTTTTTTCACGCAGAGCACGGTGCATTTTGATCAAATGTTGGTGGTAGCGGTGGGCATTGACAGTTTCACCTGTTTCAACATTTCATAGTAGACGATACCCCGCTCATCCCACCAAACCCACAGCATTGCCTCCGTCCAAAGCGATTTGATCTTACGTATGATGTTGTTGGTTGGCGGGGATCAACCCATAATTTTTTTGCGTTTAGGATTCTCGAAAGCACTGTCGCCATAGGCCTCCACAAGCATTCGATGCGATTCGGCAGCCGATTTCTTCAAATTGAAGCAGAAAAGCAGAGTTTCCCGCATATGCTCTTTTTCTGAGCAAACAGCAAACAAGCTTATACACCCGCTATATAAATACGCTAACAAAAAAATCAGTGTGGTACCGATTGTGTTTGTATGCGTGAACATATCGGGTTGAAATTTACACTATGTGATAGCCACACCTCATACGGTGTGCACAATGTAAGTTTCAACTCGATACGTTGAAATCATGCAGGTGAAAACTCATGCGAAACATTAAAATATAGCATGAAAGGGGGAATTACAACAACAAAATACATGGTACAAACGAACGGTGTATGCTTGATACTTTTCTTATGTAAATTGATTTAAGTTCTTGGAATGTTAAACTCATACATAAGACCAAAAAAATAATTAAAAGAGTTAGGTACTTCTGCATAGAGTTTATTGAATCGAATTTATTTTTTTTGGGAAAAATATGCAGATTTAAACTTGAAATAATTATTCTTTTTGATCTTGGCTTGTTTCTATTCGACACCCTCATTTAAATTAGGAGTAAATTTACAACCTGAGCTTAACGTTGTACCAACCCACACTCCGCCCAAGCATATTTGTCTATAAAACTACCCAATTAGTTGCACACAATTACGTAGAGAGTACTATGTAAACCTGTGCGCTTAAAACTTAACCTTCTTTAGAACATACGAGTGTGTTGTGTTCTATATGTGTATGTACTATATACGAGTGTGTATTGTACATATATAGAGTATATTTTGCTGTACGGCTGAGATTAATCCCATTTAAAGCACTTGCCAGCCATTGATAAAATGGAATTTTCCGCTCTTTGCTTTAATAAGCCGTTGCCATGGCATATTGTTGTATAGCTGCTGGTTCGAGATGTTTTTGTTGGTGTTCTCGAAACCATTGTCAGCTGTTTGGTTTTAAAATGCAAAATGCAGAATAAAAGAGAATGTTTTCCATTCATGCGTTAATACTGGGCTGGTTGCAATCATGGTTCATGTCCGAGAGAGGCGGTAGCTGGTAGTGCTGCCATGGACAATAGGCAAAGTACACATTTCTATAGCCAAGATGTCGCCAACTTTTTTTTGTTATGCTCTAATGGCGAAAACAGACTCGAAAGCGTGTTTTTTTTTGGAGGGGAGGAGGGACACTGTTGTCCTTGAATGGGACACAATGTGGGCTTGTTATATGCGCAGGCTTTTCAAACGCTTTATTACGTCAATGAATTTTGTTGGCAGCAAGCTGGTGCGCCCTGACTTTGACCTCCTTTTTGGGGCGCAAGCGATTGCATAAAAGGCCTCAGAAGAAACTGCGCTATATGCACGGTGGCGCCATCTTGTGTCTTGAGTTTAATTTGCCTGCAGTGAAATTTTGTGGGCATTTTAAAGGCATTTAAGCGCCAAGTTAGCAGCATGGGGTCAGGCGGTACTCATCCATTATTGCCTCTTGCAGCCTTCCTGTTGCATTCTGTGTTTAGATCCACTTTAAAGTTTCATTTCATTTTGCTGAAGTGGCTGCAGGCTGTAAAAACTTTTTCAATGCAACTGTTATTGCTTTTCAACTTTTGCCGCAAGCGAGCAAAGTAAACAATAAAACTAGGAGAGTTGTGTTGGCTTAAAAGCAACGAACCTTAGATACACTTGCTGTTGAATAAATTATTACTGGGAATTCCTCGGTCAAAGGTTACTGACATAATCGTTACGGAATTTGTAAGCAACATAAACATCATAACTTAAAGGCGATCCGAATGTATTTGATGGTTCCTAAAATAGGTCAAAGGTCATAAAAAATGTTCATAAGAATGCATAAATAGCAACCAAACCGTATGTTTGACAAAAATATGTTCCAAATATAATCGATGGTTAATTCAATTATCTACAGTCAAGTAAAAAAATTATCGAAATCAGTTTAGTATAATCAGAGATATTTTCTGTTAAGTAGAGGCACTTTTTTTTTTTTTTTTTTCTAATTTTGAAAAATAGTTTTTTCTCGAGGCCCGTTTCATGAAAAAATTTTTGACTGCATTTTCGGTTTTAGCATGTCATTTTACTTCAGAAACGACTAAAACATGTTAAGGATACCAAATTTTTTAAAATTTGTAAACTAGTGTAATTAATCAGTTTAATCAATTTTAGAGCTTACCAAATTTATTCAGGCCGACTCTATATTTTTTTAAAATTATGTTTCGATAGATATGAGATAGATATATACTTTTTGAACCATAATTTGTTTGTTTGGAAATAAGTTTTTAAAGTTTATGTACAACAATACAGTCAAAAAAAATGAAAAATAATACCGTTTGACCTATTTTCGGGACCATCAATACATTCGGATCGCCTTTCAATTTTACAGCCGCTATATGCGGGTAAAAAGGAAACTTTTTAGGGGGTGACGTTATTGATATCGACGGTTTAAAAATCCAGCGGCGTACATATGTATTTACTTACTATCACTTTATTAACTTATTTTAAAGAAAGAAATTTTTTTTTAAAATATATTATTGATATATGAACCAGTCATCCGATTCGAACCAAACTCGCTGTATATGTATATAGACCTAAAATATTCCAAAATGTCAAATTTGATAGGGTTTAGCTTGAAAAATTACGAAGTTATGGCCAAAAACGATTTCCGCTTATATGGCAGCTATATATAATATTCGGCCGTAAAACGAAAAACCCAAAACGAACAATTTTATTCGGAATCGTTTTTGTGTGCTCCGGAAAACGAATTTTTTTGTCGATAACTTTGCATATTTCCCTTTTTATTTTCCCTTATCTTTCCGATAAATTCTCATGTTGTGTAGGGGCGAAATAATTTCTGTTTGAAACAGCTGACATGGTTATATGTTGTTTACATTTTATTTTCATTAAAATATTGCTAGTTCTTTATTATTCTTTATATTAAATAAAATTACACAAAAATATTACTTTTTGCAACAAATTAAACACGTCTTAGCTATTTTTGTTACAAGGGAAATTTTTTTTGTGTAAGGGCCCATCCCCATTTGGGATTTTTTTTTTATATGACGTTTTGTCATTCCGTGCGAAAATTTTCGAACTGCGTATGGGCCTTAAGGCGGGAACTTTGTCGCAACAATGGGTCATGTGTTCGTGTATGATACGTGCACATACACGAACCCAAAAAAATTAATAAATATCTAAGAATATCAAAGAATATTACAAAAATTATTTCAGTATAAAATTTGTAATTTTTTAAACCTATTTTGCCGATTCGTTTTAATTCCTCTTGCAACAAACCACATGAAAAATTCGTTTTGGTAAAATTGCGAGCACCAAACATTCGGTTTCAAAACGAATCCGCAAAAAATGTTCGGATTCGTTTTGCGGAACACGGCTAGAAATTTCAAATCGACAACTTTACAGGACCGTCATATAAATGCACACCTCGCTGAGGATTTTTGTACACTAGGACCCAACTATATACACCCTATAACTTAAGGTACAAAGGGTATATTAAATTTGTGCAAGCTGAATCATACAGAAGGGGGCGTCGGAGACCCTCCCAAGTTAACCAAAGTCAAGGTGACCAGAAAAGTCGATATACCCATGTTCGTCTTTCCGTCAGTCCGTCATCTCAAAGATGATAAGACCTACAGCAAATTATAGCAGAGTGTAGTTATTCCTAAATGGGTGTCTTAACCAACACATAATATCATGATTTCTATGATTTTTGTATACTTGAAAAAGTTGGAATCCTCTAAGACTAAAATATGTATAATTTTTTCATTTAATTTTTGAATGATTGTAATTCGAACACATTCCAATGAATTATGTTTTTAAGTCTGTAATCTTACTATATCAGAAGATATTTACCGAATTCCAGGAGCTCCTCAACAAAAAATTAATAGCAACACAAATATTAAAGGACTTATAAAAACAATCAAATTTTTGCAAATCTCATGAAACTTTTCAAAATGTGACAACAAGACTTACTGTTTTATAGAATATTTGCTGTTAAATATTATTAACCTTTAGTGCCGTTTATATTAACCCGTAGCGCTCGTTGCCTTGCATGTAATTATTGGTTATTGCCCTTGCTGGTTAATGGCAAAGGTTAAAAAATATTGATCTTCCAATTTGTTATCGCAGTTAAGATTCGAGTATACAATGGATAGAACACACAATTAATATTAAGTATACGTTAGCTTAGGTTTGGTTTAAAATGCATATTGGCCATTTAAATATCAATTACTTTTGTGGTCGCAGTTACACAAAAAGAAGAATGAAAAAAGATTTAAGACGCAAAAAATAATAATTTAATTCAATATGAAATTATGTGTAATATAAAAATATGATTTTAAATAATCTATCTATAGTATAACAAATTTAACTATAACAAGCTGCAATATAAAAAGGATTTTTTTTAATTTTTTTGTAATATCGTTTATTATCCGTGTTGGAAAAGGAGAGAATTGAAACAAAAAAAAAGGTTTAAATAATTTTTTGCAAACTAAGAGAGTTATTTCATTTTTTTTTTTAATCTATAATTGGTTGATTATTTAATGTAATGGTCTTGTGAATGATAAGTGGCTTTAAAGTAGCCTATGACTCACAAAAGAGGGGCCAATAAATTTATTGGTATAAACCAGTGGTATAAACCAACAAAAAAGCTCCAACTTACTTTAAAGCCAAAAAAGTGAAGAAAATCTATATTCTTCAAAAGCAATGTACTTCTTTTCTGGTGTTACAAACGTCATCTACAAGTCAGTTGACCTTTTCATTAAGTATACCAAAAATCTAACCAAAATTTTCCAAACACACTACATGGCGTATGCGTAATATGCGCGTTACTCATGATTATGACCCAAAAGGCGTTCAACAACTTGCGGGCCAAGCTTCATAAAACTCAACTTGATGTTGTTGGTGTTCTGCGTGTGTGTGTGTGTCACATATGGGTCATTCTTTTAGAAACAGAACAAGAATTGTCACTTTAAAACTTTAATATAAATTACATTTTTTTGTACAAGTGTTGCGGGATTTTGAATGAAAAATTGTTTTATCAGAGATTAATTTATTCTTAATTTTAAGAAATCGTGCAAAGTTAAACTCGTTTACATTGTACAATATCTCTGGATTTCATTTTAATCTCGTGTATACAATTAATTTTAATTATATAAATTTAAAAAAAAATGTTTGCTTATCAATTAAAAATTTTAGCAACTGAACTTTATACTTTTTTTTGTTTTTTGTCATAAGCGAATTTTTTTAAAATTAGAATCCAAATTTTTTAAGGCACATTATTTTAAGAATAAAGTATATGTACAATTCATTTTATTATCAGCGTGAGTCGTTTTTTCGTAAAATTTTTATTCATATTAATTTTTTTTATATAACATTTTATTCAAATTTTTTTTTGCCTATTTTTTTTAAATTAAATTATAAATAAAAATTATAATAATTTTTGCTATTTTTTTATTTGTTAAATTTTTTTATTATAGAATTTTTTAAGTCTGACAGTATTTCTGAATCAATGATATGCATTTTTGTATTATGGCAAATTGTGATTTTGTAGCATTTTTATTCATTTTTGAATAAAAAAAAATTTCGAGTTAAAGTTAAAATTATTTTTTACATAATTTTATTTTTTTTTAATTCATTGGCAATCAGCCTACTTAAAACTAAGGCTATAATCCAATGGGAAAATAACAAAGTTAATCGCTACACACTCTAGTCTGGTGTTATGTATGATATTTTTTTACATCAGTAAAATATTAAATAATGCTTATTATTTTATTATTGGATTTTTTTTTTATCTGTCAGTGTATATTTTTAAAAAAAAATTAAAAAATCATAATTCTTTTTATAAACTGAAGATATTATGAATTTTTTTTAAATTTATAATTTTATTTTTAAGAGTGACCTAATTTTTAGACCAATGATATTTAAATTTATTTTAAAATGTTAAATTTATTTTACAAAATTGAAATTAGCTTTGTAACTAAAGATTTTAGCAACTCATAATTTAATAAAATTTTTTTTTAAATATTTATTATTATTTTTTATTACATGTTTTTAATATAGAATTATTGATAAATGACTATTTTTAGTAGCACCAGCTGTGATTTTTATTCATTTGGCTAAAATCAGTTTTTGCAATCTTTTTTTAATAAGCCGAATATTTTTTTTTAATTTTTAAAGATATGTAGAAAATTTTAGTTTGTATCAATAAAACCAGGGAGTGTAAGTTTTCATCATTATATGCTATTTTCTAAAAAATTAAAAATAAATAAAAATCTCAAAATCAAAATTTTCATACCATTTCATAGCACTCGTACTACGTAAATTCCTGCATAGAATTAAAAACAAATTTAAAGTTTTGAATTTTTTGCCGCCTAAATCCTTTTGATTATTCAAAGAATCGCCCATATGTGTTTGTAGCTCTATATGTGTGTGTGTGTGCGTTTAAGTAAATGAGGTCATATATTGGGTGGCTTCAGCGGCTGTTCATCAACTTTTCAGCAGTTTTACTCGAAACTTTTATTTTTTTTTTTGCAACCATTTTTGCAAAGCAAACAAAAAAAAACGGGTTGGATGAAATAGGGAATAAAGGAGGTTTTAAGCAATAAAGCAGCCAAAGCAGTGGCCAATTGCGTTTTGCCAACATTTGCCGCGTCCTTTTTGCCATTGCCCGGCCCAGCTGGCGACGACGTAACCGCAAAAACATGTCAAAGATGTTTGAGAGTACGGCAGAGCACACCCAAACAAGCACACAGACACGTACACATACAAATGCACAAAAATAAGGCACACACACACACATACTACAGTGGTGTGTGCGTGCGTGTTATTTGAAAGGATTTAACGCCTCGTTGAGTACCAAGTTAATTCCATTTTTTCGCATTACAATTTTTATTTGCTTCTTTCTTTAAGTTGGCTTAATCTATTGGGTGTGGCACAACACTTGATGGGAAATTATTAGCCCCCTCACCAAATGGCGTAGGTACACATAGAAAAACAACAACAGCAAACATGACGTGGTAATATAAACTAAATCAGGTGATGAAAGCTGTATAAGAACGATACTGTTTCAACCAAAATGAATTTATTGTTTAAAGATGGTTTTTTTAAGATGCAAATTTATTATTTAAGGTTTACACAGCCACAGAAAAAAAAGTCGATATTCGGGTTCTGAGTTCAGAGCATTTTCAGTATATGTCTCTTGGGTTGCCAAATCCGAATCCACGGTCCAATTAAGCCCAACACGTTAGGGTTCGAAATAACCTTAAAATACTTCATAAACCTTTTTTTCAAGTTCGTCTTTTCGACGAAGTTTACTATATGTTCTTTTAGTCGCGGAATTCGAATATTCTAAAATAAAAATTTATAAAATAAAAAAAAAATACATCGTTTTATTGGGTTTTTTAAGGTTATGTCAAAACACAGATGTGCTGCTATCTGGAAAGTTCGAAATTTTTTCTTAATTTTGGGTTGCCAAATCCGATTCCAAGGTCCAATCAAGCCCAACACGTCATGGTTCGACATAACCTTAAAATAGTCCATAAACATTTTTTTCAAGTTCGGGCTTCCGACGAAGTTTATTAATATGTTCTTTTAGTCGCTGAATTCGAATATTCTGACTTATACTTCAAAATACATCGTTTTATTGGGTTTTTTAAGGTTATGTCAAAACACAGATGTGCTGCTATTTGGAAAGTTCGAAATTTTTTCTTAATTTTGGGTTGCCAAATCCGATTCCAAGGTCCAATCAAGCCCAACACGTCATGGTTCGACATAACCTTAAAATACTCCATAAACATTTTTTTCAAGTTCGGGCTTCCGACGAAGTTTTTAGTCGCTGAATTCGAATATTCTGACATATACCTCAAAGTACATCGTTTTATTGGGTTTTTTAAAACCCAGATGTGCTGCGGTGTGGGAAGTTCGTAATTTTGTCTTAATTTTTTTGTCAATTACAATTGTCGAAAGATAACTTTATATAAACAAAAAATATGCATATTTTAGTGGGAAATGATATAAGAAATAAAAAGAAATAAAAGAAACCGTTGTGAATAAAGTCAGATAAGGGATAAGAGATTTATTCATATGTGGACGAAAATGAGTGTAGCGGACGTTTGTACGTATGACATAGAGCTGCTTGCCAATATTCATAATAGTGCTGGAAGTATCGATGCATCGATTAATCGAAGTTAAAAATAGCGAAAATATCGATGTTGGCCAACATACATATATATAGATATTTATAACTTCGATACATCGATGCCTCGATATAACATCGATGTATCTCCAGCACTAATTCATAACGTATACTATTTTTGCCAAAATCGTATTATTTATCGAACTGTCGATAGCTACACATTTAGATAGGCCTTTCTTTCACAATACATACCTCGTGAACGAACACAAATATTTAAATAATATTTTTTTTAATAAAAGATTTCAAAAGATCCTTTTTTTGTTAACATTTCAACAAATTTACTATTGGAAAGACAATGCGAGGGGGAAGAAAGGGGGGGGGGGGGGGGGGGGGGAATTCGCCGGGCCCGAAGTTTTCTCAGGGGCCCGGTGTTATTACTGTCATACTGTCGTGATTTAAGCTAAAGTTGTAATAGAGGGGCCGGTACATTTTCCCCCCAGTCCCAGATTTTCTCTCTATGGCCCTGGCCGTGTCTCAAGGAGGAAGGTCACAAAATCGTTTTTTTGCAAATACAATTTTTTCTTTTTAAACATTCAAAAAAATTAAGAAAACTTTTTAATAAACCATAAGAACCGTTTTCTGTAGAAGATATTGGTTTGAACCATGGTATACAGGTATGCTATTCACTCCACTGAAACCTTATTTTTAGTCTGAGCGAAAAAGTGGGAGAGCAAAAAAGCGGGAGAGCGAAAAGGCAAGCATATTTAAAATTTTTTTTTTTGTGCTGATGGTTGCAACTACATTGGCTTTCCCGTGTAGACATCAACGAAACTAAAAATAAGGTTTGTGTCGCAAAAAATTTTCGGGAATAGCTTACCTTGTTTATTCTACCATGGTTTGAACCAATTAGAATTTAAAATTTTTTAGAATGTACAACCATGCAGTCCCAAGACATTTTCATTGATATCTTTTATGTCTATCGAAAAATCACCGAGTTGCTCTCAACATTTTTTTTTTTGGTAATATTATTTTCTTATAATTATACCCATTTTCCTAGTATATGCCCGTTGCACACTATAAAAACCATCCAGCTCATCCAGTCACTAAGTTCCAGTGAGCTGTCGAAAATTTCAAAGAACCTTTTTTTGCGCGACAACCCGCACTGCTCCCACGTCTCAATTTTTTTCTAATTCAGACTCTGACTTGGGAAACCTAATTTAAATATGTATAGTAATTTAAAAACTTTTCTATCTGATATCAAAACTGAATCGCCTAAGCAAAAATCAATACTGCAAGTAGCTCAACGATTTTTCACAGTGTACGCGTTCAGCCACTTATCCCATGTCGATTTCCAATGCATTTTTTACGAGCTATAAATAAATAAAAGCATCATTAGCTTTGCGCATTGCTTGAACATTTGTTATTATATAAAATGGCTTCTGCAAAAATTATAATAAAATGGGCGTGGGTCGTTCTGCAATTACCTTGCCGCATGCAACATGTCGTCGATTTACTTAAAATGTTAATAAAAAGTGTATGTAACTTTAATGGGTTTTTCTACATTTATGGCATGCTTCACTGAGAATTGCGCTTGGTTTGGGTCTGTTGCAACTCGATGCCAATGCAAGTGAAAGCCCCGAAACCTTGGCACGCTCTTGACTTGGCTTAATTAGTGCGGAAATTTTTGGCGCCTCTTTTTTTCTTTTCCTTTTTACTAATTATTATCTCGCACTTTATGTTAGTTTTAATTTACTTTCGCTAATTGTTTTATCTGTTTCATCCATCTTATGGTTGCACTTGAAAAGAAAAGCCATATAAGTGGAGCATTGGGGGGGGGGGAGAACAAAAAGTTTGTTAAACATTAGTTAAGTAAGTTTCGTGTTCAGGGGCGCGCAAGTTTAATAGAGTTTTATCAAGCAAGAGTGATTAAGATTGGATTGTAAAATATTTGGTTGTTTACTTGAAAAAAAAATTGGTTTTGATAAATTGACTAACTCTTAGCGCATATTTTCAAAAGATTTTCTAATTGCACTTTATTCTTTTTGGGAGCATGCTTTGCGCTCAGTGTCGAACAATTTGAATAGATTTTTATCTGGGATTACAAGGAGTAAGGTTCACGTTATTTCAAATAGGAACATAGGCTCTCTCGGTTTCAGTAATCAATTTGGATTTAAGGTGAGCAACTGATTTGGATACTGCACCCGAGCCTGGTGTTGGAGCTGCCAACACTCTATCAGACAGGAGATAGCAATAGGATTTTCTCTGCGCTCAGTCGACCTCGTTCGCAAAAAAAAAAGGGTACACCATGAGTAGAATAGGCTGTATTTTCGCGTCACTACCCCTTAAAACCCTATCAAGAAGTGATTGGATTGAATTAAAATATATTTGGTTAGTCAATTTAAAAAAAAGTTGCACTTTTTCAAAGCTTAGTAAGTTGACTATTACTCTTATTTTTTAAGATTTCTCAATTGGACTTTAATGCGATAAATTCCCTGATAAAAGCCTCAATCGAAAACTATCGATGTTTTAATTCACTTTTGACGCATTGTTTTTATATTATAAACAAAGCCATACTCGATGCGATCTTTTTGTACAACTTTGTTGTTTATCTATTTTTCATGAAAATGTTATTCCAATAAAAATGAGAGAACAGAGATTATTGTTTATCGAATAATTAAAGCATTGATATCCAAAAAAAATTCGCGTCTTAAATGACGCTTTCGAAAAACTATCGATATTTGAAACATCGATTTTTTTGCAACTGAAGTCAGCAACGATAGTGCTTCGATATTTTTGTAGCACTATTTTGAGTTCACGAAATGGAACCTGTCTAGGGAACAAGGTTAAGGTACACAAAAACCTTCAAGCGAACTTGTTACCCGACTTTGGGTAGGTATATAAAATAAATGTATACGTCCTATCAGGTGTCGCCACAAATAAATATGCGAGCTATCGATTTTTTTGTTCTTCAGGGCGCCATCGAACAATAACAAAAAAAAAATTGAAAATGTGTTTCCATGACGCCACAAAACGCGGCAGATGTCCAGAAAGGAACTTATTCGAAAAATTTTTAGGCTTGTTCGAAAATTCATATTGCAAGATCATCGCAAAAATATGTGAGCAAGACCATTCACTTAACTCCTAGTAACATCGGACGTTGGCTATATGGATTAAAAATGATGATCAACGAAAGAAGCAGAACTGGTTACTATTTTAACAGCTCGGCTTAAAAAATCTTAAGTAGTATTTTATAAACTCTGAAAAGTGTGGGAAACTCTCGAAATATCCATGAAATTTTTTTTTTAATTTTCAACAAATATGTGAGATTTCTTCTGCTGTATTGCTCCACTTTATAAAAACTAGTGCCAACGCATATATTCAGTGGCTTTTTGGTCAGTAGACCCTTTCCAAATCAATGGGTAAAAGTTAAAAATGTATGCAACAGGCAGTCCATAAGGTTAGACCTGTCAACTACGGAAGACGGTGCGAATCTTCCCGGCCGAAGCTCTAAAAAACCTATAGATTTGAAAGAAAAAGAAATCACAAAATTTCTTCGCTAAGGGCTCATATATAGCCCTACTTTTCTCTTGCCCTAACCAAAATACTAGCTCGAGTATCAAATTGATTCAGTGTCATTGAGAATAATCAAAAAACTCACATATGTGAAAGACCATATGTTTTAGGGGACACCAAATATTACCTTTATTTTTTGGCAGATCCACTTAAACTATAAAACAAATGTATTTTGGTTCTATCTCCGCTTTAAATTTGAAAATATATTGCTTTTGCAGTCAAAATTGCTTAGCTTTAAATATTTTTCACAGAACTATCATTAAGCTTATTTTATCTCCATTCATAATTTTTTTAAAACTCATTTATACTTATATAAATACAATAATAAATCCAAGCCAGAACAATATAAACTTTTAGACGCTACAAGTTTTAATTACCCTACACTTTCAGACCCAGCGCAATTCTCCGGGCAATTCAATTTGAGTTGACAAAAACTACAGCTCCCAATTGAATACAATATTTTCCACAAACATATGCATCTTGCTCCTTGTCTAACCCTATTTCTGTACAGCTCCTCGAACACCCTCGCAACAAATAACCGAGCACATCCATTATCTGCCAGCCCTGATTAAGTTGGCATCGTCTGTTGCAGCCATTCTTAATTATCATAAAGTGCATTTGAAATGGTTCACAATTTGTTTTCGGTGCGGTTGTTTCCAATGTCAAGTTGTTTCTGCTGCTGCTGCTGCTTCTTCTACTTTTTGTACTCTTACATCCAAAGAATAAGGGTTACATTAAGTTAGATTAAAAAAATTGTATGCGTAACCTTTTGTAAGAAACGCGTGTGTAGCAAGAAATGCATTAAGCCTAGTGCGTCTTACTGCAGCGCCTGTTTCTGGAAGACTATAAGAGCTAGAAGCATAAAACTTTATCAGAGGTTTCATATCTTGCCTGCTTTATCTCTTTAAGGAGTCCACGCAGCACGAAAATTACCATATGGAAATTTTTTCATATTATTTCATATGGGGCCACCAGTGTGTGCACAGTAAGACAAAGTGCTTATTTTTTTTATCGAGCTATCGTTTTTTTTGCGGTATACATCGATATTTTTTTCCGATACTTTGGGCTAATATGGCCACACTCACATTATAATCAGCTGCTTTATGTTTACAAAAATTAAGCGCGCAAATTAAGACAAAGAAATAGATAAAACATACATGGATTTGTATCAAGTATTGTTAACATTACTAAATGTAAACAATACGTGTATGACTGCCTACCTAATTGTAAAAAGATCGGCTGCAAAAAAAAACCATATTTATTTAACATTTTAGCAATTTCCTCCCATGCGCTTTTTCTCACCAGTGCATTTTGTGTGTTATATCCCATAACATCGAATAAAAAAATTGTGCATATATGTATGTATATTAATTCGCGCCAACGAGCCTTGTAAAGTAGTGGCGCCATCTAACGTTGGGCATTTTTAAAATTAAAATACAACACTGTTTTGTTTTGTTGTCTGCGACCCATCGTCAAACATTTTTAATCGGAATATTTCGCCACCATTTTTTTTATATGAACTTTTTCATTTTTTTGCGTGCTGCGTATAGGCTTTTACTTGCAAAAATTCTTTTTCTCAAGCTTACTTTAACATTTGTTAATCCCAAATTTAATTTGTTTTATCAAACGGCCGTATCCAAGCTACGTTGCTTTTAAACACTTTTTGTTTAACGTCTCCCAATCCACTAATTTGCAATAATAATTTTTCCTTAAAATCGGATGAATATTAATATTGTATTGTATAAAGTAGAGGTGGGATACTATCGATAATGCCACCACTCGATAGTTTAGACTTCGATATTTAAAACTATCGATAGTACTATTGAACAAAGTGAAATATGGCACACAAAAAAGGGACACATTCTTTAAATAAGTGGGGAAAATTCGAATACTTACAAAAAGAATATTTCAAAATGTTTAACAGAAACGTTTTAATCATGACATTGTAAAAAGAGATTCTTTTAAAATTACATCTTAAAAAACCATTCAACAATTAACAATCAAAAAAAAAAATGATCTTTCAAGTAGCTTGTTTTTGTGGCAGAAGACCAACATGCCCACATTTCTAGGTTTCAATCGGGTCTGACTGAACATCCGTCCTCTCACTTTCAGTAGAAGCGGCAGGAGCGCATAAATATTTGTTGACTAAGTTTTGTAGTCCAACAAAGTCGGATCCCTGAAAGTAGAATAATTTTTAGTTACATTTTTGAATTGTTTATACTAACCTTCCAAAAGCTCAATGGATTTGCATCTTGGCTTAAATTTTGATAATGTGGAATATCAAATATTGCGGCTGCCTTATTTTTAGAGATCTTTTTTTCTGTTTTTTGCAATACGAATTTTATGAAATTCGAAATTTTGGAAGCCAAAGTCGTCTACCATCCGGAAAGGCTGGACATCTGGGGCAATTATTAATTATTAAGAATTTTCATAAACACTTGACTTACTTAAATAATATTTTATGGTCCCAATCGGATTTGGAGACTCATAAAGCGTCGGATGGTCAAAAAGGTTCGAATTGCTACCACTGGCTTTGTATTCTTTTTGACATGTTCGGCACATTGCAAATTTTTTGTCCGTTGATTTGTAAAAAAAATTGTTTACATACCAAAATATACCAGCGATAGTTTAATTTTTCGGAAACCTCTAGTATATAGTAGGGATGGGCATCGCGTACTCGAATATCGATATTCAGTATCGATGTGTATCGGATGAAACCGAAATAAAAAATCAATATATCGACCAAACAATATCGATATCTCGATATATCGCCCAAAAAATTTGTATGAATAATATCAGTTTTAAAATAATAAGTCATACATAAATTCAGACACGTACAAATAATCAGTTTATCTGGATTTCTTACAATTATTCCAAAGGGCTGGTTTTTAGTTTAAAAACCTGTTCCGTTCGTCGGTCATTATTCTTCCTGCAAGGGAAAATGGTCACTCCGAGGTAACAGACGTCGCAACAGCCGGAACAAATATCCTTGCTACTTTGTAAAGATTCAAGAATTGTGTCGACAGCGGCTCCCATATGGTTAGTGGATTGGAGTCCAGTGGAGACTGTTGGCGTGAAAAAAAACTATCATCTCCGTTCTCGCAATACTTTTTGGATCTTCCGTATCTAAATGTAATACAGGATTGCTCACGGCAACAATGTGCTTTCCCAAAAATAATTTTTCTGATGAAATGGTAATGTGCAGCGACTTAGCCAGAATGTTGTTTCCCGACGTCTCCAATTTTTTCCCCGATGCAGTCAAATTTTCTATGCCCAAAGTGGCCATTCCACCTTGCACGCTTATTATTGGCGTCGAATTCGTAAATATCGTCAGTATCGGATGAAAATATCGATATCGGAAATATCGTCGAACATGGATATCGATACAAAATAGTCGGCTTCCAAAGAAAGAATATCGATATACTATCGCCCATCCCTAGTATATAGTGTAGATTATAGTCGGCATGTTCCTACTGCAGCCGACCCACCTTTCTTCCTCTTCTGTTTTCGTGTGACTTTGTCCTGTTGTAGTTTTGCAACAGCTGCCAGATCTCATTGTCTCATCGCTGCCCACTGCTCTCTCTATATTTATACCCTGTACCTATAGGTACAAAGGGTATACTAGATTTGTGCAATGTATGTAACGGACAGAAGGAGGCGTGGCAGACCCCAAGTCCTTTATACCAAAATGCTTATCATAACCTCGGGTAGCGATTGAGCCATGTCCGTCCGTCCGTCCGTCCGTCCGTCCGTCCGTCCGTCGGTATGAACGCCTAGATCTCGGAGACTATAAGAGCTAGAACGGAACTTTGCCTGCTGGTGCGCATATTTCCTAAGCAGATGAAGTTTGTTGAATCATGTCAATATCTTTCCCCGTTCCCCCGCTGTAGATTTTCGCGGTTTTTAGCCACACCGTTTAATATTTTCATTTGAAACTCAACAGAGCGATGCGTTGTGGATACATGCATCTATGTGTAAAAAATGAACAAAATCGGACAAATACAACAGAAGTTATAGTCAAAAATGTGCAAATTTCACCTCCCCTTGCCGATAAACTGCGTCACTATTTGACTCTACGCAATTATGGCTACAAGTGACCTAGAATCACAATTTTTGGTAAGCTCATTCATGTGGCTCTAATGAACAAATCCACATCCAAATTTTATCGATGCGGTCCCCCCACCCCCCGCAATCGATTTACCGTGTTTTCTCCCACACCCCTCAACATATCAACTTGAAACTTACCCAATATAATTAAAATAGCTTCTTTGACGTAACTTTCGATTTTCATCAAAATCGGTACAAATTTACGGAACTTAAAGGTATAAATATCGTTTTGCACCAAAAAAAAAATAAATTCCAATTGGAAAGTTCTTAGATGGAATATGCAGGAAAAATTTTTTTGACACAAAAGGTACAGGGTATTCCACTGTCGGGCACCGCCTCGACTGTACCACATTTCTTATTTATTCTTTCGCTGGCCCCTCTCTTCATCATGCTTAATTGCTAGCCAGACACTCAACATTTGCTTTATGCATAATTTTTCGGCTTAATTATGTCATAATGACAGCATCTGCTGCAAATTGTATGCAATGTTGCCGCGCCCACAGCGCCTGTTACTTATGCAACAATAATTTTTACTTGAAAAGTTTTTCCGGTTTATTTTTTTTATGCATTTTAATTTTAAATGCCGACAGATAGACTGGCTTCAAATGCCAAGCACATTGTGCATTGTCACTTGAAAGAAGAAAAAAAATACTTCTTAACTACTTTGTGGCAACAATAACAACAAAAGTGTTGAGCAAGGCAAACAGCATTTTGCCATTGATAAAATTGCATGCCATTTCCGGTCAGTAAACTTTGATGTAAAAACTTTTGTTTGGCTGAGTAATGGGAATGAGCGCAATCCAAGTGCATCGCACCAGGTCCGTGCACACGCGAATGTGATGCATGCAGCTGCCAAGTGGGCGCCAAAATTATGGGAACGTGTTAAAATGTTTGCCCCACTATAGTGCACTGAAGGAAGTCGTATCTGAGTCTGGATCCTAAAGTCTTCCAATTGCGCAATCTTAACTTAAAAGACTTAACTATATAATTGTGCGATCTGCTAAAATGCTCAACAAATTGTAATGCTATTGCTAATTGTTGCACAAGTGTGACCATATTTTGTCAAAAAATACAACTTAAGTGTTATCGATATTTGGCCAAATTAGCCATTTGAGCTCCTTTCCAGCACTGCTATCAGCTGTTGCTGTTCAAAAAAGTTCTTTGTAAATTTATTTATTTATTTTTTAATTTTAACAAATTAAATCTAATTTAATTTAACGAGCACTAGCTACTGGGGCCTTCGACGCGCAATATGGGCTTCTAAGCCGATTATACTATATATTTAATTTTGCTGCTTTCGTAAAGTTGTATATTTTTAAAATGTTAGATTCTAGTAATTGATATGGGGTCTGAGATCCGAAGAAGGTAGCTCTAATACTCTGAAGATATGGACAAGAGGCCAGAAGATGATCCACGGTAAGATTGTCTCCACATAGTATGCAAAGGGGCCGTGTAGTGCCAGTTAAAAGATATTCATGTGTGCCTTGTGTATGTCCTATTCGAAGACGTATAAACGTTCGGCAGGCAGGTTTGTTGAGGTTAGCAGGTAGAATGATTTTTGAGCAGCTGGGATTGATTGCTGAATATCTATGAATTAATAGTCTCCAATTTGGCATTTTCGTTTTTGTATGTCCTTGGAGCTGTTAGGAGTAAAAAGGAGAGATGCTGCGGTCCTCATATATTGAGCGGCCGTGTCGGCGTTCTCGTTGCCCGGGATTCCTTGGTGGCTGGGAGCCCAGAAAATTATGATTTTTTTTATGAACTGTAGCGAGCTTTCTTATTTCTTTGATAGTGAAATCGCTATGTTCCCAGTTACATACTGCAGATATTGTGGATAGACTGTCGGTGCAGATTACAAAGGATCCCGAGTTTTTAGTAACGAACTGCCAGGCTTCAGCGGAGAAAATTGAGTTGTATGGCGGAAGCGATCCACCAGCGATAATTGTGTTTTCGCTAAATAAATTAATTTAATTTATGGCGTTTAAAGCAGATTTGAAATGTTTTCTTTTTTTTGTTTTACAATTTAGATGGGCGTAGAGATACAAAAATAAAACCTGGCTGCGTCGTGAATATACGTTGAAAATATAAAAAAATTCCTGCAAGCAAACTCAGTTTCAATTTACAAAAACATCCTTTAATTAATTGCTTTTGAAGCAGAGTTTAAACGTGTTTTTTAATTTTGATTAAAATTTATGCGCATAAAGCGACAAAAATAAAACTTGGTGGGGCTATTTATAAAATTAGACCAACGTTATAAATATTGCAATTTTGCTGCAAGCTAACTTTGCTGCAAAAAAATATAAAACATCCTTTTTCACAAGCTGTATTAAGTGTGCCCATACTACGCCAAAAATATGTCAGATTTTCGAAACAGCTGTTTAAACGGTTTTCATTTTGAAAGCTTTGTACGATATTTTTAGAAATAGCTTGCTTAAAGACAAATTTATAAAACCTTTGCATGCAGTTAAAATAAAAACCTTGAAACGGCCCTGCATCGTAGAAAATTTACAACTGAGTCAAGTTTTACGCAAGTGCAAGTTATTGTGCAACTGTTGCGGTGAAAAAAAAGAGAGCAAAAGTGAGGTTAGGCTGTGCCAGCTTTGATTCTTTTAAGCCGATCAGCAGTTAAAGTTGGCCTACGACATTTGATGAAGAAATTTTCTCTTTTTTTAATAAAGCGCATAACTCAATTTGTCGGTTATTGATGTTGCAGCAGACAGAGTCACAGTTGGCATTAGCTTTAAGCGCATTTTATGCGCTATAAGAGAAAAAATGAAAAGATGGGAAAAAAGTCTATTTGCAATCTATAAAACTCGGATACACTTTAATCTAGTAGATTTTTTTTTTTTTTGCTCTATCTCTTAATTACTGATTTTTTTACGATTTGATAAAAAATATTATTGCGGGCATAGCCGTACTAACGAAACACATACACATACTACAACTAAAGGGTCATCAATCTTGAGGGTTTTTTTTCAATAAGTTTTTTTTTATAAACCACGCGTGAGTACTGTCAAGTTGCCATGTGTTTTTTATTCAGTTTTCATTGCCATTTCATCATGGAAAAACTTACACCCGAACAACGTTTACAAATCGTACAATTATATTACGAAAATTCGCTTTCTGTATAGAATGTTTTTTTCGCGCGCTTAGGCCATTTTATAGTCGCCATAATCGAACTACTGCGACCACTATTAGCCATACCAGCAACAAATTTGAGACCCAATATTCATTAATGGATGACGCTCGACCGAATAGATCTCGTCCAGCGCGTAGTTTATGGGCCGGTGGAATCATCGGTGCATATTTCTTCAAAAATTACGCTGGTCAGACCATAACCGTCAGACTTTTTCCTTTGGGGCTACGTGAAATCTAAAGTGTTTATGGATAATCCAGCTACGATTGAAGTATTAGAGGCCAACATTACCCGCCGATTATGCTCGAACGCGTCATCGACAATTGAAAAAAAAAAAAATTATTATTTTTAAAAAGTTAATGGAAAGAACGGTTCTTTCTATTGATAATAAAGATTTTCCGATTCATTTGAAATTTTTGTGTTTTTTTTTTTTTTTTAAAAAACCTCAAGACTGATGACCCTTTATAACAATAAATAATTATTTATTTAATATGAATATCAATTATTTGTAGTAAGGTCAAAGTAGGCCTTCAGGCACTTGCTAAAAAAAAAATATAATATAATAAAAAATTTGCTCTCAAAAATACTTTATTATTTTAATAGTACAAGTTATTTTTAAATTTTTCGGTCATAGCAGAGACGTAGACTTTTCAAATTAAACTCATTTTTCGTATAACTCACATTCCATTGATTTGGACGATTCGTTTCGAATTTAGGTTTTTTTTTTTTTTGACTAAGCAAAATTTTTTTATCGCAGTACGCAGTTCGAATTTTTCGCACGGAATAAAAAAACTTCATATTAAGGAATGACAAAAATGGGATATCCCAAATGGGATTTTTTTTTGTATATGGTTTTGTCATTCCGTACGAAATTTTTTTGCATTCTGCGTAGACCCCTTTAAAAAAAAATCCCATTTGGGGCCTTAAGAAAATAATATTAATTCAAAACTGAATTAAAAGTTGTACAAAACTATTATACTTGGAAGCTTTTAAAAAATGCCTTATTTAATTGTCTTGTATTTCTTTTCCCTTGAATTTTAGTTTTAAAATTTTAATAGCGATGTTAATAAAAACCTTGGAAATCTGTTAACCGATATGCTTAATTGCCCAAAATTTAACAAATTGCGTATATTTTAGACATAATTGTTATCTAACGCTTTTAAGGGTTCACAAAGTAAATGTAGCCTCGATTAGAGTATTTTGAACAAATTTTAAGAAAGTCGACTGCGAACATTGCATAAGGCCACAAATTAACTTTAGTTGCATTTTCAATTGATTTTCAGAGTTTCGCTTCCTCTTCCTCTTCACTTTTTCTTTTTAATATTGTATTAGTGAGGCTTTTGTTTGCTGTCGCAATACCAATGGAAAATTTGTTATGCTCTTGAAGGCTCTCAAGTTGCGTGTAGGTCACAAACCGCACCCAATTTGGTTGGTTAATGTGCCACTAATTAGCATTTTGTAGGCAGAACTGGCTAAAGGCTAAAACTTAATTCCCTGTTGCGTGCAAACTTAGTAATCAGTCCAACTGTTGTGTCACAAATTCACAAAAACACGTGCATATAAGAGGTTCACAAGTGAGTTTTTACGATAAACGCATTTTCAGCTGATCATCAAAAGGTATTCGAATCCTTTTCATTGTAATCGGGGACTCGTAACTACAATTGCAACATTTGGCACAGAAAATTGACAGTTGGCTTGCATCTGCAAAGAGCAATAAATAATGGCATGGCCACACTGCGAAATATCTAAAAAAGATTGGCAGGGCCGACTATTTATTTATCGGAACAGCTTCGATTTGCAAATCGTTACCAAAAATAATGTAAAATTTTTAAGTTAGTGTAATATATTTATAATCCAACCAACCGCCGGTCTTGAAGAGTTAGCTCAGTTGCTCATTTTGAAGTGAGTGAGCAGTCTTGCTGAGTCAAGGTATACTTATTTAAGGTAGAGTAATGCTGCCGGCGTCGTCACCAATTTTACTGAGAGCAAGAAAAAGCGAAAGAGAGAGAACGCAAACATATTAAAATAATGTGCGTGAAAACAACCCTCCTCACGCGCAGTTGCAACAAAACTAAAAATTGGTAACTTTCGTTGAGAGCCTTCGGCGGGAGTATGCCACCTTAAATAAGTATACCTTGTTGCTGAGTTGCTCACTTGCTCAGTTGCTCACTCAGTGAGCAAGCAGTCTTGCTCAGTTACTCACTCAGCTCAGCTGTTTATTCTCAGCAGTTAAATAATCGATAAATTCAAATATTCGCCAGTTACTTTGAACACAGTTTTTGTTTATAGAGAAATAAACTTAAAAAATAAATAAAAAATGCTGTTGTTTGGTAAAGTTTTTCAATGACTTTTATAATAAGATGTTAATTTTCGCTGGTGCAATATGTGTCGTTCTGGAACCTTACATGAACAATTTTTAATTCAATTAAAAGACAAATTTTGTATTCTGTTCGTTTGAAAACAAAAATGAATGTGGCAACTTCACGCCACAGAGCAAGTGAGTAGTGAGCAAGTGAGTAGTAAGCAACTGAGCCAAAAAGAACCACTTTGCTGAGTTGACTCACTTGCTCACTTTAGTGAGTTGCTCATTTTTGCTCACTCACTCATGAGCAACCCAACACTACTCCTTTGATACTGTTCGTTTTTTTTTATCCTAATGACTTAATTATCAATTCAATTGTATTCGTACAAATACTAACCAACTACCAAAATATACTTTTATCTCAAATTTACCATCTATTGAACATAAATAATTTATTAGTCGATTGCTGCTTTTGCTATAATTTCCCTTTCATGATACATTTTTATATTTCGTATGAGTTTTCACCATCATGCAGGTGAACGTATCGATGTTAAACTTACATTGTGCACACTGTATGAGGTGTGGCTATCACATATTGTAAGTTTCCCCTCGATACGTTCACGCATACGAGCACAATCGGTACCACAATAATTTTTTTGTTGACGTATGTATATATAGATATATATAAAAGGTGATTTTTTAGCAACTTTCTTTTAGGCAACACTGTTTTTGTCAGCTCAGCTGTTTTTGTGTCTTGTGTTACTGTCAAACATGTTCAGTTTGGTCTATAATTTAACCATGTATCGTCTTACAAACGAACAACGCTTGCAGATTATTGAATTTTATTATCTCGGTTAAGAAAGTGCATCGTACACTCCTTTCATTTTATGGTCAGTTTTGGCGACCTTCTGAGGCGGCTATTTGGAATGTTGTGACTAAATTTCGCACCAAATTTACATTATTGGACATTAAACCACCAACACGCATACGTAGAGTGCGGACAGAGGAAAATATCGCAGCTGTATCCGCCAGTGTTGTTGATGACCGTGAATTATCGATTCGGCGCTGTTCGCAGTAATTGAGCATCTGTTACTCCACTGCGTTGAAAATTTTGCGGAAGGATTTGGGTGTAAACCTTTTAAAATACAGCTACTGCAAGAATTGAAGCTACACGACCTACCACAACGGCTAGCTTTTGTTGAATGGGCGCTGGCAAAGTTGGATAAAGATCCACTTTTTATATCGGAAAATTGTGTTTAGCGACGAAGCTCATTTCTGGTTAAATGGATTCATTTTGGTGTGAAGAGCAGCCAAAAGCATTGCAAGAACTGCCAAACGCGAAACAATGGCCCGATTGAGAGGCGAGTTCGGTGAACACTTTATTTCATGTTTGGGGGCGATCAATTGGCCGCCTAGATCATGCGATTTAACGCCTTTAGACTATTTTTTGTGGGGCTATGTTAAGGCTCATGTCTATAGCAACAAGCCCGCAACGGTTGAAGCACTGGAAGCCAATATTGAAAAATTTATTCGTGAGATACCAGCCGATATGTTGGAGAGAGTATGCCAAAATTTACATGAAATCATCTTTAAACATTAAATTATAAAGATCGTTCTATCGACTCAAATAAAGATTTCATACGTTTTTCTGAATTTAATGTGTTTTTTTTTGTAAATAAAATCCGAAAGCTCTTAAAAAATCACCCTTTATATATATATTTTTTTTTTCTAAAGTGGATTTATTTTTTATCTGCGAAAATTTGATAACCTCAAAAAAATTAATGACTTATCAAACTGACCTCGTAATATGACATTATAATTATTTTTACGGCGTACGACTGCTAGCCCGAGTTTTTTTTGCTTGCGATGATTCTTGGACTTATCACGATAACAAATTTAAATGTAATTCCTATTATGATATTAGCTACCGCATAAACGTTTTAATAGGCTTACATTTGGCATTTGTCAAAGCATTTGCTAATTCCTGCTTCCATTGTGAATAGTCTCCCCAGCAGAACTAATGTGTATTGCATTTTTTTTTTTGCATTTTACAGGCAACAACACAGTCATGGTGAACACTGAGGTCAAATTAGGTGGGTATGATTTCTATCGCCGTGTGCTGGGCTCACCCCGCTATGTGGTCGCACCCATGGTGGACCAAAGTGAATTGGCCTGGCGCATGCTGTGCAGGAAATATGGCGCAGAGTTATGCTATTCGCCTATGTATCACGCAAATCTGTTTGCCAATGATCCGAAATATCGCAAGGATGCATTACAAACCTGCGCCAAGGATAGGCCGCTGATTATACAGTTTTGTGGCAATGATCCGCAGCATATGCTGGACGCGGCCCTAGCGGCACAGGACTACTGTGATGCAGTGGATATTAATTTGGGCTGCCCACAGGCCATAGCTCGGCGTGGACACTATGGATCATTTTTGCAGGATGAATGGGAGCTGTTAACCCAAATCGGTGAGTGGTTGTAACCATATATGTAATGAAACTCAACTAATTTTTGTATATTTATTAAACACAGTACGCAGGCTGCATGAGAAACTCTCCGTGCCGATTACTTGTAAAATACGTATTTTTGAGGATCTCGGCAAGACCATTAAATACGCACAAATGTTGGAGGCTGCTGGTTGTCAGCTGCTTACTGTACATGGACGCACACGTGAACAAAAAGGACCAATAACTGGAGTGGCTGATTGGAGCTACATCAAGGCAGTGCGGTAAGCTAAAAATTAACTTTGTTAATAAGCTCATCTGTAACATATATATAACTGCTCGATTTGTAAAGGGAACACATTAAGATACCAATGTTTGCCAATGGAAATATATTGGATTTGGAGGATGTGCATCGTTGTCTAGCAGTTACTGGCGTTGATGGTGTAATGAGCGCCGAAGGAAATTTGCATAATCCAGCATTGTTTCAGGGCATATCCCCGCCAGCTTGGCAAATGGCCAGTGAGTATTTAGAACTTGTGGAGCAACATCCATGTCCCACCTCCTATATACGTGGACATTTTTTCAAGCTATTTCACCACATGTAAGTGACGCTGCTGGTATGTATATTTTATCAAATGTTTATTAAGTGTTTTGTCTTAAACCCGCACAGAATGAACATACGTCAGAATTCGGAGTTGCGGGAGCAACTGGCTGTGGCCAATCAATTGGAGCACTTTCGGGTTGTGGTGAGCAAGGTTAAGCAAAAATATGAACCATATCATCGTGGAGAAATGAACTATGAGCCGGAGGAGGTTGATGCTAGCGCCACGGCTTACACAACGGTCAAGGTGTGTTACGAATAAATTTAACTATCAAGAAATGTCTGCATTGTACATTTTAACTATCTTTACAGAAGCAGACCTTGCCACCTTGGTGTTGTCAGCCCTATATACGCGCCTCGCCCGAGTCTCATCGTCAGAAAATTGCTGAGAAGGAACGTGAAGCCATTGATCCGAATCGCATTAAGCGTCAATATTTCGATAATCATGGTAACGAAATATCCAGGAAACGCATGAAAAAGTTGAGAAGACGTTTGCGACGTCCTAGCAAAAGTGAAAAAACCTCTCAGTTGCAGCAGGATCGACAGCTAGAATACTGTGCTCAATGCGTCAATCCTTTGGGTTTCAAATGCGAATTTCGTCTCTGCCGCGTATGTTGCAGAGATAAATGTTACGCAGAGGATTGTGATTGTCCTGGACATGGCATACTTATCAAATCGCGTAGAGCAAAGGCAAAACTATTCGAAGAGCATTCCAAGCAGGATGAGCACGATGATTCCGGTGTAGTGGCCGAGACAGTTGATGCAATAGCAGAGATAGACGAATTGTCCACAAGTAATGCAACTGAAGAGCCACCCAGCTTAAAAATTGAAGTTATATGATATTGGTAGCAAAAAGTAGTGAATTTATGCAAGCTGTTGTAGGAAAAGACTATTGTTGTTCCTATGTTTACACCTGCAAATAAAGAAAAAGAGTCTATTTTTGTGTTAAGAATTGAGTTTTCATTTGTACGGAAGTCTAAGTTTGGTACGAAAATAATCAGCAGCTAAATTTCAATAACAAAAAGTTATTAGTTAGATATTTTAAGTGAATTAATAATCCTTAAAAGTGTATTAAATATTCATAGCTTCACGATGTAGTGTCCACATTGCTGGTGCAGGTATGGTGCTAACCATTAGTGTGCCTCTCCAAGGAAAAAATATAAACTTTAGGTAGAAATGGAAACGCATGACTTTCATAAATTGTTAACTTTAGGCTAGAATAAAATTTTTCTAAAGAAAGCGGCACCAGGGTGAATGCGACGTTATTTTTCAATTTACTTTTTTTAACGACGTGGCAACCTCGAAGAAGAAAGGTATCGCTTATCGATTACAGTAACATTTGACTTATCGTTGTTCTACAAACAGCTGTTGCTTCAGAGCACGTTTGTTTACAAAATTTGTTGCCTTTATAAAGCTTTAGTTTAACAAACACTATTGTATTAAAATGGAAGAAACAAAGCCTTTCTATGATTTGTGCGTGCCTTTTAATAAAGATGAAAAGATTATGCGAGTAATATGTATAGAGTTAATTGACCGTAAGTATGGAATGATAGTTTGCAACTACAAAACTATTACAAACCTTGTTTTTATATTAAAGTGGGCTATAAGACCATTGCCATAGACCAGAAATTTGATCACAGCAAATGTGATGAAGCTAAACGAGGCTCTGAAATGTTTCCACAACCACAAGGTATTGATCATTTGCGCAAAGAGTTTTCAGAGAAATTAAAAATATTACAACGTTTAACGATTTTGTATGTGGATGCAAAAGTATCCCACGCTATGGTAAGTAAAAAAAAGCGAAGCCACGTTTCCTAAGTATCTTATATATAATTATTTTTTGCCAGAGCGTTTCTACGAATTTGCGCAAATTCAATATAATTGCAGCACAACCAAAAACTGATGCAGCGCTTACGGTAATCCACTAGCTTATTTTATTAATTAATGCCAAAAATAATTTTTGTTTTATAATACAGCATGCCTGTACTCTGTTTAATGGTGACATTATAACCTTTGATGCCATGGCTGGCTGCCGCTTGTTGGTCAACCGTAAAGCATATATGGTGGCTATACAGCGTGGCATGTATTTCGAAATAAAATATTCACCGGCCATAGCAGATTCCAACAATCGCAAGGATATGATTAAGTTGGCACAAAACTACTTTATCAGAGGCAAATCAAGGAATATCATTTTGAGCAGTGGTGCAGAACATGAATTTCAACTAAGAGGACCCTACGATGTGGCCAATTTGTTGAGTATTGACTATAGCCAGCAATAACAAAATGTATAACGTATTTTATTTACACTAATAGGTCGTATATTTTTGGTTTGTCGGAAGACCAAGGCAAAAATGCCATAGACAGACACTGTAGAGCGCTATTTCTGCGTGCAGGTGGGGTTAACAAGTTTGGTTTTAAGTCATTTTTTATTAAATACACATCTTTGCCGCAGAATCTCGACGTTTTGGCAAAACTATTATGTATGTTAAAGGCAAGGGACCAATTGTTTACTCAGACAGTTCAGACGAAGAGGAAGTGGTCGGCTTGGACGAAATGGATACCTTAGTTGCAGAAGCATTTAGCAGCGATGAGTATAGCGAAAATGATGAACCAAATAAAAAAAGAGTTAAAGTAGACAGCTAAATGAAAGTGTTTTTATTTAAACATCAACTTTAAATAAAACTAACGCGCAGCGTTGCCACTTTGTTTTGAAAGCGTGCTGCCAACTTGCAGCAAAGTAGTTTACTTGCGCTGCTATCTAAAAAAAACGATACTTGCTAAAGCAGCGAGTAGTATCGCAGCCACTAAACAAAATGGAGGTCTTTGATGTGGTGCGTACATATCTGCAAAAGTGCTGCTCATTTTTTGCTTAAAACGGTAAATAAAAGTGCAAATTAATTGAAAAAATTAATAAATAAATGCAAATCAAGTTGCCGGCAACAATTTGCGCCAAAAATTCAAACAAAATTGAGCGTATTGAAAGCGTAAAATGCATTTGGAAAAATTTTCATCAAAAAACCAGACACTTGAAAGAAGAAAAAAATGTTCAAGAAGAAGAGAGCCAGCGAGCGAGTGTACAAGACGAACGATATAGGCGAAAACGGCCGGCGGCGGTGGGGGGGCAACATAACGATGAGAAAAACGGCAAAAGAAATATGTATTTCGCGAGACGACCGCAACGCGGCAGCAGCAGCAGCCAATGTTCAATTGTTTTTGCTAGCCATTTTTTACAAATTTTTCTAACCAAAATGTAGCTCATAAAAAGAAAAGAAAAAGAAAGCAAAACTGCAAATGTGAGTGAGCAATAAATAAATGTGCTACCAATAATTGCCAAAAGTTTGCATGTATATATGTGTGCGTGTTAGTGTTAATTAATTTGGCAAAAAAAGTTTGTATAAATAAAGCAAGAATCAACGCAAGCGTGCAAACTAAAAAGTTTAAAGTAAAATTTTCTTAAACAAATCAATGACACAATCTATATAACAATAATAAAATACGAACAACTACGCGATTAAAAAAGTGTTGGCCACGAAGTTGCTTTCAACGCCTTTTAAATTTTTATTTTTTTTTTGTTACCTTTTGTATAATTAAAAATGGACCTCAGTGTATAAGTGTTTGTGTGTGTGTGCGTTTGTGAGCAAGCAGAGCTGTATATGTATGTGTCGGCGGCGCTGTTCATTTGGGTTTTCGCTTCATGATGATGTTTGATTATAATAATGATTATTGCCTGACTTTTGTCTTTTATATATGCATAAAAGTGTGTGTGTGTCTGTGCATGGCGGTGGCGACGTTTTCGTTAGCTGCTTCGGCAGCTGTATTTTGTGGGGGTGGCGACGAAGTTGATTTCTTGCTTTATTTTACTTTGCTGCTGTATATAAAAAATGAAAATTAGTAGTTGCACACGCAACGACATACAACACTCAGCTGCAGCGTGCTGTCAATGATTTTCGCTCATTTCTTCATTTATTTAGTTTATTTTTTTGTAATTTCGTTTCATTCTGGCGTTGTTGCACACTTGTATTTAGACAGTGTTTGCAATAAAATTTCTTACATTACGCTTTTTACTTGCTTTCTGACGTTGTAATTACATATATATTCGCCGTCAACGTCGTCGTCGCCCACCACACGAGGCGAGTTCGCCATTTATATTTTCACTTCTTTTGCGCTGCTGCTTCTTCTTCTTTTACCACATTTAGTGTTGTTATATCTTTTGTGAGTGGCGTGCAGCACAAAACTTTTCGCGTATCGCAATCGCCGACTGTCGCGCAACGCAGCAGCATAAATTTTGTGTGTATGTATGTATATACATACATACGTACATGCACAGTGTAACCAAAAAGTTTTGACACAATGCTAGTTTTCAAAATTTACTTGTATATAACGTTTTTGTTTACTTACAAATATAATTAAGCTGCATACATATTACTAAATATTTGCATAAAAAGTTGTAATATAAAACTACGCTACTAAGAAGCACCTTTCTAAGTTATGTATGACTGTTGAGGTGTTCTATATACCAATTCTATGTATATGGTACTCTTTATTGAGTGCTTTGATGGCTACGTATATGCATATATGTATAAAAAAAAGTCACTCAAAATAGTTATTGTGGATTGTTATAGAATACTTTTTCTCGGAATAGTTGTTGTGCCAAGACTTATGTGATTCACTGTACATATGATTGTGTGTAGTTTGGTCTCTTCGCGGCTTGTTACAGTGTTGCCAGCTCATTCGCATGCGAAATCGGTGCACATTTTTGCACCTGTGCAAAAGACAAACTCACTTAATGTCGCCTTCTTCATCACCCGCTGTGACCATGCAGCTGCGGCATTCAGCTCAATTCATATTATATGCGTGTTGCTGACAATGGGTGTGTGTGTATATATGAGGGAGTTTGATTTACGCACCTGCATGGAAGCTGCCTACTAGTATAATACCGGTATGAAAAATACTAGTAGAATGCCACACAAAAGTGAACTCATTTGCATTATTAGCAGCATTCCATACGATGTTTGCAGGCAGCGTTTTCAAATGAAATAAATGTGTTTAACAAAAAAACAAAAAAAATAAAAACAGCTAAATATTGTTGAAAATAAGATTAAATAAGTTCATTTTTTAAGCTAGTGAAAAATGATCAGCCAATGGTATCATTTGCGGGGTTTCAAATTTCATAATTATGACCAAGTAGTAATATTAAACAAAATGTATATGTCGATACGTTTTCGTAACAGACTTTAACTGTGAGCCACATTGAAAATCCAGTTTTATGATCAATTGCAACTAATGCTTCAAAAACAAATCAAAAATGGAGAAAAGTCAAAAGTTTAATAAAAAAATAACAGCTAACCATTTTTTGAAATAAGCTAAAATAAAAAAGGGAATTAATAGTTTGGATTAGAGTAGCACTAAATTTAATTTAAATTTTTTTTTAAATAAAATTTAAATGCGCTCAAAATCAATAAGTCGTTAATTCGGCTATCGTTTCCACTACCCGCAAATAATTTTTGGTTATTAGACATCTAGATCTTTGACAAATTCGGTTTAATAATGGACGTTTGCAACTTACAAAATTGTGCCTTCTCGGCTACGAAACGTCTCTTTAAGCAGTTTAGTTTATGGAGTTATGCAGGTTGTAATAGACTGTAGCCAGTACTATTGTTATGGGCATAATTTGTAAAATGACAAAAATCTGGTCATGCAACTTTCGGCGGAAGTGCAGTGCATTTCGTATCGATTGACAAATGATTTAATTTGCAGTTTATTTTTAAACATTTTAATAAGAATTGGAGAAAAGCAACAGAATTAAAAAAATTGCAGTGCATTTGGCATATATTTAAGAATGATTTTAAGCGCAGTTCATTATTGAAGCATTTAAATAAAAAAAAAAATGGAACAAAGGCACAACTATTACAAATTCCTTCTTTTTGATGTTTTTAAATCATTTCCCGCATTAAGACCTTAAAAAACATCTTAATAGCTAAATTTAAGAAGACAATTGAAATAATATGAATGCTAGAAGGCATACCAGCCACACAATGAAAGTTTTTTATTTGTTTTTACCAACTTTTCCAGCAATATTGTAAAACTAGCATACTATTTTGCTCTACAGTAAGCATCTTAGTAATCGACCCCATTTTAAGCTCATTGAGAGTGTTTGGCAACTAGTTCCAAACTAGTCTAGTTTGTGGCTAGGTTAACGTCATTTGCTAACGGTAATTATTTAAGTGTATAAGTGCGTTTGTAGTTAAAGCAAAGCAGCAGACTAATAGTCTCAGCAACCGCTGAGCTGCTAAGCAATTGCAGCAGTAGGAGCAGCAGCAGCAGCGTTTTGTATTGTGTCTTTTTCGAGCATTTGATTGCTGTTCGGCCTGCTGTCATCTGTCTGCCTCCCTTGCACACAGCCAGCGACACGTTTTTGTGTTTTTTTTTTTTTTTTTTTTCTAGCCGGGCTACTCGCCGCTGCTCTGTGCGCTCTCTCACACTCATACCACGCGCAATTGCTGGCTCAGTTGCGAGAGCGCATAAAATTCATGCGCTCACGGCTGTTCTCGGCGCCATCAATGTGCGTCTCATCGTCTGTTTTGCCTTCGCGGCTGCTGCGGCTGTAACCTTTTTCTTTTTTTAATACACATTTGACTTCTTTTTTATGTACATACATACATTAATATATATGTATATATGCTTATGCTGCCGCTTTGCTTTTCCAACGTGTGCAATTACAAAAAAGTTTTTTTGACGCCGTCTGTCTATCGATTTCTTTGTTTAGTGCTCTGCTTGGTTTAGCCCCAACATAAACGTATACATATATCATGTTTAATTGCAATTATTGCCTATGTATATGTGTCCATTTATGTGCAGCAGCTGCGTATGTGAGCAAAGCGGAATCTGAAGAAGAAGAAGCAGCAGCAGCAGCCCAGATCATTCGCGCAAAATTATTGCAATCGTTGCGCTTTTGTAGTTTTCGTTGACTCTGCTGCTGCTGCTGCTTCTTCTTCTTCTTCTTCTTGCTCATAGGCGTCGTTGCCTACTATTGTTGTTGTGTTGTTGTTGTTGTTGCTACAATTATTTTATCGCATGTGTTGCTTTATTCTACTATTTATGTGTATGTACACTCGAATTAGTATGGTTTGTCGTCGTATCCATCGTAGTTGAGTGAGTGCCCGGCCGTCGCTGTCCGTCATTGTTCTCGTCGCCATTACTCATTTTGAGTACGACCATTCAAAAGCAAGAAAATCGCATAATTATCGATGTCTCACAAATATTTTATACGACACGCAGTGAGTGCCGCCGCAAAACGTAAACTTCGCCGCGCTACAAATATTTAATACAAAAATATTGTAGTTCTCTAGAACTACAATTAATATCATTGTTTACTAAATGCCGATAAACACACACAAACCAAAAAAAAGAGAAATAAATATATACACAAAAATCCAACGGATTAGCAGCAGCGCTGGCAAAAGCAATGAGGTGAGTTCGTTGAGCCAATGGTAGCGCACAATATGTGCAGCCTAAGGCCCCCTATATACAGTAGTTCCTCGCTAGTAAGAATGTGTGGAAGTTTTTATAAAAACTCCAATTTAAGAGCAATTTTCTTAAAGTGACTTTACATTTAAGTTAGTTGTAAACAGTGAAAAAAGAAGTAAAGCATTTTTGCAAAATATGTTCAGTGATGTGTCGTAATTATTTGCTTAATTTTTTTTGTAGACTTGAAGAACGTACTTTTTTGCAAACAGTTCACATTTGGGTATTAAAAATTTTGTTTTTGCGTGCATTTAATTTTTTTTTAATAAGTATCCAAAACAGCAGGTTCCTTTTTACCGAATTCCAAATCAACCCTAACAGCTTTAAAAATCGATCATGAAAGCATTTCACCGACGAGTTTATATAGAGAAGAAGATTCGAAGGACTTACTAATTTGCAAATAATTCGAATTAGGGAGTGAATATTATCAATTCAATTAATTTACTTTCCTTCCGAACAAACAGCAATCGGCTCTATCAGTCGAGAGAAGACTGTAGTAGGCTATGTGTGTACAGGTACAGACACACGTACTGCAAAATTAATTCAAAATTTCATAATTTTTTCTTAAAAAGGTACGGCAGTCATTTTGTTGATAGAGGTAGTGACATTAGGACACACTGAGATTAAAAACCACGCGGTTCGATTACACAAAAAATATAACAATTTGTTACAAGAAAGAATTATTTCAATTGGGAACGAATTTATTTTGGGTGTTTATATTCCTTGTAGCCTTTGAATAAATAAATAAAATATAAGTTATGGATTTGCTTTTCTATTTTTCACAGCATTGTTTTTGTTCTGTTAATCATTTAAAATTTGGTCGTTTCTATTTTCTGCTATCTTATAAAATTTATAAAAACGCCATGCCTAATTACTGAAAATCCAATTTGCGTGCGTCTACTGTATTTAAAGTTCTTTATATAATTCCAGTTATTTTTTTTGATTATTTTTGTTTAAATATACCATAAATTAAACTGTCAGTTTTCTGCTGATGTAGATTCGTCATGCAAAGCTTTTTAATCTACTTTAATAATGACTTGGTGTTTGGTTTATTAACTATGTATTATAACTAATATACAAATTGTTACATAAAAAGAAATTCTGTTTAAGTACTAAAATCGGTATTCGTGTTTCTACGCTTTAGTAAAAGTGATTTATATATATATATTGTGTATTGATTTTGTAACATGACTATCCAAAGATCTTTATATAAGGGATTCAATTGATCGATTTGACAATATAGTTCCAGGCAGAATGAATAAAAAATGCATTTTTAAAACTTTCTTGCAATAAACAGATTGTATCTTGATTGTTAATACCTTAATCCACTGTACTTGCACAAGTTTTATTAATTTTAACATTAGCAAATGGCAACGTTTGGATAATGAAATAACAAACGTGTATGTTTGCACAGGCAAAACGTGAAATTTCGAGAAATTTACAACAATGGCAAGGCAGAAAATGCTTTTTAGAAATAATTATGTATCTCTTACCAAAAACAGATACATACACCCAGATACGCACACATACAAGCACGGAAGCCGACCCAGCCAGTCAGTCAGTCACTCATTGAGCAGCAAGTAAAAATGAACAGGCACACAGATACATATATACAAATACATACATGCAAATGAATTGAGCGGAAAACGAACACATACATACACTCATATATAAAATAATTTCAATCAACTCTTTGGTGAGTCGTAGTCGACAGCGAAAAAAAATAATAAATCGTGTCGCATGCGCCCCCAAACGACAGCGCAGCCCCGCTGCTGCCCACCAACAGTAACAGCAACAACAACAACAAACAAACAAACGTCTGCATCTTTGTTTTGTCGTCACTGTCGCACGACTTGTCGTCGTCGCGTCGTCGACGTTGACTGAGCATTATTGTTGGTCAGAGCAGCGCAGAGTATTTGTATCTTTGTGTGTGAGTGTGTTGGATGGAGCGCGCAAACGACGAAAAATTTAAGTTATAAAAAAGAATGAATCGGGCGCGTCAGTCGACAGTGGGATACCCTGCACCCATATTTCCCAAAAAAAATAGATTATTTGCGATAAAGTGAATCAGTTGGGAGCGTCGGTCGTCAATGGAATACCAAGCACCCACTTTTCTCAAAAAAAAAATAAAATATCGTAAATTTTGCATTGATAAGGTCGGGGAATAGGTTGATGTTTTGTGAGAAATTCAATGTTTCGCTGTTAGTTGGATTCGCATTCTAAAATTGGTGGTTCCAACTACTCTGTTAATGAAAGAAATTGAAATATTGTTGCACTTATTTTTTGAGGCATTTTCAGTCGATCTTACTATTTTATACAGGACAACGGAGCAATATATTGTCTTGAATCGATAAACATCACCTGCGTAGGGATAGTGATGTTTAAAGCACTAAGTTTCTAAAACTTGTTGTTCAGACTACTGATAGACATGGGTCAAGATTTTGTTATAAAGATGATCTTTATGGTCTGCAATGCCTTGGTCCATAATACCCTTAATCCTATGGGTACAGGGTATAAAAAACTACAACGCGCTTTACGTGACGTGCAAATGAGAACGACAACGAGTCACTTTGCTGGAGCTAGCAACAACAACAAAAACACCAGCAAAACGAACAACGACAATGGCAAAGCAAGCACTAAAGTGAAGCAAACAATTCATCGAACTAAGCAAAAGCGTGGCTGGGCGACACACACACAAACGCAGACACAGATACAGATACATTTAGAGTTGATGTCGCGTCGACCGGAGCCGGGACCAACTGGTCGGTTGGTTTGTTTGTTGGTCGGTCGGTCGGATAGTCGGTCGATTCATTTTGCGAGAGGCAAGTACAAACGCACACGAACGGATAAAAACAGGCAGTCAGGCGGGCCGGCAGTTAGCCAGCCAAACCATATCATCATCATCCATCCAAAACCGAATCAAAACCGACCAAACAACAAGCAAACATATGAACGACGACGACCCCAACGCACACACACACACTCTCCTAACCGCACTCACATAAACTTATTCCATACAGATACAGATACAAATGCGCTGCACACGCACGTAGATACATACTGTTACAAACAAAGCAAACGATATGCGAATGCGAATAATATAAAAGCAAGAACAACAACAAAGCACACAGCACCAAGCATAGGCGGCCAACAACTATGCGGCGAATTTGCACGAATCATGCGAATCTCCAATACATATGCATACATAATATACGTGTTTTGTACTTGTCGCCGTAATGTCGTCGTTTGTCGTCGTCGTCAAAATCTCGCCGTAACAGCTCTGTTTTTGCCGCCTTTGTTGTTGTTGTTATTATTATTGTTGTGGTGCTTGCCTGCTGTCCATACTCGTTTCGTTTTGTATTGTATCTACGAGATGCGCTCGTTACATTTTAATATTAACATGAGCTTTGCTACAGCTTTCATATACATATATAACGCGCTTTGTCGTCTGTTAGTTATCCGCCAACACACCTACTTCCACCCAAGTAGCTAAGAAAATTAATAATAAGACATAATACGTTTACAAGTCAAATTCTGCCGACGAGTTGTTGTTGTCGTTGTCGACTACATTGTCTATCGTTGCTTGCTTTACGGGCAGTTCATTCGCATTTTTGTTTTGACTGTGCGCGCTCTGTCAACTCGCCGTCTCTTTTCGATGCTCATTCTATACGAAACGCCAACACACACACATATACGACGCCAACGTCTGCGCTGCGTCTGGCTGTTGCCGCTTTTCACTGTCGCTCTGACGCTGACGCCAAATGCCGGCCATCTGTCTAACATGGCGCTGCTGTTGTCGGCGTTCGACGTTGGCGCTAGCAGCGTTGTGGTTGTGTCTCTGCCGCCAAAGGCCGGCACACGTTGCTGTTGCTGTTTGCGTGCGAGTGTGTGTGCATGTGTGTGTGAGCGAGGGGGGCCAACGAGTCTGCCATCGGCTGCCGCAGCACGTGATACTCGCTTTTGCTTTTGTATTTTGCCTTTTGCTTTGCTCTTTAGCGCTTGCTTTGCTTTCAACTACACTTTGTTGATTTTTTTTTTTGCTTGTGCCAGAGCGTTTTTTGTTTTTGCTTTATACGTTCGTTTCACTTGTTGGGCTGTTTTTTGTGCCCTTTTTCTTTGCCAGTTTCGCCGCTCTCTTGCTGCTTGCTGCTCGCATGCTCTTTCGCTCAGCCGGCGCTGGTCATTGTTATGCTCGTTTGCGCTCTTGCGTTTGCACGCGTTCTCTCGCTCTGTGTTCGTGTTGTGCGGCGAGTGTGTTTGCAACTTTGTTTCACTGCCTCCCGTTGCTTTTGTCCTGCTGTTGTTTTGTTGCACAGTTTAACACGCACAAATACACAAATGTGTACACATAGACATAAAAACACTATCCGGTTTAGGTCCAGGTGCAAATTTTATACAAAAAAATTTAACTCGATAATCGGGTCAGGGCATAGCAGCATGTTTTTTTTTATTCTTCTTAAACTATTCTAGCGGGAAAGACGGCGTGGCTTCAACTTTGTCATCTGGCCACATCCTTAACTATTTTGCATAGATTTGGCAATGCCATCATGAACTGCCACTAAACTGCCTAAATTGCAGCGTCAGCATTGCGGCCATTTTGCGGCAGCCGCCCAATTGGGCACACCATAAATGTACCGTTATATGTATCTCCAGCCGAGACCTGCGACGTGTTGTAATAATCTCTTCGTTTTTTTTTTTTTTTGCCCATGTATCTATGTGTGTGTGTGTGTTTTGTATCTCTGTGAGTGCTCTTTGGCTTTTCCGAAATATAGAAAAATTTGTTTGACGGCTTTTCGTCGTCGCGGTCTTCGTTGTTGTTGTTGCTCTTGCTTTACCTACTATTTTATTACCATTTTTTATGTGTGTGCGCTCGCTCGTTGCGCCCATCCATCCATCCATCTGTGGTGCTTTTTGGGGCTCCACATTGCTAGACTCTGTCTCTGTCTTTACCGCTGCTGCTGTTGGTGCCACTTTTCTTACAAAACAAACTGTACTTTTTAGTAACTGTTAGTGCCCTCCACAATGCGTACTCTCAGTAGTTTTTGTTGTTGTTGTTGTTGTCGGTGTTGCTGCTTTGTGCCACTTGACTTGACTTATCATTTATGAGTGTTGTAAGTAGTTTGGTTTCTACGTATGTGACAACAGTCGCCGCCAATGCATGTCAATTAAATTTTTTGGTCTGCATATACAGTAGATACTCGACGAAATACATTCAATGTTGTTAATCTATTATTTATTTGTTGTATAATTTTCATGGAAATGGATTTTGAGAAAGAAACCGATTGGGAAACCTACGGAATATACAAATCTTCCATTTTATTATAGCATGAGGCATCACCCATTTTTACTTCATAAAATTTTTGTTTATAAGATCATCCTTTTTAGACTTCTTTTAGTTTATGCAAATAACATTTTTTTTTTCATATTTAAAGTTTGTTAAATAGGCCTATTTTAGATTATGCTTCCGATTCTAACTTCTCAATTAAGCACTTGTACTAGAGATATTTTATGATGAATGCGAATATAATGACAATATGTAATGTTAAAACGAAAAGTTGGTATCGAAATAAAGATCAAAGAGAACAGACATTTTGCATGTAAATATTATAAGATTTCAAAAAAGATTTTTTTGTTTGCAATTCTATGTTATAACTTAGCTAACGTATAAAAATGTGTATCTTTTTAAAATATCTTTAATCTGCAATTGTTTCACTTAAATGAATTATTGGGTCTGAATATCTTTTAGTTTTGTAATCCAAACCATAGGCTGTTTATCGAGCATCATATGAAATTTTGTGTGGCTTTTATTCGAATCGAACCATATTTGAAAAAATTTAGCTCTGTTTCAGCGCTTGGCTAAAACTGCAAACAAAAAGATCGGTACTTTGTCCGTTGTAAACAAAGCTCGAATCTTAAAATACCTTCTCAATTTTAAAAGTCAACTTGGGAACTAAACCTTGTCAGTTTCTGAGCATCCACTGTATTCCGTAAGTGTATAGGTGTTTGTTAGTTTTTATTGTAGGTCAAATGCTCGTTACAATTTACCAATTTTAAAAAGCCAAGTACATAAATAAGCTAAACAAATGCCAAAAACTGAGTCAAGCGGCTCTCTCTTCAAAATTTTTTTTTATTTTGGTTTTGTAAGGTTGATGAACTTTTGTTTATTTGTGTTGTTGCCGGTTTTATGCTTAATATTGTTGTTAGTGTTGCAAAATGTTTAATCATATTCCCTATTGCTGCTTACTTCAATTTGTTGTTTTTGTTGCCTTTTCATTCAGTTTTTATACACACACATTAACGTCTCACGCTCGACGAAGCGCTTTACAAGCATTTTTAGTGAAGTCTATATATGAGTGTGTGATTGTGTGTGTGAAGTAAGAGAGTGTTTTGAATTTATACTTATATGCATCTTCTGAGAAGGGAGTATGTTAGTTTGGTGTCAATTTATGTAACAGGTACTAGAATTCCAGATTTTCATTCTTTTCCCGACTGTTTGAAATAATAGCAGCAACTTAATTGTTTAATCGACTACAGAAGATACGTTATATTTAAACAGCTGTTATAACTTTAAGATCTCAGAAGCTAGTAGTACTGTTGCTTTATCAATTCGCTAGAATATATGAACAAATAATCCAAGAGTGAAATTTTTTTGTTTATTTAAAAACAATTCAACAATTAGCTATTGGCTAAGAATTTTTGTTCAAATTTAAAAACTCGTGCAAATGTTATTTACAGAATATTAGTAGTTATGAAGAGGTAGCGCGTATAATCACTTTGACTTCACAGCTTTTTCGCAATTTAGTAAATGAAATAATGATGTTTTAAATGTTATATTTTCTAACAAAGTTCTACCAATGATGAAAACATATTCGATGAATTACATTTAAATAAAATATAAATTCATGAATTTTATCTTTAATCTAAAAATTGTTTACATGATTCATATGGCAAGAATTTGAATCATAGATTAGATTAGAAATGTATTGGTGTTCAAATAACTATAAGCTGCGTACAATCAAGAAGTTTCCAACTGTACCTCATTTGGAAGCTACGAGGGAACAGATGCACATACATACACATAAAAACATACAGGTCAAACGGATAACCTTCCTTCTCCTTTTTGTTTCGCTGTACTTGTGTAAAAAGGAAAAGAAATGTATGTTAAGCTTAAAATATGATAACAAGTTACCATCAGTCTTATGGTTTGTTTGGAGACCAGCCTGCAGATGTCGGGGTGTCCAGTGCAGGCTGAGATTCTTGACTGTCACTGCAGAGATTACCATCTATCATACGAAACTTTTACACATTATATCCAGCCATTTGGAGCTGCAAAAGGAATCGGGAACTGGCGATCGCGCCTAAATGGCTATTAGTGTATTATCAAATCCGTGATCATTCCAGACTCTTACTGCTTTCAGAACTTGAATCAATCATTACCGAGCACCCTATAGTCGAATTGATATACGAGTATAACCAAACCCAAGTTCGTTGGTTCAGACTCCTTTAGTATTGCTTCAAATAATTAATCTGTACAGAGTATTTTAAAGTCGAGACTCTCAAACTCTAGCAAGCTTACTTTTTGTCTCCGTTGGTCAACATTTGTTAAATTGTTTCTAATTGGATGTGTGTGCGATTTATAGAAAGTTGGCATGTAATACGTAAGTTGTTCCGACATTTACTCTAAAAAGTAGTCCGGATATCTTTGGCAACAATGTAATGTGAGGCAATAGGTGTTTGAGAATTTAACGGGCAGCAAAAATGCGTTGCTCACCTTTTACGATGAAAGAGGCAACAATGTTGTTGGTGTTGGTATTGTTACCTTTGGCTGAATATATATGTATATTTTTTATAGCTTATAAAATTTTGTATCGTAGCTAAAGACAAAAAAAAAGCTGTCTACTGTCGCATACCAACATAAATAGACAGACTCATAAATGAAAGAGCGGTCAGATGGACTGGACTGAACACCTAAGACAGACAACCAACGCATTGCGTTACGTTGTGTACATAGTAGCTTTACGTTGGAAGTTACGTTGTGTGTTGCTTGGGTCACACTGTGGCGTCACAGCGTCGTTATTGTCGTCGTCTCGTCGTCACCAAGTTGGACACACAGAAATTTGTTTTTCTATTATCACCTTTAATCGATTTTTCGCTTATTTAAAAACAAAAGTACAGTCGCGCGCACAAGCAATAAGTATAATTTCACAATATTTCGTTTATTTCATTGGTATTGCTCTGCTTATAGCTGTGTTGTAGTTGTCGTTTTTCAGATGTAGTCGCAAACGCCGCCTGGCTGTCCATACAAACATATGTATATGCTTATATACAAATATATATGTATGTATTGTGCTATTGCTTTTAGTTTATTGTTTTTGCAATTACTTGGCTGATTTGTTTTGTGTGTTGTAAGCGTTGTCTACGCCAAAAAAAAAAAAAACACCTAAGCGAAAGACAAAAAAAAATATAATAAAAAGTAAAATAAAGTAAGCTGAATGACATGTAGCTAAAACATACATATAAACACGCTGTATATGCATACGTGCATAAGTATCTGCTAGATACAAAACTTTGCGTGTAGCGTTTACTACACCCTTATATACATATCGTATCTATATGTTTGTATCTACATAGTCCAAATACCTCGACTAATAATAATGAAAGAAGCACAACAAAAAAAAAAAAGCTGAAACTAAATAAATAAATAGCTGAAATTGCAAAAGCGAATTGTAATTGATTACAACAACAACAAGACCAACAAATGAGCGAACCAACAGCTAAATGATTACCCAATAAAACCAATGCGAGCGAGCGAGTTGGCTAGCTTTCAGAGCTTAACTCATGCACTTCACATAAGTTTAATATATGCTTGTATGTATCTGTGTGTATGTAGATGTGATGTGGTCTGGCAATAGCAGCGTCAAACAAAATATGTTTGATTGTATATATACACATGTATACGTACATATTTATAACTGTACACGCTGAGCGTAATTTTGTATCTTATTTGTGACTATGTCGTACTCATGATTTTCCATTCCAATGTATCTATGTCTCTGTGTGCATTACTAAATGCATATCTATGTACTTACTCTCTATAGTACATTCATACATATATATATATATATGGGAGTCTAGAGTTGTATCTTTATATCTACTATACATATACTTAAGAGAGTACTTGATGTATACTTTCCATTTGCACACCTTTATACGCTTTTGTTGTAGCTGTTGCTGCTGCTGTTTGCAGCATTTGCATATCTTGGGCGTCTTTTTCTGAGTTATGCCAACTCATACCACCCAAGCAGACTTTTTTTTTTTTTTTATTACATTTCGTCGTTTTATACACTTTTTAAAGGGCGTCTGAAGTTTTAGTATGATCTTTGCAACAGCGATGGCACAATATATTTAAAAAGTCAGTTTCGTTGTGTTATTAATTTTTTTTAAGAATTTTTTTTTTTTGAATTTTATTCTTTGATATTAAAAAATATACTAGATATTTAGACAAAACAACTACGCCAAAATTTTAAGTCGAACTTTGCGGCCGGAGTTACTCGTATAGTGGCTGTCAAAAATTCAGACCTCAACTGAGTATATCAGCTCGCCGGTTACACCTAACTGAGGTGCTTTCTGATAAGACAGTATTTATAAAGTATGATGGTTTAGTGTTTAAAGCAATTTATTAACGGTGGAGAATTTTTTCTGTATAACCGATACCGAATGAAGTCTCGACTGACTCGTAGACTTACTAGAAAAAAATATAAAAGATCCAAAACCAGCCACATTGCTTGGAAACTCAGTTTATTTAATTTTGTCAGCAATTTTAAAGCCAGTATGCTTATGCTTTGCAATTTTAGGGTCTAGGAAGTAAAGAAAATATCGAAATCCTCGAATGACTACAATCTTGCACACTGAGCACTAGTTAACAAATTAAGATTAGAACTGTATTAAAAATAAATTTTTTTAAATAGAAGAAACATAAACCACCTACAAGTTTACTTTGTAAACAACCAAACTCATCTCTACACTCGGATGGCAATTTCTTTTTACCAAATATGTCTCTAAAAACAAGAAAAAAAAGGGTATCATTGATCCCAATGTGTCATGACGGGGGGAATCTCGACTTAAGTGCTCCAGGCCCTTGGCCAGGCAGCGGTTTGTTCTCGACTATCCTACCTAAGATAATCCACAACACTTTCCTGCACACTAAGTGACTATAAAAGATAAAAAAAAGAACTATGCCAAAAATTTTAATAATATGTTGTTGAAGCCCTTCTTTCTGGGACCACACAGCTGAGTATGCTCAGTTTGCTGTTTATACTACCTAAGGTACAAACTTGAATAAAACTAAAAATCTTACAGAATATATTCAAAATGTGTTCAACAAAGCTTAAATATTAATCACACAAATTTTGATTGAGATATTTTTTAAAAGTATAGTACTGGTAGCTCTTCTTCAATGGATCCAGAATATGTTTCAAGTTAGTTATAAATCTATATTGAGCCTAAGGCCTTTAGCTGCCAGTACTTCCTATCAGTTAAGTTAGTTTTATAAACTTACTTAATCGTTATTAAATAAATAAATCTATATTTCAAGCTGATGAAGACTGAATGACTTTGGAGTCGAATTTCAACTTGCAAAGTTCAAAGAAAACATTTTTAAAACTATTGTCGAATCTTTTGGAATAAAAGTAATAAAGACAAAAAAATTTAAATACATCAAAATTAAAAAAGTCAATAATTGCTACGACGATTTTAGACACAGAGAAAAGTGGAGCTCTGGCTACTAAGGCCTTCAGCTCCAGAAAAGTGATAGTTGAGTTATATTGTGGAGTAGAAGTTAGTCAGTGTTACGAATTCGATTATCTGTGTGAAGAGGAGTTCTGGTGAAATTTTGTTACAAAAAATGAGATTTCTGTTGGGGTCTCGAGTTAGCAAGAAGCTGAGAATACGTGAGATATGGGAACATTCAGTTAAAATTAAAGGATAGCTTGGATAATAATGGAGCTCTGGCTACTAAGGCCTTTAGCTAATAGTAATAGTTGAGTAGTTAAGGAGTGGAAGTTGTTGAGCTTGGAATGGAGTTCTGTTGGGATATTGTTACCAAAAATAATCTTTCTTTTAGGGTTTGGAGTTGAGCAATATGGATCTAGGATACTAGGGTTATAAACATTTAATTCGCTTGAGCTTATACATTGTTCGGGAAATGCGTATGTATAGAGTATCTCATAGTTGCATGTTTCCGACTCTTTACCTTTGCATTATTCCTTTTTTTTGGGTTTGTTACTTTTTTATTTTTTGCTACTTTACATTTTTTCGGCTTATGCGCAGACAATGCGAAAAAATCGATAGTTAACATTCTTTTTCCTTTTTTTTTGTCTCTTGATTGTGTGTCCCATGGCTAGCCAGCCAACCAGCAGCCAAAGTTTTACAGCTTCCTTAAAAGACATGCCATGTAAGAGCCAGCTATACCATTATCAACAACCCCCACCAATAGCATTAGCAAGGGTTACTTAACAGTACAACCCTCAGAAAAATACACTGAATATGTTGCGAGTTTAATTAGTTACACTTTGTCTAGAAAATTTGATAAACTTTTTGTTGCTTTTAGTGCAAAAATCAGTATGTACACTCAGTGTTTCCCTGCTAATTACCTAATTAATTAGTTTGTCTTAAGTTAAAGTATCTAAATTATAACACACAGCTTTTGGGGGGTTAAACTGTACGTTGTATGTGCAAATTGAAAAATTCATAAGCGTATAGCTTTTCCCCTTAAAAGTTGATGTGCCAGCAACAAGAGTGATAAATCTTAAGTCTTAAAATTAACGTAATATTATTTATAGTTTATGTACAACTTTCTCTAAATTTTATGTTTCTTGTTTTTTTGCTCTCTTTGCAGACTCTGCTACGAATACAAATGCAAAATACGCTTTTAAAACGCTCAATATAAATATGCACTGAACCAAAAAATTTATCGTTTTATGCAAAAAAAAAAAGCAACAAAAAAAAATATAATTAGAATAAAAAAATTAATCCTAATATCTTTCATTTATAGCTGTGAGTGTATATATCACTGCGAATATGTCAAAGGTCGACCATGAAGTGTGCAAAACTAATATTATAAAAATAATGATAAATATAAAAATATACTACAAATGAATAGTTTAAAAAACAAAAAGACGTTTAACTGCATATAAAATTAGAGTTAGTAGTTAAACAAAAGAAAAAAAAATATTTAAAAACAAAAAAAAAACCCGTGCGATTTTTAGCCATAGCATTTTAACAAATTGACAACAAGCTCAGATAAGGCTTAAAAAAATAAAATTTCACACAGTGATTGTCTTCGCCAGCAATCACTGTCAAGCATTGTCCAACACTGTGCGAGGGTTAAATGCGTCTACGCCGCTCACAACCTGCTGCGAGACATTCGACGTAAAGCGTCGGCGGCGCGGTCTGGGCCGCCAAAAGCCAAGAGCAGTCGCAGCAGCAGGGGCGTGCAGCAACAGCAACAAGATTAAGGGCCGACGACCAACCCCCAAAAAACCAAGTACTATAATATAAAAAGCACACCTTTGACAACGGCCACCGAGCGCGACAACAGAGAGAAGGCCCAAAAAAAGTTGGAAGAGCAGCAGCATCAAAATTAAGCCAACAACAGACCAAGCCAAACGTGAACTCCAGCGCGACCATCCAATAACAGGCATCGACGCGAAACGGACATTTCTGTGTGCGCTGCGTTTGAAAATCTGATGGATGGAAATGCACAAAATATGTTTCACGGAAATCATCAAGGGTGAGTTTTATTCCATGTGTGTGTATGTGTATATATGTAACTATATAATTCGCGTCTGTTAGTTTGTTGTCATTAAATCGACCCCCAAATACATTTACATTTTATGACAGGGTTTGTCCCAAAACCCAAAAGTAAAGTGTTCTTTATTAAAATGTTTCTGTTTATAGTATTCAGACATGAACCTTTTTGGTATACTCAAGGCGAGAGTTTTATTCTTTGTCTTAGAGTTTGTATGAATCCTTTGTTTGCGAAGCTAACTGAATTGCTTTTAATGCTAATACATATTGAACAGGGATACTATCAGACATTAAGGAGTTAGAATAAATCCTAGGCCAGCTGCGGAAAATCAGTCGGCTTCATAGTCATATCAACAGCTCCGAACTGGATGTAAATCTTCTAATAGGGCTAGATCCATTATATGGTATGGTATTATTAATCAAGAGAGATTCAGACGAAGTACAGACTAGATCAGCACGACTGGTTTACAACACGCTATGCAACTCCTCGATCCCTATGATCTAAATGGGTCTAAGAAAATGTCCGAATTGGGCAAGAATTTCCTTAGGATACTAACAGGGTTACTTACCGGATAGGTTCTGTAAGATTAAGAAGAGAGAAAAGAAATACTTCCAAAATATACTTACTGAGTGGGCTAGCATAATTGATCCTAAGGGTCACCATGCAGTTTTTCCAATATAATTTTTTTTTGTAACTCTAGGAAACGTAAAGTTTATCTACCTACCAAAAGGAGCGGACAACGCCTTTCTTAAGTTTTACAAAAATAGATGATTCTATTGAAGAGTTCGAGGATTTTTAAGAAAAATTAATTAAGATTTAATTCCTAATTAAATATTTGTAACTATATCAAGTGTTGCATGTATTAATTTAAACTCTATATCTATTTACAGAGACCCCTATTACCGATATGATGCGGCCGCTGTTGCAGCAGCTGCCGCCGCGGCCAATCCGCGTGCAATGGGACCTCCCGGCGGCTATCCGCCAAGACATCGTGCGCCGCATCCCCTACAGCAACAACCACAATACCCATCGTACCAGCCAACGGCGGAGAACCTCTACGGGTTGGGGGCCGCCGATCAGCACGCTGGCATGGGCATGGGTGATCTAAGCGGTTGGGGTGCAGCGCCCACAGTGCCCGGTCAAGCAGCGGCCTATCCCGGCGCTTATGGTCATCCACAGGCTGCACCACCCACACAGCAGCGTCAGAGCAATGCAAATGCCTATCGCCAGCACATGCCCGCCTATGGACAACAAGAGCAGCAAAAGTTGCCCTATGGCGCGCAGCAGAGCATGATGAGCAGCTTATTGCAGCAACCGGGAGCCGTTGGTGGCGTCGCTGCCGGTGGTTACGGCAGTCTGACACCACAGCAACAACAGCAACCACCAACGCCGCAGCAGCAGAGTCAGCAGCAGGCTCGTCTGCCGCAGCATTATCCCCAAGCGCCCGGTCAACATCCATTGTATGCAGGTGCACCTACACAAGCGGGACAGCCAGTGGGTGCAGGTGCGCCTCAGGCTTATGCACACAGTCCATATGGTAGTCCTATGCAGCATCAGCCGGGCCGTGGTGCTCCACAACACGTGGGCTATGGTCATGCTGGTCTGGATCAAGCTTCAGCCTATGGACAGCACGTGCCAAGCGCAGCGCCACCAACACATCATCTAACAGCGCAGCAGCAGCAGGCTGCGCAGTTGGTCGCACATCCTGGCGCACATATGGGCGGTGCTGTGCCACAGCAACAGCAGCAGCATGTGCCGTCGCAGCAACAGCCAGTAAGCGTGCCGCACACGCTACAGAGTCAGCAGCAACAACAACAACAGCAACAACAACAGGCGCAGCAGCAGCCTAATCATGTTAGCCACATGCAGGCAGCCAGTCACCAGCAGCAGCAGCAACTGCCAGGTGCAGGTCTGCCTCCACCACACATGGGTATGCCTCCCAGCTATGGTAGTCATCACCAACAGCAACAGGCACAGCAGCAACAACAACAGCAACAGGCACAGCAGCAGCAGAGTGCACCGCCCTATATGTCCAGCAGCAAGCATCAGGCAGCCGCTCAGCTAAATTCCTCGCCGCAATATCGTGCGGCGTTCCCACAGCTGTCGCCACAAATGTCGACAAGGCCACCAACCATGTCGCCGCATCCACAAATGTCCCCACGAGCAGGCGTTTCACCTGCCAAACCGCCACAGACGGCTCAAACTCAGGTGCAACAGCAACAAGTAAACTCACCCAGCCAACAGCAGCAACAAGCTCCTACGCACCATAGCATACAAGGCATGGTAGGTTTGCCCTCACCACGTCCACAGCCACCGAGCGTGGTCAGCACAGCCAGCTCCAAATCTGGAGCTACCGTGCCGCCAGTGAACACGCTGCAAGCACTTGAACAAATGGTTATGCCCTCACAAGGCGTAATGGCCGGCCCCGGCGGAGTGCCCATGGATTATCCCTCACCTTATCGCACGCCTAGCCAAGCGCATGCATCCATGGGCCCACGAATGCCTGCCTCACCGCAGCACCACCAGCAATGGGGTGCACCGCACATGGGCATGCAACAGGCAGCACAACAGCCGCCGGGACCACAGAATCCCAATGGTATGGGACTAACAGCTTCACAGCAGCTGCAGCAGCAGCATCAACAACATCAGCTGAGCATGTATGGCCAGGCGCAGGCCATGAGTCACCAGCAGCAGCAACAACAGGCGCCACCAGTGCAGCAACCACCACCACAGCAGCAATCTGCAGCGCAGCAGGTGCCATCAGTGGTGCCAACACAGCCACCTCAAGCACCAGTGCCAGCTCCTGTGCAGCAGCATCAACAACAGCAACAACAGGCAGCCGCTGCGCAGCAGCAACAACAGCAGCAACAGCAAGCACAGCAACAACTTAATGATCAGTTGCAGCATTCCATCAACGATATTGTGGGAGGCGGTAATCAGCAGCAGCAACAGGCACAACAACAAGCCCAACTAGCTGCTATGTCGCCACTACATCAACAGAGCCTGCCTAGCATACATCATTTAAGCTCGCATCATCAACAGCTAACCAGTGAGAGTTCGGCTATACTGGCTCGCAACACACCTGCACTGGAGTCAAGTGCGGCACAACAGCCGCAGCCACAACAAGTTGCGCCGCAACAGGTGACACAGCAGCATTTGTCTCCACATCATCCACTGCAACATCAATCACCTATACACCAACAACAACAATCCCCGCATCATCAAATACAGCAGCATCAGCAAACCTATGCTCAGGCCGCAGCACAACAAGCGCCTGCAGCGCAGCAGGCCAACCAACAGCAGCAGCAACCACAGTTTGATCCGTTTGCCAACATACTAGCAGACACTCAACAGCAGCAGCAACAACAACTACAAGCAACTCAACAGCCGCAAACCATGTCTCCAGCGCATGTCAGCTCGCCAATACCGCAGCTACAGCAACAGACGCAGCAGCAACAGCAGCAGAGTCAACCAAACCCGCCCACACCTTCGACGCCCTCGCATCATTTGAGCAGCATACTCAATGAGACGGCCAACTCGAACGATTCCTCAACGCTGGCGGTGGCCGCCAATGATAGCAATAATAGCAGCAGCAATAGCTCCACAAATAGCATTGTAAACAATCAGCCAACATCAGTGCATGACAGCAATTCGCAAAGCTCTATTAACAGCAACAATCAGCAGCCGTTGCTCTCAAGCATGGACGGTGGTGCCATGATGAATAGCAATTCCGAGTCAGCAACCAATGTAGGTGTCTCCGGTGGCGGTTTGCTGGACAGTGCGGGTGCTAGTTTATTTGATAACAACTCTATGTCGTCCACAAGTGCCGCAGTAGCGGCAGCTTCCAATGCAGCCTCAGCAGCGGCAGCTCTGCTGGACAGCAATTCGCAGTCATCGACGTTTAACGAACGCAGCACAGCTGCTGGAGATTTTGAAAAAGCTGATGTTGAGTCAGCGACAACGATGGGTGCAGCAGAGCTGGCCCAGCTAGGACAGGATGACTCCAGCGTGTCCAAGACCCAGGAGACGCTATTAGAAGCCCCTGTGCAAGAGGAAAATGAGAATATTAAACAAATGGAAGAGTCAACACATGTAGAGCAGACTCAATTGCCACAAACAGTAAGTGAGCTTGCAAGCGAAGAGACAAAATCTGCTGAAGAAATGACCATAGGCCAAATAGGCGATGAGAAGTCACAGCCAGCTACTATGGAGTCTAATAACACAACAATAGGCGTTCCACCTCAAATTCCTGTTGCTCCACCAGGAGCGCCCATGGCTATGCCACCTATACATGGCATCCCGCCGAATCCCATGACTGGATTTGATCCACAACAGCAGCCGCATATGCCGCCTATGTTGCCACCCTATCCAGGTGGTGCCATGTATCCACCGTATCCAATGTTGCATCAACAGGAAATTGCAGCTCTACAGCAGCAAATTCAGGAACTGTACTGTATGCCGCCTGGTCACGAACACCAAGAGAAGCTCATGCGTCTTCAGGATCGTTTAAATGTTATACAACAGCATGAAATAAACGACCAGTGTGCAGGTGGCCCACAATGCCTGATGTTCCAGACGATGCCTCCGATGTATGGCAGTAGCGCAATACACAACCAAATGGTGGAAAGTCCGCAGGTTTCAAGCACTACCGGACGTGGACGCGGCAAGGGCGCTAATAAGCCACGAAAGCCAAGAGCCAAAAAAGGCGAAAAGGCTTTGCAGCAAGTTTCGGGTGATCTTATGGATATAAGTGGCAACGTTGTGGCAGGTAACGCTTCCATACCGCCCACTCAACTGCCTGTATCAGAAGATTGTGTGACACAGGGAGCAGGGGATACTAGTGTAGTGGGCATGATTGAGTATAGCGAAGGCATGGGAGATCTCTCACAAGATGTGCATTCTGCTAACGAGCTTGACACTTCTACAGATGGTACTGGCAAAAAGAAGAAGCCTCGCAAACCCAGAGCTCCAAAGGATCCTAATAAACCACCGCGTGAACGCACGCCAAAGGTAAAGAAAGTGCGGGATCCCAATGATCCAAACTCAACTGACTCACCTGGACCTGGACGCAAACGTGGCAGTGTTGGCAAACGGCGCAAGCAATTCGGCGAAGATGATGCAGAGAAGACGGGTGAAGGCAGCGAAGTTGAAGATAATAAGCCATTGGTTGCTAAAACGGGCTCGGGTGACGCTGAAGCGGAAACCACTTCAGGCGGAGTTGATGGCGAATCGCCAGACTATGACGACATACCCGTTTCGAAAATACCGCGTGGCTCGAACGACGACGATAAAGACGTTGAAGCTGGTGATGAAACTGTGGACTCTGTGCCTGATTCAGCGGGTGATGCAGCTACAACACCAAGCAGGAGAGACAGAAAACGTTCGGGTGGACGCAGTAGACGTAGTGCCACGTCCGAAGATGGTGGCAGTGCACGAAGACGTGGTGCTCTATCAGCTAAAGCCCTTAAGAAAAGGCGGAATCGTGGTCGCATTGTTCCCGAATCGGACGGAGAAGATGATACAATGGATCGCACACCACCGCCATCTCCCCCACCAGACTCCGAACTTGACTCCAACAAACGTCGTTCCTCACGTAATACCCAACGAAAGAAGTACATTGATGACGTTATGCTTCGATTTTCCGATGATGACAATTCACTGTTAGTTGCTTCTCCAGTCAAGAAAGAAAAGAAATCTTCAGCGAATGCGACTGCTGCAACCTCGAATGCTGGCAGTGATGTGGAGAAGACCGAACCACAATCTGGTGCCGAAGGCGAAGCTGGTAATTCAGCAACCGAGGACAAACCAACGGAGACCGTGGATGAGTCAACTTTAATTGAGGCTAGTTCCAGCACTCCTGCTGAAAAATCCGAGCGTCCAATTGCCGTTGCAGACCCTGCAGCGGCGATGTCTTCCAAGCCCAACTATGTGTACATTAACACTGGAGACGAGGACAGCATGGTAGTGCAACTTGTGCTCGCCGTACGCATGGGCAAACGTGAGTTAATTCCTGAGCCTCCCCCGGCCCCCAAAGAAAAAACCCCTGAACCCACGTCGGAAGAAAGCGAAAAGGCTGCAGATGAAAAGCCTGAAGGAGCTGAAGATAAGGAAAAGACCGGAGAGGAAACAGAAGTCGAAGCGAAAATAGAGGAAGATGGAGCATCTGAAAAGTCAAAAGAAGATGGCGAAAATGAAGTTACTAAAAAGGAAAATGATGACAAGATGGAAGTCGATGGTGATAACGAAGCTGAAAAGGCTGAAAAGACTGAGGCGAACGAGACCTCAGACAAAAAGATTGAAACTAAAACAGATGAGGAGGATAAAATGGACGTAGATAATGAAGAGAAAAAAGAGAAGTCGGAAAGTACAAAATCCGATGAAAAAGAGGAGAAACCAGAAATTAAATCTGATGAAGATCCTGCAATTGAAACTAAATCCGAGGATACAAAAGACGGTGAAAAGGATGCAGAGCCAAAACCAGAAGCAGAGTCTATAGATGCTGACGCAGATAATAAAATGGATGTTGATGCTGATAAAGAAGCGAAGCTAAAGGAAGAAACTACATCAGTTGAAGAAGAGGATAAGCCAGCAGAAGAAGCTACTGGAGAAGGTAAAACGGATGAGACTAATAACGAGAAGAAAGATGAATCCGATGATAAATCACAGTCAGATAAGAAGGAAAGCTCTGAAGAAGGTGTTAACAAACCTGAACCCGTTTTCATTGATGTGGAGGAGTACTTTGTAAAGTATCGTAACTTCAGTTACCTGCATTGTGAATGGCGCACAGAGGAAGAGCTGCTCAAGGGCGATCGTCGTGTTGCAGCCAAGGTTCGACGCTTTCAGCAAAAGCAAGCACAACAAATTAATATATTTGAAAACATTGAAGAAGAACCCTTTAATCAGGACTTTATCGAGGTAGACAGAGTGCTAGATATGTCTGTGCATACTGATGAGAATAGTGGTGAGACAACAAAACATTATTTGGTCAAGTGGAAGTCACTGCCATACGAAGACTGCACCTGGGAATTAGAAGAGGACGTAGATAACGATAAAATTGAGCAGTATTTACGTTTCAATAAAACACCGCTCCGTTGCGAATGGAAGAGCAAGAAACGCCCGGTACCCGATCAATGGAAGAAGCTTGAAAAGACACCAATATATAAATCTGGTAACAGTTTGAGACCGTACCAGCTAGAGGGTCTTAACTGGCTAAAGTTCTCTTGGTACAACACACACAATTGTATTCTTGCCGATGAAATGGGTCTCGGCAAAACTATTCAGAGTCTGACATTTGTGCACTCTGTATATGAGTATGGCATCCGCGGTCCATTCCTAGTAATTGCGCCGTTATCGACCATACCCAATTGGCAGCGTGAGTTTGAGGGCTGGACAGACATGAACGTTGTCGTCTATCACGGCTCAGTGACTAGCAAACAGATGATCCAAGACTATGAATTTTACTATAAGACGGATAATGGCAAGGTTCTGAAAGAACCTATTAAGTTTAACGTGCTTATTACCACATTTGAAATGATTGTAACCGACTACATGGACCTTAAACAATTTAATTGGCGCCTTTGCGTCATTGATGAGGCACATCGTCTAAAAAATCGCAATTGCAAGTTACTTGAGGGCTTGCGTCAGCTTAACCTGGAACACAGAGTGCTACTATCTGGCACTCCACTACAGAACAATATAAGTGAACTCTTCTCATTGCTGAACTTCCTTGAACCCAGTCAGTTCTCTTCGCAAGAGGAATTCATGTCGGAATTTGGCAGCCTACGCACCGAGGAAGAGGTTAACAAACTGCAAGCTCTACTTAAGCCCATGATGTTACGTCGACTTAAGGATGATGTAGAAAAATCACTGGCACCCAAAGAAGAAACCATCATAGAAGTCGAATTGACTAACATTCAAAAGAAATACTATCGCGGCATATTGGAGCAGAATTTCAGCTTCTTGAAAAAAGGCACGACATCCGCAAATATACCCAATCTAATGAACACTATGATGGAGCTGCGAAAGTGTTGCATACATCCCTATCTGCTTAATGGTGCCGAAGAGCAAATTCAATATGATTTTAAGTCACAGCATGGTGAGGATCCCGAGTCATACTACAAGAATCTCATTCTGTCAGCGGGTAAAATGGTGCTGATTGACAAATTGTTACCAAAACTAAAAGCTAATGGACATCGCGTTTTGATATTTAGTCAGATGGTACGTTGTCTTGACATACTCGAAGACTATTTGGTATATCGAAAGTATCCGTTTGAACGCATAGATGGCCGCATACGTGGTAATCTGCGTCAAGAAGCTATTGATCGTTACTCGAAACCGGGCTCAGATCGCTTTGTGTTCCTGTTGTGTACCAAAGCCGGTGGCTTGGGCATTAATTTGACGGCTGCAGATACCGTCATTATATACGACTCGGATTGGAATCCTCAGAACGATTTGCAAGCGCAGGCACGTTGTCATCGTATTGGCCAACGCAAAATGGTTAAAATCTACCGCTTGCTTTGCCGTAATACCTATGAAAGGGAAATGTTTGACAAGGCCTCAATGAAACTGGGCCTGGACAAGGCCGTGTTGCAGTCTATGAACACTCACGCATCCAAGGATGGCAGCAACAAGCAGCTGACTAAGAAGGAAATTGAGGATCTGTTAAAGAAGGGTGCCTATGGCGCTGTCATGGATGATGATAATGCAGGCGACAAGTTTTGTGAAGAAGATATTGACTCAATCTTAAAGCGTCGCACACAAGTCATTACTATGGAATCGGAGAAAGGTTCGACTTTCTCGAAAGCATCGTTTGCTGCTTCTGGTAATCGATCTGATATAACCATTGATGATCCTGATTTCTGGACCAAATGGGCCAAACGTGCAGACATTGATCCCGATGCTTGTGAGCGCGATGAAACCGAGGACTTGGTGCTTTCTGAGCCACGTCGACGCACACAAATCAAACGATATGGACACGAAGATGTTATGGAAATTAACTCGGAAGACTCATCAAATGAAAACAGTGACGAGGAAGGTGGCATAGGTAAAATAAAAATGTAGCTTTACTGCTTAAGAAACTTTATTAATTGAGAACACTTTTTTTTACAGGCTTACGCTCACGTCGCCGTAAGGAGAAACGCGAACGTGCACGCGAAAAGAAGGCCAATGATGAATATATACCACGCGAGCGTGATGCTTTAGCCGCATTGGGTCTTGAAGAGATACAATATGGCAACTGGGCCAAGTCCGAGTGCTTTAAGGTCGAAAAAGGACTGTTGTCATTTGGGTGAGCAAAGTTTATTTAATTTTAGTTTGTTTACATGTCGGTACGATGCTTGCGGTGCAAGGCATTGTTAAGCTTCATATGAAGTATGCAGATCTTGCGCTGCAACATCTTCTCTTCCTTTTCGAGCAACAAAGCCTCCTCTTTTTTTTCAATGTATTCATTAACGCTAGGTGCCTCGTATTCGTTTAGCTGAGCCTGTAGTTTTTGCATTGTGAGGCTATCCTTTTCGTTTATTTTTTCCACCTTTTGAGTTTCCTTCTCAAGCTTGGCAATAGCGCGGCTAATCTCCTCTGTGCGACCGACTACGCTGCGCAACTCAGTCTCTAAATTCATCATTACCTGCTTTTCCTCAGTCATGGCCAAAGAGGTCTTGCCAGTAACGCCCTTTAACCCAGCCATATGATTGTTTTTCTCTTCGAGCTCAGCTAGCAGCTCACCGCGTTTGATAATTAACTTTTCAAAATCAACTGCTGTCAATATACCACTTAAGTCAGCTTTTGTTATTAGATCAGCGCGATGCTGCTGACAGCTCTCTTGCAGCGATATTATGGTCAATCTCATAGTGCCCAACAAGGCGCGAGCACATTTGAACCAATTGACTGTAAATTTGTGCAACTTGCGTTCAATCTGACGCTCCGTAGCCGACTCCAGAAATGCTACGTCCTGCTCATCTCGCAAAAAGTGCAGTAAAAAGTTTTTTTCTGTTTCGATGGTCTCCTCACTACGAAAACGCAGCTCCTCGATTTTGGCACGTAACTGCTTAATCTCAATCATAGCTGGAATGATGAACTGTGTGACGCACATTCAACTAGTAGTCGTATTTTCAAAAACTTACCATTATGCTCAATATCAATTACTCGTTTTTCTACTTCTGCGGCTGCTTTCTCAGCCATTTCGGCCTTGGCCTTATAGTTTAATTTCTGGTCAGTCGCTTTGCGTTTGGGTCCACCCGAGGATACGGATGCTATTAAAGAGCGTTTTCCCATCGATGGGCGACTAGAGCGGGTGACGCTGGCGCTATGATCCGACGGTCTAGGCTTTCCCGTTTGCTGATGCTGCAGCTGCAAACGTTTCAGTATAGATGTGCGACGTTGGCGTAGTCCAACCAATAGTCTCGGATCATTCTTCTCTAAATACTCGATGAGTACATAGTTTTCCAATTTCATGGTAGCCAGTTCACTGTTCAAAAGCTCTATGGCGCGATACATTTCCAGCGCATCGATACTTACGAGACGCATATCACGATCCTCTTCCGTTAACGAATTAAAATCATCCAAACCGAACTTGAATATTATAGCATTAATGTCAATATCTTGCGGCACCTCAATCGTTTGTGTTTGCTGTGACTTTTGATCGGAATTCCCCGAAGGGCGACTTAAATCCGTGTTACTTGGGTCGCCGTTACTCATCTTGAGCTTTGGGTTTAATCTTGTGATTAGATGTAGAATTTGCGTTGTTGTTGAATTGCCTGAAAAAAAACTGATACTAATAATTCAAAGCATACTATACATGTTATACAAATTGTTTTGAATTAAGAATATAATTGATTATGAATACTTTTTATTTGCAGCTGGGGCCGCTGGACAGAACTGTTGGAATTGGGCTCATTCAAGCGTGGCTGGCGTGATATTGATGTTGAGGATTGTGCACGCATCATTGTAAGTAAACAAACGCAGACGGAAAACAAAAAAAAAAAAAAGCTGTATTTAGATAGCATGTTTTTGATAGACCAAAGACAGGCAAGCTTTTCTGGATTTAAAAATCGAGCTGTATTGTAAAACCGATTAATTGAAATCCGGAATGCCTAATTGTTTTAAAACGTGTCTTTTTAACGATGTGTGAATATCTATATGCCTTTTACCCAAACCTTTAATGATGACCAACCATGCTAATATTGAGAAAACTTTAGGTTTTCGCTGAGTAAAAACAAAACTTCTCAACCTGCTGAAACTAACTTAATCATTGAAAGCTGCCTATCAAAATAATGATAAATATATTTACTAAAATATTAAATTTTTTTCTCTATTTTAGCTGCTTTACTGTCTGCAAGTCTATAAGGGTGACGAGAAGATTAAGACCTTCATATGGGACTTGATAACGCCCACGGAAGATGGTGAGGTGCAGAAAATCAGCAGGGATCATAGTGGCCTACACAATTTGGTGCCACGAGGTAGGAATGCCAAAGGTATGGTAAAAGATACATTCACGCACTCAAACTGCTGCACGGACGTAGAGTTATAAAACGAGCTGCCTCGAACTACATAGAAAATATTGTACAAAAATCAAAAAAAAAAAAAAAAAAAAAAAATCAAAATTATGTTTCAACAAATACTACACTATCACAAGCTGGGCTGGACTACTTTACTATAACTTACTACTACCTCTTAAATTGTGAACTTGTATTTCAAACTTTCGAGTTGTAAAAGCAAAACTAAAAACATATTTGTGGGAGTAACTGTGTAGTATACTCTTTGAAATTGTTAATAATTTTTGTATAGAACTTTAGATAACTGATTACTATTAATGGTCAAGGACTGTCTGCTCTTTTACTATCACTCTCCACTGTTACTACCAAGTAAACAAACTAATTATTGAAATGTTTATAAAACTCTAAAACTGACTTAAGACACGACTTACTATCTACAAGAACGCAGAATGAGCATAACAAAAAGCTGAAAAGTGTGTGTGTATATTTTGTTGCCATGCAATTGTATGCCTTTTACTATTACCTTTTTTATTATTTATAAATAGGTACACTCAAAAAAGAAAATACTTGTAAGAATATAATATTATGTTTAGTTCTGTTTGTGGCTTTCTTTCCATTCCGAAATTGCAACAGATTTTGCAATTTATATCCGAAACTGATAGGATTATATTGTAAATGTAAGGTTTTTTTTTATAAAAACTAGTCTGATTGTATTAGCACAATGGAAGCATTTATATTTATAAGTACTAACACATTAATGTAATGCTTATTTTTGTATGTAACATAGATAGGACTAGAAAGTTTTGTCTAGTTTTACGAAATATTCTAAATTTTATATTCTTTTTAATGCGAAGAGTAAACAAACTTGGCGGATTAATGTACAAATTCTTAGAAATCGTCTAGAAGTATTTTACTTGAGGCCCATGACGCAAGATTTTGTATCGCCTATAACTATTGCTGTGCATTCGGAAACATTTTTTCTTTACTTTCTGCATAATTAATGAATAAATCGCGGTCCAAGAGTCTAACATAAACTCGCTTTGGATACTATCATTTGAACTAGTATAAAAATTTACACTTGTGCTTAAAAAAATTCGATTTTTCATAATAAGAATTGTATTTGTCAAAGTGATACCGGATAGTCATTGTTTTGAAACATTTTTAATATCCTTTTCATGAAAAATTTTTTTACCAAAGCCGATTGCTGCTCCTGATAACTTTTTTGCCATGCGTTGCGGTGATCATGATAATTCCAAACAGCTCATGCATAATCAAAAAATTCTTTAAATTAAGTTTAAATATTCCATTAGAAAGTCCCTAAGCCAAGGATCTTGCGAACTAAAAAAAAACCCCCCGTTTCTAGTTTCGAAAATTTTTGGTGGTTTCGCAAAAAAAATATATTTTTTTTTCCAAGATTTAATTCTTTTGTTCAGGGACCAACCATTGTGGTTGTAAGTACATAACGTGCTTAAACTTTAAATGGATCGAGCACACGGTTTTTTGAGATATAGTGAGCGGCGTAACGGTATTTTTATCAAAACACAGTTTCGAAATACTCAGGAGATACTCAGATAGAAATTTATATTTTAGACATTAAATTGGCTTCGATGGACTTACATAGAATTGTCTATTCCGGGGCTATAAAAAGTTTCTTCTTCGCACGTGTAGTGTCCTTACTTGCGACGAACTGATGGGAATCCGATTGAAAAATCTTCGAAATGGAATTGTAGACTGGTTGTAGCTGATACAATACTATGTATTTCGGAGATTTTTAAATAAGTCAAATCAACTGGAAATCACAATAGAACTAATGTATTGTGTTTCTCAAAACACGAAAGCACTAGGGACACTTACCGAGTGGGCGAAGTAAATATCTTAATTATCAGGCACGGCGCGAGATTAAAGTTAGAAATATAAATGAAACTATCATTTCAATTGAAGTGAATATGAAAATTTTAGGAATTTTTTTGACAGTCATACAACAAATTTTTTTTTATTTTTTTTTACTAACCAAGTGTATATAAGCCCTTAAATCGATTTCAACAGTAAATGCTGCAAAAATTTTAATTTCATAATAAATTAAATTTAATATTCCAATTTGTAACCATTTGAAAATCGAAAAAAAAAAAAAAAAACGTCAAACTTGAACGAGAAAAACGTGGTATTGAAAAATGACTGAATTTGATTATATGCTGTATTATTGCGGCTTCATAAAAATATAGATAAAGGGAAATAGTAGTTAATTTATATCCATTTTTAATTTAAACTAAACCAAATGAAAATACCTAAAGCTCATCTTATTCTGTATGAGCTTACTTTTTTGAGTGTACCTAAAATCGTATATAATATCAACTGCTATCACATTGCCTTCATTTGCCTAACAATATGATTTTCCAAAAAAAATATTTTATAATACTAATCATTTGTAGTTAACAGCTATTATAATAATATAACAACTATTATATTAACTATGCATAAAAATTATTTAGAATTGCTTGCTTGATTAAATTAGCTATGACACAAACTCATCCAAGTCATAAAGCCCAAGCTGAGTTGCCAACAGAGTATGGCGCAACTCGCCCACAGCAGGAATTGTTTACTAATCAAAGCTACGGTTACGCTTAAAATTTTCAGGTCGCAATGGCGGCAAGGCACAAAAAGACACACCGGGCAGCACAACGCCTGCACCGGGCACTGCTTCGGGTAGTAATAGTGGTAACACCACGCCTGCACATAAGCCTAGCGGTCTGGAGGGCGCTGAGAAGGATGCGGCAGCAATGGCTGGTGTTTGCGCCAGCGCTGTAGCTGCTGCCGTTGCACCACCTGCTTCCATACACGATCCACATCACTGGAGCAAGAAGGAGAAATACGATGCGGACGCATACCTAGAGGGTGCCTATAAGAAGCACCTAAGCAGACACGCGAATAAGTGAGTCGTGTGGAATCGAATTTGTTTAGCTAACCCCAATTACAGGCTGACTTTTGCTAACACTATTTCTTAACTTCTTTTCAACTCTCTCTTACTTTGTTTTGTATATAATTTATATTATTTTTATGTAATTAAATTTTTTATATACAGGGTGCTGCTGCGCGTGCGCATGTTGTACTATATACAACACGAGGTCATTGGCGATGTAGTGCAGCAGATAAAAGATAACACGCCCATCAGGTAGGCGTTATATAACAGTATAAAACTGTTGTTAATTTTGAACGTTGTCGTTTTTGTCGTTTGTTGTTGTAGCTGAAAGTGCTACAGACTTTAGTTTTTAGTTAATTAGTTTATTAACATGTTTTTGTCTTTATTATTATTATTTATTTAGTAGTGTTTTTTGTTATAACTGGTAATTATTTATATAATCAAATTATCTCTTGTTTACTAAAAAATGCCAATTTGTTTAACAAACCAGCAAGTGCCACAGTGCTGCCAACTTTGTAAACATTTCCAATTTTTATTTCAGTTACAATTGCTTGTTGTTAGCTCTCTCTCTTATATACACACAATCTCTCTCTCCTCTATATATATTTTAAACGAAATACTCTAGCTTAAACTTTAAAGATCTTTATGTGTTTTATGAAACCCTTTCAAAAAAACATTTCTATCATTGCTGCATATAAACATTATAAATTTTAAACTACATATGTAACTAACAAATTTTCATACATATTTTTAACGTGTCAACTATCTTAACTATAACGAGTTTTTGACTCGAAAAGTGTTGCTAATTTATTTTTGCTGTGTTTTGTTTGCCCAAACTAACCAAAAATGCCATTAATTTTGTATACAAATATTATATACTATACAATATATATATATATATATACACACATTTGGAATACACCCAACTGCAGCAGAATTCAACCAAAACAAGTTGCACTCAATCTGGAAAGGTAAAAATATTCATTAAATCTCACGCACGCCCATATATTCAAAACTGAAGGCGAATAGGGAATATACACGCTACCAGCTCGTTCCAGAAAAAAAAAATAAAAAATGAAAATTTAAATTTTATGCAATTTTCATTTTCAAAATTCAAAATTTTTCAAGTTCAAAACTAAAAAAAAAAATGTCATTGAAATTCTACCTTTTTTTTTTTTTTTTAATTTCTGCTTGTAATCTGTAGTATACAAATTGGCTATTAACACAAAATTTTTAATTTGTATTTTATAATTTGTATTTTATTTTATTACTTCTTTTTTTAAGACAAAAAAAAACAATTTTTTTTTAGAACCAAAAACTATTTGAAATTATTTTTACTAAAAATGCATTTCTTTTGCAAATCAAATCTTTACCTCCCCAACACATATGCATATATATGTACAATCATGTAGCGAGCTCCCCATTCGCCCGCCGACAACGCCAGATCAAGTGCCATCATCATGGTGGAATCCCATTTGTTGTGATAAGAGTCTATTGGTTGGAACCTACAAGCACGGCTGTGAAATGTATCGTCAAATGCGCGCCGATCCGAACTTGTGTTTTGTAACTCATGTTGGCGCCGGTGACGATTTGGCCGTCACGAATTTGCCTATGTAAGTCCAATTAACAAGTCATTAACGAGTTTAGAAAAGTTCCAATTTCGGAGTACCGAATTTCAAATACACTTGCAAAGCGTCTGAGGTACGTAGTCTATAATGGTTTATCTGTATAGATAAAATAATTTAAATGAGACAGACATAAGTCATATAGCTTTAAATCTTTTTAAAATCTAAGACTGCATCTAAGAAGGTACCGAAACTTTCCAATTGAGAAGTAGTTTTGAAAACGACTGTCGGATCCAGAGTTTAGAGCTTGTTTCCTCTATGTTCCTCAAGGCGTTGAATCAAAATACGAGATCCAAAAAACCCCATCACGTCAGGTTTCTAATATAACCTCAAAAATAACTCGTTTTATAGGGTTTTTGAGTTTATTTCGGAACATGACCTGCTGAAGTTTTTTGTACCTTGGATTCAGCGATCACAAAAACTTAAAGGAAACATGGTCTGACCGCAATTATTATACTAACTACTTCTGTGGAATATAGAAGTCTGATGCCAAAGTTCCTTATATTCCGGATTGTTTCTTAGCATAAAAAGTTTAGTGTGTCAATCAAAAGCTTTGACATTAAAAGTATATTATGCCCCTTCTGTATTTGGACAGTTCGACACATAACTTCTTTGAAATCAAAATCCGAAACGGGCTTTAATGCTACATAGTAAGCGGTTTACAATATCTGCAAGCGTATACAAATTCCATGAACGACTATCTGATTCCAAGAGTTGCTTATATTCTATCAAAAGCTTTAAAACTCTAATCGATTCGTGTCGAAACTTAACTACTTTATTACAACTATGAATTGAGATAAAAATTTGGAAAACACTTGTATCTAATTAAGTTAGGAGTTCTTGGCCAACTTAAAGGGATTACACTACCATAGATAGAAAAGCCTTCTGCAAGGGTATACAAACTACATGCATCACTATCATAAGCACCTACGCAAACGCATCTTAACTTTAACAAAACTCCAAACTCAAAGGCCGACCGACTAATCAAAAGTGTAGGATTGAACATGAAACCACGCAGTCGCCTCATATATGCATACCAAGCACGCCTGATCACACATAGCCAGCCCCCCAAAATGTATAAAAAAGATAACTTTTCTCTATGTGCGTGTGTGTGTGTGTTTCTCTAAATGTAACTGCAGTTTCGTTAAGCATGAGTTCAAGTGAACCCCAATCCTGGAACCTTTTAAACGCAAATTCTTTTGAATTTTGAACAACACTTAACTCTATGATTTTTTTAATTCACAGAATCGAAGACGATGCAAATTCGAAGCATGATGACGGCGATGAAGTTGATGATGACGGAACTGCCACCAAAGACTCGGATTCCACCAAGCTAACGGCTGGCGATAACAAGGACTCGCTTGATCCGGAGCGACCCAGTTCGTCGGGTAAGAGCGAAAACAGCAGCAGCAAAACGGCCGAGGATATTGCGCCCATGGGCAATGGCAGTAAAATCGATGCGGCGAATTCTAAAGCAGCCGATGCAGCGGCATCGTTGACTGATACTACAGCCACGGGCAAAGAAAAGGTTGCACAATCGGCAGAACCTAAAGAAAAAGAAAATGAAGAGTCGAAGGAGAAGACAGAAGCTGCTGTTGTTGCCGAAGGTGGCTCTAATGCTGAGTCGGACACTGCTGATGTTGAAATGGCAGATTCCAGCTCAGCACAGGCCACTGCGGCGACAACTGCGGATGCCGTCAAATCAACGGCTACTTCTAATGCATTGGACACTGAAAAGGATAAAAAAGCGACCAAGCCCGATGGTGAAGTTGAAAGTGTCAGCAGCGATGAGACCGCTGCTACAGTTGTCAACGCCAGCGATGATGCTGCCGTTGCCCAGACTGCCGACTCCGAAGGCGATTCATGCACTAACGCCACCACAAACATCACCACCACCACCACCACCACTACTACTATTACCACCATTACCACCAATTCTACTTCAACCCCATCATCCACCACAACTACGACTGTAGCAGCCACTGTCGTCGAGGCAGCAGCTCAAAACAGCGAAAATGCTAACTCCAACTCAAATTTAGGCTTGGACGAGGAAGAGAGCGTTGCCGGCAGCTATCCGCCCACCTTGGCGGCCGTTGAAGATGCCACCCTATGGCCCTCCATGCAGGATCTGAATACGCGCCTACGTCGGGTTATAACGGCCTATCAGCGTAACTATAAGAAAGAAGAGCTCAAGCAGCAGCAAAAAGCCAAGGTGAGTGGCACAATGTATAATCACTATCTCACCATCAATGTCACCCAACTTGCAAAAAACAAACATTCTTTCACACGAGCAATATCTGCCCCCCTATTATTTATTTTTCAAAATTTATAATTATACCTAACCGGATTTGGCTATAAATGTCTAGTGTTAACCCACACACATTTGACTAGCTAGCTCTATCTCTCCTAAGCAAATTTGTTTAAATGTTTTTAATTTTTGTTTGTATTTAACTAAAAAAAAAATATTTAGGACTGTTTCGGATTTGGCTTTCGAACGTTCGGAATCGAAATCCGTAACAGATCTGATTATTCCAAATTGTTGTAGCTTAATGTTAGCTAGGGACGCAAAGTTCAAAGTATGTAGTTTTGTTGCTTAGCTGTTGGCCGTAGTAGACCTTCTAACCTTAGCCCGTAGCTTTAGACCACCGTACTCGTACTGCTAATAAACAACGCAAGACTGTAAAAATCTCGTACCAGAACTGGAACAGAATCCACAAAAACCACCAACAGCTGATTAACAAAACTACTTGCTACGGCTGATTCAAAAATAAAAAATAAAAAGAAACCCATTTTACCCCAAAAAGCTCACACATCAACTCATTGTCATTTGTATAAGTGTGTGTGTATACTTCCCACTCTCGCCCACTCAAAAAAAAAAACAAAAAAAAAAAAAATACAAAATCATTCCCATAGAGCAAAAGCGTTGCTCCACCAGCTGTGTTAATTGTTGTTAACCAACTTTTACCCCAACCCCACCTAATTTTTGAAAACAGCTACAGGCATTGGTCTCGTCGACGCCTCCATTGTCGGTGCCCACCACCCCAACGCTGCAGTCCATGCAAATGCAGATGCAGAACGCTGCAGCCGGCGTCTCTGGCAGTGGCACGGCCGGCAGCGGTGCAACCAGTCAACTACAGCAACAGCTTGACTCGAACAATCGCAGTTTGCAGGCTTTAATGCAATCTCAGGGTGCTAGCACCTCGGCTGCAGCTGCAGCCGCAGCCGCTGCCGGCTCATCGCAACAGCACAGCATGGGCCAGCATCAGCAGAGTCAACAGCAGCAACAACAACAACAGCAGCAGGTGTCCACTGTGGCCGGCGGGAACACGGTACCACCCATGCCCACAGCCGCCGATATTAGCCTTATGCTGAGCATACTCAACACAACCGATGTCAGCCAATTGGCCAATTTGGATATCAATAAACTGGCCATGTATTTGGTTAGTATGAACAATGTAAGAATCGCCAATTATATGATGAGTATTCTATTTATACTACAAATCAAACACACCTAAAAAAAATAAACCCCCTAAAACATAACCCTATAACCCCACATAGCCCAATGCCTCAGACCTAACTTGATCCTTTAAAGGAGACTTTAAACTTCTTGTTAAAATTTATTTATAAGATATCATAAATAGCTGTTTCCGAACTTAGAACTCACCTTAAAAAAAAATGTAGCCTTATAGAAAACAAATCTACTCTTTAGTTTTACATTTTTTAAAACCATAAGTCAACGAAAACTCTTGAGAAGTAGTCTTGACAAAAAATCTTAGGTCTTACAAAGCTCATATTTATGACTTTTTTGAATATCGACTTGTCTATCTGATTTATTTAGGCAGTGGAACTTTTGGATTTCCATTCCAGGGAAGTTCGACTGTATTTAATTTTTCAACGCTTTTAATGCATATTTTGCGAACTGGTAGCCTGAACTACTAACCTGAATGTATTTCGAATCGGATTCGAAATCGGAAAAAGCTAGTCAGTCTTAGAAGCTATGTTAAGTTCTTTCTAAAACAAGTGTAACTTCAAACTTATAACAGCAGATGCTCATTTGTACGCTCATTGCTAAAAAAAGAACTTTTTCTATTTTTAAATACCTTATTGTTTCAATCATATAGACAAGTTGATCACTTTTTAAGTCGATTTTCCTAAGAGGTACTAGCCAATATTAACTAAGTAGAGATTTAATTTTTTGCAAAATTTCGATTATTTCTCGAGCTATGAATAACTGAAAATTTAAGTCGACAGGCCATAGCTTGTTAGCGAGTAAAAGTATTTGAATAATTTTTTTTCTCAATGAAAGACAAAATATTAGGCTTAAAAAAAAAATTTTTTTTAAAATATTTTTTTAATATAAAAATTCAAAAGAAATCAAAAACTAAAAAAAAAAATAATTTATATTTTTAAATATTTTGTTTTTATATTAAAATTCAGAAGAAAAAAAATTTGCGATCCGTAATTGATGAATTTGAGCACCTCCATTGGGCGCCACGTTACACAGTTGTACTTGTAAGCGTAACTGATCGGAATAGAAAGATATTAACTTCAAATTTGCTAGAATATTTTTCAATTATTTTTTTTTGCTTTTACTTTTAAAATTTGAAAGAGATTTCCGCTTTGATTGTCACATTTTATGCGCTCGAGTTCACTGCGAAAAATTAAAAATCGATTATTGAGGAATTTGAGGAATTGGCACCTCGGATGGTTGCCATAGCACGCAGTACCTTCCAGTTGTGAAAGATAAAAATGACTATCATGACAATCGTCATATTCAATGTCACAAAAATCGGTTTTTTGTAAATAAAATGTTATTTACAAAATATTATCGCTTACATTAAATCTTCTTACGTATTACAATCTTCAAAATCAAAGACATCGACACAAAAATTGGCCGGCTTTACTTATTTGGAAAATAATTTGATTCTTTCTACAATTCGTAGCATACAGAGATTTGATAAATTAAAATTTACTTGTTGATCAATTTCCTTGTTAAATCTTATGTTATAAAAATTCAAATATCCAATCTCTTGCCTAAAATATATCATCCCTAGGTTTTGCCATACAGAACTTCCATTGTAGCAGAAATGTATTATTAACAAAAGTCTGAAACAAAGATTTCTACTTAAAACCAACAATAGTTTTTGCTACCACCAAGTTTTTTACATCATGAAATTTATTTGAAAGAGTAACTCATTTTCCATTTTCTCTAACAGTCCTATAACTATAAAAGTCACGATTAACCATTTTTGCTTTATCAATCAATATGCATTGTTCGATTTTATAACCAATGGTATGCCAGCAATTTCTAGAGTTCCTCGACATCATTTTCATATGAAGTTCTAGAAAAATAAATCTTAGTTTTTTCTAATTTTTAGGATTTTTAAAAATCACAATAGTAATAATAACAAATTTCTAGATGTCTTGAACATAATTTTTATATCGTTTTTGGAAAAAATTTTTAAAACCTAGCAAAGTAGATTTTCTATGCAGTCAAAACTATTTATAAGATTTATGCTGTATGCCCGAAATCTCAAGATTTCTTTGGTACCATTTTCATATGAAGCCTGTAAAAAAAATCATCTTTTAAAACCTTTCATAAATATTTTTCAAAAATCGTTTACAAGAGTCTAATATTAGTATAAAGAATTAAAAAAAAATATAACAAGAATCTAATTGCTGTTGTGTGCCATTTCTTCGACACAAACTTAATATAAAGTCGCTAGGAAAAATCAGCTATGAATCTGAAATTTTATCCAGACAAGTCTGCTCGTTGACCCCCTTGTCCCTTCTAAAACCCATCTAACTTTAAATAAACCCAACACTGACAACTTTACTATACAAAACATACCATACATAACCTATAACTAAGCAAACATACTACTGCATATAATAACGTCAGCTAATATTACGTATACGTAACATTGAACACTAAACTGCATGATATATTTATATACCTACTACAACAAATTTGATTTTTATTGTTACTAACATTTGACCATATACATATATATATAAATATATTTAATATAATTGCTGATAATAATATGGATAAGTATTGAGTATATCAAAATTGTTGAACTTTAAAAATCTCTATATACAAAGTGTGTGTCGATGTGTGTAGTAGTTTATCGATAAAGCGCTCCCAGCGTTGAGTGTGTGAAAATCTGAAAGTCGAAATCTGTTAAAAGTAATGCTAAAAAGTTAGGGGGCGGTTCCCCCTTATTTCTATGTGTCTACTTCCGAATGTGCAAACAAAAGCAAACGAAGACAATGTCGCCGCGAGAGCAGCAACATGGCAAATACACTTATGCTTAATTTATGCAAAATAAAAGAAATACATACAACAAACATACATACAATACACACACACACACATACACGCAAATTTGAAACCAAAATCCGAACTTAGTGGGCAGTAGGGGTAGCCAAAGTGGTGAAACGACAGCCAGTCAGGAGACCAAAACGAGAAAATGTCAAACCACTTTGCGCACTCAAAGCAGCAGCTAGCTCTGCTTTGCCACCTTAAAAAGAGGCAACTTACAACAGCCAGCGGCAGCAGCAGCAGCAGCATTGCTATTGTATTGGAATTGGGGAAACAACAGTAAAGCCACAACGTGTTGGCCAACAACACAATTGGAACTGCTACTTGGGTCAAATTATGAGATGAGATGGTTGTAAAAGATGCTAGTAGAGTTCAGTCTCGAGTCAATTGTAGAGGTACAACCTGACGCGCATTTCACTGTAGTATCTGAGTAGTTGAGACGAAGATGCGGAAAGAGCAGCGACTACGACGAGGCCAACGACGACCAAAAACGTTGCCGCCATTATCAAAAGGCAAGGCGAAGCAGCATCGCCATCAATCAAACCAACAACAACAACATCAAGAAAAGCAGCCAGAAGAGCAGCAGCAAGCAGAGGCACTCACTCAGCCAGCAAAAGCAGCCGCATTATGGCATCTTGTTGGTGTTGTTGTATTGACGAAGTAAAGTTCTTCTTTGGTGACGATGATTGTTGCGGCGGCGTTGGCGTCCAATATGGATGTTGGTATTGGTTGGTGGTTGGTTGCTTTGGTTCTGTTGGCTGTACATTTTATGCGCCGCCGTTGCCTACCACTTTGCAACAGTATTTGTGTGTGTGTGTTTTAGTTTTCCATGAGAGCCTTTATACGAGGGTTGCCACTTATGTTTTGTGTTTATAAAAGTTTCTTAACGACAGCTGCTTGATTGGGAAACCCTAGACAGTTTGGCTGTAACTTGAAATTTAAAAAAGGCTGCAAAGCCTTGGAATTTGGGGCATTTGAAAACTTTGCGATGTGGACAGGTTAAAGAATTGAATCTTCTCCTAGTTTTGCAATAAAAACCAAGCAGCAAAAAGTTTCGAACGTTCGACTATCCGCATTCGAGGGCTGCCAATTATATTTCGTATATTAAAAAGAAAAAACAAATGTTTGTTTTGCAATTCGTACCGGATAACCAAACGCATCTTCTCCTCCTTTGCATGAGAAACAGAAAAAGTTTCAAAAAGGGTTCGGCTCAAACACCCACTTTATAATCGTTTATATTTTAATACAAGCTTAAACTTTCTATAAAAATCAAATATTCTCAAAGTTTTAAATATATAAAACTTTGTAATCGCTTATACCTGTATAAAAGTTTAAATTTTCTATATTGCTTAATAACTTCAAAAGACATATGATTACCAAATTTGGTTAGGATATCTTCATAAACAAACCAAAAAGAGACGAATTTGCACCAAAAACGTTTTTTTGACCGATCGGTCCTATAGGAGCTATATAACAAAGTCAACCGATTTTAATCGAATTTGGTAGAGTGCTTGGGAACTATAAAAAACTTCCGAATGCCAAATTTGGTTACGTTATCTTCATAAACAAACAAAACACAACGAATTTTGTAAAAAAACGTTTTTTTTTTGACTGATCGGTCCTATGGGAGCTATATGAGATAGTCCACTGATTTTGATCAAGTTTAGTACAGTGCTTGGGAACTCTAAAAAACTTTGGAATGCCCAATTTGGTTACGATATTATAAGCAAAGGAAAAAAGAAGAATTTTGCATCAAAAACGTTTTTTTGACCGATCAGTCCTATGGGAGCTATATGATATAGTCAACCGATTTTGTTCAAATTTGGTACAGTGCTTAAAAAACTTTCGAATGCCCAATTTGATTACGATATTATAAGCAAAGGAAAAAAGAAGAATTTTGCATCAAAAACGTTTTTTTAACCGATCGGTCCTTTGGGGGCTATATGATATAGTCAACCGATTTTTGATCAAATTTGGTACAGTGCTTAAAAAACTTTCGAATACCGAATTTGGTTACGATATCTTTATAAACAAACGAATTATCCATCGAAAACTTTTGGTTTTTTTTCGGGGTCCTCTGAAAAACCCCTATGGGAGCTATATAATGTAACCCCGATATTATAAAAATAAAATAATCTTGTCTCCTATGGAATAATAAGGGATCCACTGTAAAAAGTGTGGTTGGTCTAGCTCTTAGCATCTCTGAGATATAGGCGTTCATACGGATGGACAGACGGACATGGGTATATCGACTGATCATACTTTAGGTAACTTTGAGGGGTCTCCGACGTTTCCTTCTGTATGGTACATACATTTTCGGCTTGCACAAACTTAATATACCCTTTGCACCATATGGTACAGGGTATACAAATACTGTAGAAAATTTTTCCAAGGCTTCCAATTGCATTTCGTGCATAGAAAAAAAAATCAAAACTTTCTTATTAAAAGCAATTTTTTTCTATTGTACTCGAAATATTTATATACAGACAATCAAGACATGTCGCAACCGGATATCCAGAAACTTTTGGACTGCAAACTAAATAACGAACCGAATCCTAGTTTCTAGAATTCCTAGTTTAGCAGCTTAAAAAAAAAATTCTAATACGGAGCGCTACTTCTTAAAAAGAGTTCGATCTAAACATCAATAATGTTATTTAAAAAGATATTTAAATTTTGTTATAAGAGTTTAATTTTTCCATTTCTTTTTTTTATTATCATTCACGTGGGTAACATTTTATACAAATGATTACGAACTTTGACAGAAATATGCCATAATGTCTAAATTTAGATCCTGTTTCCCAAAAGGTTTACTAGAAACATCCTATTTGTAAATAAGCTAAGGTTACAAAATTCGACATCTAAACTTAGGTCAGCTGGGTTTGAAAATATATATTTGATCTCATGTTCAAGGTTTGCTCAGCTGATGCGCTTCGTTTAGTCTGCTGTAATCGAAGTACAGTGGTTTCAAGATTCTCAATCATTCACAAATACAATTTGCTAGTATCAACTCCTTATAGTTCATGTTATACAGAGATCTTTTAAGCCCAGAAATGTAATTTTTGTGATTGCCAAATTCCAGCAATCCAATCTGTTTCGTTATAACAAGATTTTCAAAGAAAAATTTACATTTTTTTCGGCAATCAAATATTTGAGTATTAAAATTTATTTTAAATACAAATTTAATATTTATTAAGAAGATGGTTACATTTAATTAATATTATTATTATTTTCTAGGATCTCATTGCCTTTAATTAAAATTTATTAATTTAGGCCTAAGTAAGCAATTTCCCCTGAAATATTTTTTAATGTAATTAAACAAAAAATTATTTTTAGCAATTTGGAAAAGCAACCCCTAACCCAAATTTGTTAACGTAGAAAAGTGAAACTAATTCCCTCCTTTTTTTTAACGTGTCAACATGAACACTCGGAATTATGATGTAGTGATTAGTCAAGCGTGCCAGGGTGTATTGTAGTCGGGATTTTCCCTATTGTAGCACGCCCACTTTATTTAGGCCTAAAAATGTCAAATTTCACATTTCAAAGGATTAAGCGTTTCCGTTACATAAAAGCCAACCCTCGTATGCGTGCGTATGTGTGTGTCTGCTTTGGTTTTGTGTAATTTTACATTTTGCGGATTTATCCAAAAGAAAAAGCACAACAAACATAGTAAAAAATGAAAAAAAAAAAAAAAAAAGTTTAATTTTTTTTTGTTGTAACTGCCACCCAAAAAGCCAAAAGCCATTTGCTGCTCTGCGCTCTCGCGCATTGCTCTTACATTTGGTAGCGAATTTACTGTTGGTTTGCTATTGTTGTTGTTGCTCGCGCCTATTCACTTGAATTATGTATTGAGTAGTAGTGTGTGTGCGTGTGTGTATGTATTGTGACTGTGTGACTCGGATGTGACCTGTTCTTGACGTTTTTTGCATGCAGTCACCACCACCGCCACCAACACCCGCTGAGCTCTTTCCTTTATGCTCTTAGCTTCGATAAACCCTAATTGTACTCATTTAGAGAGTGGCAGCGACAGAGGCAGACAGTCAAAAATGAAGAAGAAGCAGATAAAGAAGAAGCAGCAGAAGCTGGCGGCGGATATGTATTTGCGCTCAGCTTATGCTTTGCTCCTGTTGGTTGTTGTTGTTGTTGGTGTTTTTGTTTTAGTTGTTACTGTGTTCATACGTTTCTACTTGCTGCAGCTTGAAAGCATTTTTTGTTGATTCCTTTTTGCATTTGCAACGTGTATTTAGAACACAAGCTCAGACACACACACACACACACATTATTGCATACATAGATACACATGCCCATGAGTTGAGTGCAGAATAAGTTTGCTATTCTCATGTATGTCTGTCTGTATGTATCTATGTATGTGTATGCTTGCACATTCTTCTTATGCCATCTTTTGGAACTGTGTTCGCTTTGCTTGTTTGACTGCTCTTATTGTCCGGTTACCCATTATTGCTGTCGTTGTTGTTGTTGTTGTATATATAACATTCGATATATTATTTTATTAGCATTTCTTAACCCATGTACTACATCATGCACACTGGTTCAAGTGGTATAGTTTTGCAGCTGCTTTACTAATAAAACCATTGGAAATTAGCCGTTGTCGTCGGTCGCATCACATGTCGCCTCTGTCAATTGCAGCTGCTTTTAGTTAGGCTTGGGTTTTATGTCCTTTCATACCCTTGTATGGTATGTAATTAATTTCGTATGTCATTTGTAACGCGAGATGTGAGTAATTGTTGCTCCATACAAATCTTTACGATGCAATCTTTTTATCTCAAAGTTAAGTTAGATTAAAAAAAGAAAGAAGAAATTCAATGGAATTAAAAAAAAAAAACTTTTTGAACCCAACAGCAATCTTTTAGTGTAGCCGAAGTCTGTTTCCATCAAGTTCTTATCTTGTAGCAATCTATCGCCGGTCAACCTGGTCAGACTTTACTACTACAACTTTAGCTAAGTATTTTATATCGAGTGCTAAAGCTTATTAAAAATTAATCCCCGCACAATATATTTTGGTAATACACCATTCCAAAAACGTTCTTTTAACACTTTCTTCTTGGGCACTGTCTGGCAAACACTGAAAACTATTTTCAATGAGGGTGACTATATGGATTAGAAAGTTCAGCCCGGGGTTGAAAACGCCACAAACGATCTTTGAGGCTAAACTGGACTGCTTTGAAAATCTTTTTATGGTCATACCACACACCACAACAGTGGACTAACCTTTCACAAACACCATAATATTCGCAATATTAAAATTAAAATTAAATTTTTTACTTCCATCCTTTAAAAAGTTAATGAGTGTTGTAATATGTGTCCACTGTGCATAGCTGTTAACTTATGGAACCTATTTTGCTTGTAAGAGTCTTTACAACTTAGTACATTTTTTCCACTGTACCTTTAGGTCTTTTTTTTGTGTGTCTTTTTCACCTGATCATAAAATACTATAATTTAGCTCAATGTGCTGGTTGTGTCTGGTCCGCCAGTCAGTCAGTCATCAATCGAGCGTCTGCTATCGTATTTCTTACCTGCCATGTTTGATTAACCGTGTATTGAGTGTACATACCATAAATATACACATGTATGTATCTGTGTGTATTAGTTTTGCTTTACACTGCGGCTTTAGTCAAATTTTATACAAGTTCTGCTCGAATTTAGTGCGCTGCAGCTTCATAAAAATGGTCACACGCTGGCACATAATGCGCCGCGCTCTCTCTGTCAACAGTCTCTCGCTCTCTGCTCTTTCGTTTATACGATTTGAGCCATCTGCCTGATGCTTGTGTGGGTTACTTACTCCATATGCATTTGTCGCGCAATCGACGCCATTGACGGCTAAAGATATTGTCGCCTGAGCCGAGCCTGCCTGCTTTATTGTTGTTGTTGTAGGATTGGTGGTGTCGATACTTGATGCGGCTGCTGCTGGTGGCGGCGGCGGTGGTGGTGGTGGTGGTGGTGATGATGGTGGTTGATTTAGCGTATGTGTATCTGTATCTTTTGGATTGATTAATAATCTCGTTTTCTCACACACTATGCTGCGACGTGCTTATCGCCGTTTAATGCATTCTACATCTTTCGCTGGGCTTAGTTCTATATATGTACACAGCTAAGGTCACTTTAATTAAACAATTGCATAGACAACAACAACAAAAGCAGCATTTACAACAACAATGCGCAATGTAAAGCAGCCAATTGCCGCAAACAATGCCTGCAACTTGTCTTGCCCCAATCTCTCTTGCTACGCTTTATCCTGTAAATATCTATGTGTGTGTGTGTGTGCGTTCAATCAACAAAAAAATTTGCTTAACCACACTCAGATACACACACGCACACAAATGCACTCGCTGCTATCAAAAGCCCAACGAGAAGTCCATCGTCATTGTCGTCTTCTTCTACTTGCTCCCATATCTTTCTTCTTTTTTTTTCTCACATATGTGTGCGCACATTTTGTACCTGAATTTTAATCCATTTCATAGCCAAAGCAAAGCAGACAGTGGCGTAGTGCCCAGTCCCGGGCACTGAGCGCTTATGCCTAGCCACCTTTTGCGCCGCCGCTGTTATTATTTTATTTTATCCCTTTTATACTTTTGTGTGTGTGTCCTTTGCCCGTTCTCAATTGCTTTTTTTTTTGGTTTTATTTGCCGCGGCGAGCAACAAAAGACGCCCGCCCGCCCGCTCTCAGATTTTCTCTCGCTCAGCATCATTACCAACCAGCGGCTACGCTTTTTTATTTTTTTTTGTTCCTTTCTTCCTTGTCGTCAACAGTTTTTGTGGTACATTTGTTTCATTGCTTTTGGCTTTTTTGCCATTTGCCTCCGATTCTGTCGTTCTGCCGTGTGCTATGTATCCACGTGTTTGTGTATCTGTGTGTGTGTGTGGTGAGGTGGCAGGCTGAGGGTTCCAACTCTCTGGCTCGCTGGGCTGGCTGTGCCTTTTGCATTTGCCTTTGCCTTCTTTGCTTACATTACACACATAGCGCAGTTGACACAATGTGCCTCATTCTTCAACTCGTCCATCCAGTGCACATACACATATAGACACACAGATACTACTTGCACGCATACAATCAAAAGTATAACGTGCGGTGTATCGGTAACGCGCTTACGCTCTCGCTCGCTCGCTCTCTTTTGCACACTGTGTATGTTTGCGCTCTCAATGCTCACTTGCCGCTCGCTGCTGGCTACTGCTGCAAGTGACGCTTGCCGCTCATTCACCTCAGACGACGTCGACGACGATGACTACGACGACGACGATGACGACAAATACAACAACAAATATACGCCGTCGCTAGCCTGCTGCTGCCTGCTTTCTGCCTGCCCATCTCATTCATATTCACATTCACCCAAAACGGCGTTTGGCTTAATCTCACGATTGTTTGGTTTCGTTTGGTTTTTCTGCTCCCTCGCTCAATATATGCTTACATACATACGTATGTACAGTCAGTCAAAATAGTCTTGACACAGCGCTACTTTTGTCGGTTACTTTTTTAAGCCCAACTTACAAAATTAGGAGAATGTCAATTTTGAAAATCAAAACTTAAATATATATTTAGGCAGTAAAAAAATATATACTTATGTTACAAATTTAGGTACAAGTATGAAATAGTATGTTAAATTGGATACGCATTTATTACAACTAATTTTTAGTTGGTCCTCTGGCCTCTAAGCGTACACGTCTCCTTGTCGTTCAAAATAATTTCCATCTTTTCTTTTTTATTTTTTATTAAGTTCTTTAATAGACGATCACGAAAATCACGATTTTTTCAATTGCGTGCTAAATCGTTTCTGAAATTCACTCTCAATTCAATTAAAATTTTGCTCAGAAAAGTTGCCTGTATGGAAACTTTTTTACCTCACTGTACATTGGTTGTTTTGCTGCTGCCTGCTAGCTCTGACTGACTGGCTCTTGCTTTGGCTCTGTTTTTCGTCGTGCCATTGCCGTTTCGTTCTATTCGACGCTGCTTGATTCGCATTCGATTTTAGCTGCTGCTGCTAGTGCGCTGGGCTGCCGCTGCCACCGTTGCTTGCGCGTCCACGTCGCCGCTGTCTCTGTACGTGTGCCTGTGTGTGTGTGTGTGAGGAGTGTTTCTTGTATTTAGTCCGCAATGCGCTCGCTCATTATTTGTTTGAGCGCCGCGGTGTAAAGTTGTAAAAAGTCCAAGTGCTTAAGCGGCGGTCGAGCAAAGCAGCGCAGCGCAGCAAACGACGTCGTCGTCATGTGTATATATATGTGTGTGTGTATGAGTGTATGTGTGACCGTGCTTAAGAAATAATAATAATCAAACGAATGGAAAAAATGTAATTGCATAGTAGTTGCAACAACAACAACAAATATATAAATGCAGAACGTCAACGTCGTCTGCTTCGTTGTCTCTTCAGCTTCGTACATACATACATCATAGTATGTATAAAACGTGCAAAAGCAAATGCAAATGTTGTGTCGCGTATGTCAACAAAACGAAATGAATGATAATTAGTGTTTAATTAAAATCAATAATGACGAAATCTACAGCAATATTTGTGATATATTGTTATTATAGTTGCGCACATAAATAAGCAGCAGCAACAACAACGAATCACTCAGTGTATGTGTGTGCGTGCTTATTTAAATTAAATGAATTGCCCATTATTTTGTAATACAAAATGGAGGTTATTAAACCAATGGATTTTAGCAGCTTTTCTGCATTTTGCGAGCATTTAAATAAATCAGCCGCAGCCGCTACTACAGTCACCGTCTCAGCAGCCGCAGCAGCAGCTGTGACAGCAACGGCAACAGCAGCAACAACAACAACAGCAACGCCAACAAATAATTTAAACAATGGCATTTATTTGGAGGTAAACCCAATAACAACAACAACTACAATAACTACAAACAACAATTTATTGTAGCTCAAAAATTTAGCAAAGCTTAATTAAAATGAAGGCAAAACTAAAAATGAAGCCGCCAAAGCGTATGCAAAGAATGCGTGCAGAAAGGGAACGAAAAAGTATGAGTACATACACTTGCTCGCATAAGTTTGCGTACAGTGTAAAACAAATTGGATAAGTCAAATTTTGATCATACTTATATCAACTTCTTAGCTATGTACAAAAGAAATTAATTTTTTGTTTAATTTTTTAAATTTATAAAAACAAGTTGAACAACATGCACCCGCAAAAGTCTGCATACAGAACATTTTTGAAACAACTAAATTACTTTTTTGGTTTGTTTATATTTTTGTTGCCCATAATATATACTCTCCAGACACTCTTTTAAAAAATGTTGAGTAAAAGTCTTTAATATTGGAACTTTGATTTTAACAAGTAATTTATAAAAAGTATCTAAAAACAATTACAAACTCAAAACTAATGTACAGACGGGTTTTAAAACAATTTGCTTGTCTTGTTTTAGTAACTCCTTGAGACATTTGCCATGAAGTCTAGCTACAAAAAGATACATTTTTTTAAAAAACAATTAAATGACTTATTTATACAATTTGTCAGTTTTGATTAAGTAACTTTTTAAAAGTTTCTAGTTTCTTCTAGTTTTTCCAAAATTATAATGCTTTACATATTTTTGGTTGCCATTATGCATTAATTACAAAAAGAAAAAAATTTACTTGACTTTCCAAATTATAGTAGTTTCGCACTGTACGCATACTTATGAGTGCAACTTTAGGTACATACAAAAAAAAAAAGTAACAGTCGCAGCTATAGTGTAGCTACAAAAGAAATAAAATACAAAACAATAAATTTATGCGCCTATAGATTTCACATACTTATGTGTATCTACATATGTACATACGCCACTTACACGGCAATGTGTAACTCACTCAAACTCACTTATTCACTCACTCACTCGCTCGCAAAGGCAGGCACACGTAGCGCGCGCTCCACCATTTTAGTGTATTTGGTGTATATGTGAGCAGCACTCATTTAAATTCTATTTCCTGTGTGTGTGTGCGCTCCTTTGCCTTCTCCCCCATTTGCAGCATTTCTTTGGCATTGAGTACTCTGCCACTTGTACTTGGAGACGCCTAGCTTGGTTTGGCCCGGTCTGGCCACTCTTGCTTGGTTGCTTGCTGCCATTGCTTCCTACTAATAATCATAATCAATCGCTCGCACTTGTATCGTGTAAATGCTGACGACGATGACGATGGCAACGTCGACGTCGTTTGTCGCAAGCATCAGCGCATGCACACAAGCGAGACGAAAGACATTGCGCTTTATCTTCTGCGCTTTGTCGTTTGTTTTTGTTTGTCCCCCTTTTTGAATTTCGTTGGTCTGTCGGTTCGTTGGTTGGGTCGCTATTTGGAATTTGTGTAGTAAAAGCCGTTAGCTGTATAAACAGGCAGCGACAGCGATAGGGTTGCCAACTAACATCAATTTAGCATATCCTTGTTTTAAAAAGGACAAGACTAAAGTCTAGGCCAAATATAATAATATACAGTGTATCAAAAAAGTTTGGGCACATCGCTAATTTTTTCAAGTTTACCTGTCGAAGAGCGAAGGTAGATAAAATACAGATACAACTACAGCTACTATTTCTAAAATTCATGAGCCAATAACTTTTGTGGAACTTCAATTATAGAAATTATGAAATAGGAATAATATATTAAAATTGTAAAATGATGATGTTCAATTTTGCCATTTATGATTTGAAAAGTATATCGGTCGTGTTCACCATAGCTACGGTGACTCTACTTTACTCTTTAGCAACCTTAACAACATTGCGAACCAAATGGAACAACGATTCGCATGTAATGATCGTTGAGCAATCACTTTTGGAAGCCCAAATGTGACAACGTTCACTTACTTTAACACGTCGACCATTTTCGTAATAGGTTTCAATAATTTTAATGCGATTTTCGACCGAAATTAAATTTATTATGGTCAATAGTAATAATGTCAAAAAGCTAAACGTTTGAATTGGAAGCAAATTGAAACTTTGAACAAGAGTGCCCGTTGGGCAGCCTTGTTTTGTTTTATATGTCCATCGGCCTGAATTTTTGCAAAACGTGTGCTAGCTAGTTTAGTTTTGTCTCAGAAATTTCCTTGCACTTTCTTAATTCGAAAAAAAAAATCTATTCGTGCAGCACAAACTTAATCGCAAAGTGGTATTAGTGTGCAGATTTATTGCAGTATAAGTAATAAAGCAGTGGACTACAATTTGAAGATTATACTGCGCTATGTAAAGTAAAGTCTTAGGAAAAACATCGAGACCCAAGCAATATGCTAAATCAAGCAGCGTATCCAGGACAAACTGCTTATCAAAAGCCTCAAATTTCGCTTACGATTACTTAATCGGAAATTTTGGACCAACAGCAACTGACCAGTATGCCAGAATCTATTAAACCCCTTTCAAATGTGCCAGAGGTGGGATTATTTAAGAAATTTCAAATAAAACTATGAAAAATAGATCTTGGACTTGGGATTTTGAGGATTGTAATGGCATACTACTCAATCAATAGAAATCATTTTGGAACAATGGGATATTCAGTGACTTACTAAATGTAAACATATTGAGCTTGGACGCCATAAAATAAATTTTTCGAAAGCGCAACTTAGCCATCCTAGATAAGCTTGATAATAAAATTTAAAATGAAACTAGAAAACAAGATCTAGAGATTTCTAGCATTTCCTTAAGTCAATCGGCATCATTTTGGTATAATGTATTGTTAGCGGCTTATAGATGGTAAACATATTGGGCTTAGACGCAATAAAATAAATTTTTCGAAAACGTAACCAAGCCTTCCAAGATAACCTTTATAAGAAAATTTAAAACGAAGGTCTAGAATATTCCTGAATCCATCGATATAATTTTTGGATAATGTTATAATTAGTGACAAATTGAAAATTAAAAAAAAAAAAACTAAAGATTCCATTATAAACTTGGATTATAGAGCTGTTCCAAAACTATTTTGTTGCACTGTTTGTATATTTTTATTGTTGTTCTGATTTACCGTTGCTAAACTTTGACACTGCGCCAACTTTTGCAACAAGCTGGCAACACTTGGTATTACACTGTGTATTTGTGTGTGTGTGTGTGTGTCTTGTTTATTTTGTGCCCCTTTTACAACCGTATTTTTGGGGGGCCGGGCTTGACATGCATTCATTTTGCTTACTTGCTTGCTCCTCTTCTGTTTGGTGCCCATTATTATCATAACTAACTACACTGAGCAGCCGCAGCAGCAGCAGCAGCCCACACGTACGCTAAATATATATATGTATTGTATATTTATATGTACATATGTATGTGTGTGTGTGAGTTTGGAGAGCTCCTTTTGCTTTGCTTATGTTTTGCTGGCTTTGCTTTGCAGTGTGTCGCGTCGTTTCGTGTGCGGGCCGAGCAATTGGTCTCGCAGGATTCATTTGTGTATATATTTGTGTGAGTGTGTTTTGTTGCGCGTTTGCCTCGTGCTCATTGCGCCACCGATGAATATACCCGCTCTGCCGCCTGTCTTGTATCACCCGACCGTGTGCCGCCGTCACGTTATTAGGGGTGTAAAATGGATTTTTTACTTTTATTATTATGATTTTTATTGTATTTCCAGTTTCAGTTGGTTCGTATTTAGTCGCCAGCCATTGCTGCCCATTGTGTGTTTGTTTGTATATGTATGTGTTGCCCCCTTCTTTTGGCCGTTTTGCTTTGCGCGCTCTATTCGCATTTTGTCTTTTTCGCAAAAATTGTAATTCAAAAGCAACGGATAGACAGCCAGCCAGCCAGCCAGCAAGCGCAAGATAGATGAATGCGTTCTGTGCATATGCCGAGCGGAGCAGGCAGAACACGTACCACGTACCATATAGCCCATTGCCACTACCCATTACCATTGCCACCCTCGCGGTGGGTTCCCTTATTGGGCTTACACTAGCAGGGGGAGGTTCGATGTGGACGACGTGCGCTATGTCGACTTTACTTTTAATTTTTTCAAATTGTGTAAATACTCGTAATATAATTCGCTCGAAAAAAATTTGCACAGGGCGTTGTTTTTGGGGTATGAACTGAACCTAAACGCAGCAGTAGCAGCAATTTCTGTTGTCAAGACCAGTATATGCAAGTAGATACATATATACTATATTAGATATTAACAGATTGTCTTAAATTAACTGGTATGACGGGGGGAGGGGGGCTTATCTTATCGATTTGTGTGCATTAATAGTGTTTGGTAATTGCATAAACGGATTAGAAAAATAATATTTTGTATTACCAAATAACTTGAAATTTTAGTTGTTCCATGTTCATTAACTTTCTATTAATCTATTCATCTCTCTAAAGACAAACAAACATTTTGAGAATACATTCTTAGGAAATATTTTTAAAACTGCTTTTCTAACCAACTACTTTTGCATATAATTGATATCAAAGTTCGACTCAAATTTGAAAGATATTAGCGAATTCCATTGTATTACCTACTAAAAGTCAAATCTTATCGGTTCAAAAGCTATTTATGCGTATGAATCAATACAAATCAATATAACTTGAACGCTAATAACTTTAAAGTGGCCCTCGTTGATACAAGAAGCTAATGAAATTCGTAAAGATACTCCTTATCAAAGATTCTGCTTTTTGTATGTACAGATACATACACTATGTTTAATCAAATAAGCATGGAACAACTATAATTCCTGAAAGCCGGCGCTGTAGTTACATATACCACATAAATGTGGAATATAACAACAAACATGTTTGTTCCGGATGTATGTAGAGCTGTTTCATTAAAAACAAATAAGTAACAGGCCTGCATACAAATTATACTGCTGCCAATGCTTGGCCAATTATGTTCAGCACCTGATAAGCAGGATGTATGTATTGAACTTCGATGATACTACTATGAATAGCTTGTTTGTCCATTTAGTTACTTCCAGCAAGATAACAATTTTAAAATTAACTACTAATCTAAGATTCAGCTAAATCACATATCAAGTTTTGTTTCACCACAGATATTAACAGTCGTTTGTATTATTTTGCATTATCTGTGTAAACTCTTATCTTATCGCTTGATAATTCCTTTTGCCTGAATGGTCATTTGTTATCAACATCACATAATTTTTGTAGGGTTCGTGGGAACCCTAAACTACACTAAACGTAATTTTATGCATATATTTTTTAGTGCAATTACTTTTTAGTCATTTATACATAACCTTATCATTTTTTTTATTGATTTCGGATTTAAATCAGGCTTGAGATTCAAAGTCCCAACTGTGCTAAAATGTCATAGTGATAAAGTTAATCACAACCCTTTCCGTAATAGTTAGATAATTTTCTTGTCTTACTCAGTAGCCTTTTTCCCCTACCTTACACTCCCACACTTAAACAGTTCTCAAGCTAACTAACCTTGTCCAATCAATTACTCATTTATACTCCTCTTATTGCTTACAGAAAATGGAACGCCAGGGTAAAATGGAACTGGCGGCCAAGGAACGTGAAGCCCAACGCCTGCAATTGATACCCAAGAAATGGAATCGTCGCGAAGAGTATGAATTCCTGCGTGTGCTCACAGGCTATGGTGTGGATTTGCAATTGCCTACAGTCATGGGCGGCACAACTCTGTCACCAGACTGGACCAAGTTCAAACAAATGGCACATTTAGAACGTAAAAGCGATGAGACATTAAGTGATTACTATAAGGTCTTCATAGCCATGTGCAAGAGACAGGCAGGTGTAAAATTGAGTGAAAATGAACGCGGCCTTGAGAATATAATCGAGGACATAGGCGAGGAGCATGCTAAGCTTATACTTGACAGACTGGAATTGTTATCCAAACTGCGAGAAATTGCGCGACATCCACAGCTGGAAGAGCGATTGAAATTATGTGCAATGAATGCAGATACGCCCGATTGGTGGGAGCCTGGACGTCACGATAAGGAGCTAATAGCAGCTGTGCTAAAGCATGGTCTTTATCGCTCTGAGACTTTTATATTCAATGATCCCAACTTTAGTTTTGCTGAATCTGAGAAGCGGTTCATACGCGAACTCGAGGCACAAATACAGCGCACAATAAAACTGGAGGCTTTTAATGCTGAGAAGGCAGCTGTGGCAGCTGCCGAAAAGGCTGCGGCTGTTAAGCATGAAGTTATTGATTTGGATGAGGAGCTATCACCCACTAAAGACAATAATATCAAAATGGAAGATTCGATTAGTGAGGAAATTAAGGCAGAACCAAATGCTGAAAAGGAAGTAGGAGACGATGTTAAGAGCGTGGAAAGTGATGAGCTCAAAAAAGTTGATTCAGAAACTAACAAATTTGATGTGGAAGTCGGCAGCAAGAAAACTGAAGGCGAAGATGCCGAGAAAGTTGAGAGCACTGACAAAGACGCGACTGATGAGCAAAAATCAACTAAATCTGAAGCCAGCGAAGATGAAAAAGCAACAGCAAACGCTGATGAAAGCAAAACGAGCGAGGAGAAAATGGATGTCGATGAAGCTGTTGAACAAAATGGCGGTGAAAAGGAAACAGATACTAGCAAAAGTGATTCTGAAACCGATAAGTCAGAAGATAAAGACAATAAAATTGCAGAAGACGATAGCAAAATGGATATCACAGAATCTACAAAGGAAACTTCAGAAGCAGAAAAGTCAAAAGAAGCTACCGAAGAAGCTGAGAAAGAAGAATCTACCGCAAAGTCCAGCGAAAGCAATTCAGAAGCTTCCAAAGAGGATTCAGATGTTGCTGCTGAGAAAGCAAAGGAAACAAATGAGCCTGCTACCAAAAAGGTCGCTGATGTTGAATCCAAGGAATCTGCAGAATCTAGCGAAAGCGAAGCTAAGCCAGAAAGTATTGAAAAATCAGTTGAGAAAAAGGTAGAAAAACCAACGGACCAAGAGATACTTGATTTGGTGGCTGCGCCTACTGATCCTGATGATGATGAAGTCATGAAGGAGAAAGAAAAGGCCGTCGAAGAGGAATGCAAGAAGCAGGCAGCCGAATTGAAAGCGCGTTTCCCCGATCTGGAAGTTATTCAACCCTCTACTGTAAAACAACAAAAGCTTGAAAAGCCAAAGCTTGAAATGTGCATGATACGCTGGTTCAAAGACTTTGCTTTAGAACGCCGCATTGCGCATGTTGTTAACTGTGTGGAGACCAGTAAGTGGCCGGTGGATAAGCTCTATACAGCTTTTGCTAGCTGTAAGGGTGTCGATCCCAATATTGCCTTGCATGAATCCATTCCCCATCTGAACACCATTGAGCGTCGCTCACAAACGCCGGATGTAATTACTATTACGACAGATCAGGGCGTTACCAAACACTTGCAGTCTTCGCAGATGCAGCAAGTGGCCAATACAGTGCCAGCTGTTTCAAATGTGTCGGCTGCGGTGGTACCACCAAAGGTGTCGGTGTCTACTTCATCGACATTGCCCAGCAGTGGCATACCTGGACTGGATGCGAATAGCATCAATGCAGCGGTAGCTGCTGCAGTCGCTGCAGCTGCTGCGGGCGGCAATGCGACGTCGCTGTCATCCTTATTACCTGGAATGTCGCTCACAACAGCCACAGCTGCCTTAAATGCAGTCAATGCTTCGCCTGTAGCAGCATCCTCTAGTGTTAATATGCCCAGCACGGGCTCCAATGCTGGCAAAAAACGCAAACGCCACATTGCTATTGATGTGGAGACAGAGCGAGCTAAATTGCATGCCCTACTAAATAGTTCGCAGTCAAGTAAGTATAGCAGAGAGTTATTGCCAAGTTTCCATTCTCTAAAAATTTTTGTGTTTTCCGTACTCTTTCCAGTGGGACAAAAAGACTGGGAAAACGAGATTGCCAACATGGAAGCTCTAAGCTCTGCAGTCTCGCGCCGTGGTGGTTCTTCATCTGCGTCAGGCGGATCCTCTGCTGTTAGCGGGTTGCAGCCACCACCGGCTCACCAACATCCCTCTCTGTCAAGACAATCTTCCGGCCAGTTTAATAAGCCGGCTGTGCCGCCGCTTAAGACGCCGCCGCCTTCTATGGGCTCGCCCATGGACTTGTCCTCCAGGTAGGAGCAGTTTATAATAAGATTTATTTGATATGATAATTAAAAAAATACTTGTTTTTGCAGCAGCCTACCTAAAATGAATATGACAGATATGCTCAAGTCAGCATCCAGCGCTGGAGCCATAGATTTAAGCGAAGTGCAAGACTTTTCAATGCCCTCTAAGAAATCTGCATCTATGGTGCATGCAGCGCTGAGCTCTGCTTTTCCTTCAATGGGCGGCAAGAGCAAGCTCGATGATACGCTCAATAAATTAATGAAGAAGAATAATTGCGTAAGTTTGAAAAAGCTAAAGGGCGGCATAGGTAAGGTAGTGTTCTAAATCTTAAATTTTAACACTACCGAAAAGTTCCCACGTGCTAAATCTCTTTCTATCAAAGTGGTCCAAAATAGTGTTCAACCATATATTAAACTACTTACAGACAATTGAGGAGCCCGTTATCGGCAAGGAAAAGAAACGAAAGAAGCTGGATGAAATAGTTTTGGGATTGTCCGCAGCCAAGGAGCAAAAAACATTCCCAGATCCATCTTTGCCCTCATCAAAGAAGCCGCAAATACCGCCCAGTGTATCGGTTACACCTGCAAATCTACAATCTTCACTTTCCAGTCAACAGCAACAACAAAACCAGAAGCCTTTTACAATCACTGTTACGACAGTGCCCGGAAGTGAGTTTGAGTCTCTGCGCTTTGCTTTTTAAACTAGACAACTGTTTTCAACAATCGAACGCCCAACTAACCATAATCTTTGGTTTTTCTTTATCTTACTTAGAATCTAAAAGCGCTTCCAATACGCCCAGCGCCAGCTCTTCAAATAGTGGCCTTTCAGCTCTACAAAACATGGCCATGGGTGGTCTTTCTTCCAAAGATAGCCTTAACGCTTTGTTAGCACAAACAATGGCCACCGATCCTCAGACTTTCCTTAAGCAACAACAAAAAATGATGCAATTTTTGCCTCCAGCTCAACGCAAAGCTTATGAGAACATGCTTGCCGAAATGGAGCAAGCCATGAAGTTGAGCTCCAAGTACAATTCTCCACACGATGTAAAGGTTAACAAATGGCTCTCAGATATGACAAACCCTCTGGGTGATCAGCTTAGCATAGACTATATTGGTGCTGGAGGCAGTTCCAGCTCCAATAGTGCCAGCAATCGTCGTTCCAATCGTCAGGGCAACTCCAATTCACAGCAAGCAAATGCAGTGCAAATGCAAAAAGCTGCTCATGCACAACAGCAGCAACAACAACAGCAACAACAACAGCAGCAGCAGCAACAACAGCAACAACAGCAACAACAACAGCAACAGCAGCAACAACAACAACAACAACATCAACAATCCATGGCAGGTCCACAGGGTCTCACGGGAGAAGAGCCGGTACCAGTTATCAATAAGCAAACGGGCAAGCGTTTGGGTGGCAACAAGGCGCCGCAACTGAAGCGTCTTATGCAATGGTAAGTGGGATGCCTATTATTCTGTTTAAGCTGAAAGAAAAAACACAGAGATAATCCTTAAAATTTATGTACTTTTCCATTAACTAATGGCCGATTTTAACTACTTGCAGGCTCACCGAGAATCCTAATTATGAAGTTGATCCTAAGTGGCTAGAACAAATGCAAAATCCCATGTCTGCACCCTCTCCGAAACCAAGTGCCATGGATAACAGCAGCTATGCTTCCGCTGCCAGCAAATCACATGGCGGTCGTCCATCATCCACCTCAAGCAATACTTCATCTGGCAGTCATTCGCAGCAACAAACATCCGCACAATCGCCAGCATCCGCATCGAGCTCTTCTAAGAAGGCCTCACGTCAATCGGCGGCCTTGGATCAAGCGGCGTTGCAGTTCGGATCGCTAGCAGGACTCAATCCGAGCCTATTGGCCAATTTGCCCGGTCTGGGTGCTTTCGATCCGAAAAATCCGCTCTCCGCTTTTGATCCTAAGAATCCTTTGCTGTCCATGCCCTTCGGTGGCATGCCCGGTATGGGAAATATACCTGGGCTAGGCAATTTGAACAATATGAATCTATTTGCCAGTCTGGCGGGCATGGGCGGCCTGGGTAATTTGGCTGGCATGGATGCGAATTCGTTGGCTGCTTTAATGGCGGCCGCAGGACCTACACTAGGCGGATTGACAGGCAGCTCAGGAGCTGGTACAAGCTCTGGAAAGAATCAATCTCAATCGAGCAGCAGTTCATCGAGTAAGAAGAACAAACAAAATGAAGCCGCACAAATGGCTGCAGCGGCAGCTGCAGTTGCCAATAGCAGTAACTCAGCAGGAGGTGGTTCTTCAGGTTCGGGCAATAAGAATGCGGCAGCATCTGCATCACAGCTGGCAGCCAGTTTTCCGTTCCTGTTCCCCAATCCTTCGTTATTGTATCCACCAATGGGATTGGGTGGTTTAAATCCTTATTCACTGGGTTCCACTGGACTTGGTTCGGCTTATGACCAGTTGGCGCAGCAATATAATCTGCTAAACGGCGTTACCACATCCTCGGCAGCCAACACACAATCCACTCAGTCCAAATCACATCAATCGCAATCTAAATCTAGCAGTTCTCGGTCCTCCGTAAGCGCAGCAGCTGCTTCAGCTAATTCTGCTGCCAATTTGATGAATGCCATGGCTAGCATGGGTGGCGCGCAGAGCGTAGCCAGCACAGTGACCACGCCTTCATCTAGTTCAAGTCGAAGCCGTCAGAGTAGCTCAAGAAATACGTCTGCTGCACCTACCGCTGCGGATATGGCTCAATTGTCTAGTTTATTGTTGCCTGGCAGTGAGTCTCATTTATTGGAGTCTTTAAGTCGAATGTCTAGCGTGGATTTGGCGCAAGCTTCCCGTTTAATGAGCTCCTTAGGCATGCAACCGCTGCCCACGCCTAGCACTAGCTCCAGCGCCAGCAAACGTGCAGCATCGGAGGCCAATGCGGCAGCACAAGCAGAGAAAATGGCCGCTAAGGAGCAACAAAAATGGTTTGAGAGTCTGGCTCGTGGCGCACTGCCCACAGATTTGGCTGCCTTGCAAGCCTTTTCACAAGGAAAGATGCCGTCCACTTCAATGGCTTCAACTAGTGGGGTTTCCAATTCAGGCGCATCTAGCTCTAACAAGAGCTCAAAATCATCGGCATCAGCAGCTGCTGCTGCGGCCGCAGCGGCAATGGCACAATTGCCTCAAATACCAGGCATGTCCAGTGACTTTTCGCAGGCATTGTTAGCCGAAATGGCTGCTCAAGCCATGGCAGCAGCTGGAGGTTCTTTGCCTTTGACGGGACCAGGTTCGTTGGCCAGTTTGGCAGGACTTACAGGTGGTTCTTCTAGTGGTGCATCAACAAGCAGCAGCTCAGCTTCCAAACGCCAGCGTGAACAGGATGCTTTTAAACAGCAGATGGACTACTACACTAAGACGCTGGGCCTGGGCTCGGGTATATCACTCATACCAACTTCTTCGGCCAGCAGCTCTGGTGTTAGTGCTGCAGCGGCCTACGCAGCTGCTTTGGATGCTGAACAGCAGCAGCACAACAAGTCTAAGCGTTCACGCAGTGAAATGCATCCTAGCAAAGATGAGCTGACTGCAGCTGCTATGGCTGCGGGACTGCCCCTTAATTTGGGCGCTAGCATGTCCAGCATAGAGAAGAGCTTGCGCAGTGGTACAGTAGCCAGCAGCAGCAGCAACAACAATAGTGGAGGCAACAGCACACACAGTGCAGGAGCAGCCAGTACCAGCAGTTCAGCAAATGCTGCAATGACTGAACAAGATAAGGTCACCCTAACGCCACTTAATGCTAGCGCGACTGCCGGCATAGCAGCCAATCTGCCATCGCAGACAACCATAACTATAGCCCCGCCTATTAGTTCCGGAGCTAGCACCAGCAGCGAGCGCTCAGAGCGCAGTGAATCCCGCATTTCGTTGACCATTACAAATGCAGCCGATGCGGCCAAGTTGCCGCCGCCTTACGAGGAAGCCGACGAACTCATAATACAACCCATACTCAAGAAACCAGCGGCACCAGGCAGCAGTCATGGTGGCAGCGTGGAAGATCTAGATACTAGCGGTGCCTCAGCCACAGCGTCTACGTCAAATCAAGCAGCTACAGCAGCCAATCTCAGTGGCTCCTCCTCGTCCAGCTCAACAGCGACATCAGCAGCTGCAGCAGCGGCGGCAGCTGCAGCAGCAGCCGATGATAATCGTCGTTCTTCCAATCGTCTGAAACGTCCACGCTCTGGCAATGAGCAAGGTGGCGCCGAACAGCCGCCGGAAAAGCGACGTGAGCTGCGCTCCACGCGTCATACAAGACAGTCTGCCGATGCTGCCACATTGAATTTGTCTGCGGGCAGCGAGTCGGAAGACCGGAATGAATGAGTAATGCGGCGCTCAACGCGAACGCGTTAACTAGAGGCCAAGAAAGCGACGCCGGGCCGTAAAAAAACAAAAAAGAAAAGCGGCCCCAAAGGAGTCAAAACTAGACGACAAAGCAACAGAAACAAATGCAAAAATAAAGTTACAAAAATAGAGCAACAGAAAAAAAGAAAAGCAGTAAGCCGAAATAAAGTAGCAGAAGAGACCAGAGACAGTCGAGTGCGTCGCTCAAAAAAGCCACGAAATTGAATTCTAGGTTATTCTGATAGGGATCTATATATATATATATATATTTATAAGCTTAAAGTTGTGTAAATTATAAGTACAGTATATGTATTTAGTTTGTAGTATTGCGTAACAGTTAGCGAGCGAAGAGCAGAGGCAGCTGTAAAATAGAAATGAAAATCGCGGAAATCCCAAAAGCTGTGGAGTTGGTTGGAAGGCGCTGCTGCAACTAGCTAACCACCAAGTTCTGTAGCATTGTATTGTTGACTAAATTGCTGCTAAAATTAGGATACGATACCCGTAAGCTGTTTCCTAGTCTATTACTTGCTGCACTAGATGCGGAAACAGAGGGCTATCCAGGGTCTTTGTTACTATTTTACAGACAAGCTGCAAATCAAGCATAGAGGAACATAAATTTATATTAAAATGCGCTTATAATTTAATGCTAGCGAGTGAAAGGAATAGATTGATGGCTGCATGCAAGTAAAGTATCGATGTATCGTTTAAATTATTGCAAATTATTGATAAGCGAAAAATGTTTAAACCCTAAACAAAAACCATAACTATTGAAAATTATTAATTATATTAAGCACAAAAAAATCAGTTAGGAATACAGACGACAAGAGCCTATGGTTAGATACCCACAAACACACATTATGACATGATACAAACATTATCAAGTAGTTCACTTGTTTTTATTTTTATTGCTGGCCTCCCCCTCAAGAACTACTACTATTATTATTATGAAAGCTTACTAATCTGTACATAATTTATAAGCACCGAAATCGCTCCCTAAAACAATTTAATGTTTAAATTAAAGCACATCAAAAATTCTCATCTCATGAAAGATCGTTGATCCTATGATCCTGACTATGTTGTATTGTATTTTGTGTCTGTCCTATATCAATTTTCGTGTAACCAATTGCTTTTGCATATACTATATATTTTTTAACTTTGTAATTAGTGAAAAGTTTATGTATTGCTTTTAATTTGTATTTTAAATGTAATTTTGTCATTTAAAAAAAAAACGATTCAGAGTTACAAAAAATGTTTATTGAAAAATAGAATTTTTTAAATAAATCAATTTAAATTTAAAACAAAAGTAAAAACTACACAAAAGTTTTGTGTGGCGGCCTGTAAACTGATAAATACAATTATTTTTTTTTTTTGTTTTTGCATTAAATTGAGATAAATATATAAAGTGCATAAAAAACAAGTTGAAACACAGAGAAAGCAAAAATCCAATTGCATTAGTTATGCAAGATAATTTCAATATTGCATACTTAAAGTTTAAGTATAAATCTTAATTATTAAAATATAATTATTAACTGAAAAACCAACAACAAAAAAATAAGAAAAACAACACAACTACAGCAAAAAGTAACAACCATCAACTATTGATATTGATGATAAATAAATAAATATATAAAAAATAAATTTCAAAAATTACAACAAATGAAAATTGTGTGATTATTTACTTCAAAACAACAATCTGGCAGAAAAGCATCAGACGGCAAAAGAAGCTCCAACATAAAACTTTCCGAAAACAAAAAACATTTAATAGTTATAGGAATATTATAATGGTTCCTATAAGAACGTTTTTCTAGGCATTATTGGAGTTCAATTCCCTAAAAATCTATAAGTGGTTATGCTGCCATTCCTAGTTCCTATCTTTTATGGCTCCGAGATCTCTATATTTGTACGTTCGAAAGGGTGGACGGACAAGGTGGATCCAGTGGGATGTTTCTCAGCTAGAGGGCACCTCCAAAATATCTAAAGTTAACAAAAAATTTTGCTTCAAATCAAGAAAACAATATTCTGAAATACCAGGCGAGCAGAAATAGTAGCAATAATATTTGCAACTAAAAGTATGCAATAGTTTTTTATGTTTGTGAGTTTGTATTTTTTAAATAGCAGCGTGAAATTAAATGTTTATAATAAATAATTCGACTTAATAAATTGATTTCTTATTAATTTATTTTTTTAAATGATTTTTTACTTCAAATTTTAATTAGTTTATTTGTGTTTGACAAAGATTTTTGATCTGTTTGGAAAGCTACTAAAAAGGCAGTGATGACAATCCAAGTTTCTTATTTTTAATAAAAAAAAAAGTTTGTGAACTTAAAAAAAAGTATCTCAAAAAGCCAGGGATTTTTAAACTCAATATATTTTCGGATATGTTCAGGGAGTCAGTAAGAGGCTTAGGGTTCTGAGCGCCATGGCGGAAGTTCGTCATAAGCAGCGCATATACCTACTCTTAATTTTGCAGTCTTAGTTGACTTAAAAAGAAAAATTCTTTTTTGAACACTTACTTCTCTATTCCTTAAAGTGCTTTTGTTAAATCAGTCTAATCGTAAAAAAACAGCTTGTTTTTATATGCAAATATTATTATTTTTATTTTTTTCGCAGCTTTTATTCAGTTGTTCGCCTTTTTGTTCATAACTTTCGATCCAATGAAGCTATACTATAATTTTCAAAATTCAAAGGAACCTGTATTGCTCTTTAAGTGCTTTTCGTATAATTTTTATGAGTTTCAGACTAATTATAATGGATATGTGCCAAATTAAGAAAAATCGAATATAATGGACAATAATGATTAAACAATTTAACTACGTACGTATATTAATAATAATAAATATCCTCACAATATATAACAAAAGTTTCGCCTAATATGCCAATAAAAGAAAATTACATAAAATACAATAAGGGGCGGACCTAATTGACAATGCATTTTATCATCATAAAAAATACCAATAGGAAATATAATGGGCGTAATTACATAAACCAATTCAGGAAAAAATTTCATGCAATTTTCGAAATTTCTATAAATATAAACAGTTAAAGTAAAATGTTTATATAATATGAAAATCTGTGCATCAGCAATTAAAGCACTTGATTAACAACGATTCGGTCCATAAGGAGAGTACGTTGGTAGTAAACTTTAAGTCTTAAACGCTACAAAAATTTGCGCATTATTTGCCTTGGGCTTTGGCTCTTGTTGCCTTTAAATGTACTGCAAAAACAAGGAACGCTCGCATGCCTCCTCTAGCAGCTCCTGCTGACGTCGCTTTTCCTCAGGCGTTAGCTCACGCACCAGCTCATCAAAGCCATCATCCGAATCTGCAAGCTCTTCGACCTCATCAGCTCCGCCAGGCTCACCAGCTGGTGCAGGCAGCATAGGTTCTCCTATAATCTGTCTTATATCATTGGGCAGTGTTTCTGAAGCCTTGAGCTGTAAATAGATAGCTTCGGCTGTCTCCAGTGTTTGTTTTACGTCTATATTGCCCGACAATTCGTTGACATGTTTTAATATCTCGGTGAATTCGTAGTTGTTATCGATTATGGCATCGGTATGTTGATCCAATATGGCCACAGAGACAATCAAATGAAAATTGGGGCAGGGCAAACGCGTCCATAGACACTCCCACAATTTGAGCACATCATCGTTTTCGAATTCCCGCTTATACCAGACCAACAACCAGCGGAAACAGAAGTACATATTATCCGAGTCATGTGTGCGCATATAGTTAAACAATCTTGCATTAGCAAACTCCAGCAGACGACGTAGCTGTGCAAACTGAGTTTTCATGCCTGCCTGATCCATGTCAAAGTTGGTAAAGACCATGTTCATGAAGCCCACGAAACACCAAAAAGCATCCACTTCGTTTACTTGTATCTCCAATATGGGCGCCAACAAATCCGACATGCCCTGAACGTAGCCCAAGTCAAAGTTGTACATAACATACGTCATGAGTACGCCTTGCAGCAGTGCCAGATTGGGATTATCCTCGCCGGCAAAGAACTCCTGCGTACGATCTGTACGCTTTACGTCCTTCTCAATTTGGCACTTGCGATCTCTATAGCCACTAAAATTGGCCTCTTGGGTAGTGGTCATTGCCAGCCATTGAGCTTTCATGTTGTAGTACTCTAAGGACTTTTGTTTACGTCGATCAATGCGCTCCAGCTCGGTGTCTGACCACTGGTAATAGTTCAACAAATATTTCCAAACTTCACAACGTAAATTGTTCGCTATGCCACCACGAAAGATTAGCTCTTTAATGCGTAAGCTATCCGAAATGCGGCCATCGGGTGTCTGAAACTCCAGCCATTGTGTTTCATTCAAAGGAGTGCCTGAAAGATATGAAATGCAGTAGATCATTTAAGGCATTTACAAGCGATAACAGCAAATTGGATGGCTGAAATCATGTATAAGGTGTTTGTGGTGTTTTCTGCAGTCGGCAACATAAACCATATGAGTTACGTTTTGATTTCACAATAAAAATTCTTTAAATTCAACTTACCGCGATAGACATTTTGACGATCAGGCAAATTATTGACAATTCTTTCGTCTTGTGCATTAAGGTTCTCCAGTTCACTATCTGCTGGCGACTTATCCGCGCTCTCACCGCGGCTTTGACTGTTTGAAGAGCACGCGCTATTAGTGCTACCGCTCAGTCCAATGATTTGATAGTTATCTGGCGAGGTCTGGCGATCGCCTGACAGCAAATTATTGGATCTAGATTTAGGCGAGCGTTGAAATGGTGGCTGCACATAGTCCGGTATGTTGCCCAAAAATCCTACCAGCTTATTAGGCAGCCAACTCTCCCGCGGCAAGTGGCTGGACTTAATCTCACCAATGTCCAGTTCGGCAAAAGTTTTCTTTAACTTTTGTTTTTCGGTAGTCAATATAATATACTCTTCGCCACCTCGATTCGATTGAGCGCTCTCTAGAAAATGCAGCTGCCGCATGGAATTTACAAACAGTTCTGCGTTGCCATGCTGAAAGAAGAATTCACTGTGCACATTGCCATCCTGCTTGCGCAGAAAGCGTAGGGTCTGTCCACGATGACGCACTTCTACAGCAGCAAGATCTTCCAGCAATATGCGCATAGCGCGCGCACGAGCTGACGGCGATGCATTATTGACTCCAGCTTCATTTGGCTTTGTGTTAAAGGCGCGGCACTCGGAAATGGTGCGTGTACGCGTGGATATTCTGTCTACCAATGCCCAATCACCTTGATCTGGATTATCAGCCGCTATCATAATGCTGTCATTTGGATGCCACTCCAAATACAGGCGCCTCTTATGCAGATTGTACTCCACCAGTGACAGAGAGCCGCTTGTGTTTAGTTCTGCCGTAAACTCGGGGCTAGCTCGTTTTAATAAGACACCATCATGAGTGCACAGTAACTGCAAAGTATGGAAAAACAATAATATAAACCAGGTGAGTCAGTGACCGGGCAATAAAATTCGGAACAGAGACAGACAAACACTTACATTGCCAGTTCCCTGGGGCTCTGCCTCGCCCACTCTTTCCTGGGATTCGCTAGGTGGGCGCAGTTGTATGCGCTGACCGCGCTCGTAACGCACCGAATCGTTCATAGTTACTCCAAACTCCTTTTTTTCGTATGATTTTGTGGTTTAGAGCAATTTATTACGTTCTAGTTATAAACAATTGTCTTTACGCTACAGTGTTTACATACTGCTTTGATAAATTAAAACGTGCTAAATTTGCCATAAGCCAGTGTTGGAAAATATGAGATTATTTACTATAATGCGCTAAATTCAAAAAGGTTGTACGCAAAAGCGTTGATTAGAGGCCGTTAAATTATTGAAAAGGTCATAAAGTTTTTTTGATAAAAAAATTTGGAAGCATGCAAAAATAAGCTATATAAGAAAAGTAAGCTTTTTTAAATAAAAAATTTTTTTTTTTAAAATACAAACAATTTTAATTTTTTTACGTGCCGAATACACGTGTAAGTATTATGAATAACGTATAATGTTGTAAAGCTTAAAATTTATTAAATGTTTAAAAAATTGTCAGTATCAGAGATTTTACATTTGGCTGTTTTTAACATGTTTTTTTGTGTCTCTTTTATAAAAACATGAAGTATAAGAATAAATAGTCTAAATACCTATTTACTCACAATGTAGAAAAGCATACATATGTATAGCAAAACTTAAAAATCACTTGCGACACAATTTAATTTTAATCACGTCATGGCCAACAAACACCAATCATTGCAGCAAAATCGAGAGCGAAAGTGAATTTGGCGAGAAATGTCTGCGCTACGCAGTTGGGCATATGCATTTGACCAAGAAAATCGAAAGGTTTAGCTTCAGTATTTTTGACATAGCGCATTTAAGATCCATCTAATCAGATTTCAAACTTTTTTTATATCATTACAATTTAAATCGCAAACTGAGTCGTAGATGAGACTCTCTGCAAAGCAATGGTGGAATAATAGAAGGTGGTGTCGTCCGTAAAAGCTGACCCTTATTGTATGTAGCGTGTGAGTGCGAGTGAGGGATCAAAAGGTTTTCTGTTAGGAAAGCTCTCGTGGCATTGCTTTGTGAATTAGAATGAGACATATATATTTTTATTGACGTTTGTAAATAAATAAGTCTTATAATTAATAATTCATTTTATTATAGTTTAATTTTTATAAGTTTGCGATTGTCCATACTTTTATATTTTTGGTTAGGGATCATCCATACACTACGTGACGCTGATTTTCGTCAAAATAGACGGTTTTTCCGGTATCGAGCATCCCTAGTTGACAGCAAACTTTGTACTGACGATAAGGGCCCCAAACGAGAGAGTGAGCGTTCGGACGATATCACCTTATTATTAAACCATGCTGCGAAGATATATCTGTAGGCTTTCATCCAATTTTATTACGAAAGCTTCTTGGTACATTCTACATTCTGCCGAGCTTTTTAAATTCTTCAGAATACTGAAGTACGCTGTGTCACCGCCAGGTTCGTACTTTTCGCTTGACGGCCCTGCCCAGTGCCGGCTCCAGCATTAGAATTGGGAAGTGCCAATTAGCATCACTTCTAATGAGTCCTTAAGTGGTCCTTTGATGTCAATTACCTAATCTTTAAAAGTCACAGTAAATTAAGAAGTAGCTTATACAAATCTTTACGCGTAGGTGCTGTTTAAAAACTCATTCCCAATGTGTAGAGCCTTACGGCAACCATGACAGACTGACAGGCACAATTCAAAAAAAAACCATTTAAATATTTTCTTATATTTTGTAAATAGATTAAAATCACACTCGCTCATTCACTGATAAGTGTTGAGTTTTCCGAAGTGCCAACAGCGGGAAATGTTTTCGAAAACAACAACATTGGCAGTTTTGAAAATTTTACGAACGTTCAGTTTGCGCGAGCACGTCGAGCGAAACGTTTCAGCAACAAAAAGACCATTTTTTTAAACAAAAGATTATTTTGAAAATAGAAATTTAAGATTTACAGGTGGGTGTATATAAGAAAATAAATTTATGCATATTTATGCTGAATGTGATAATAAGTATTATAAGTAAAAACTTTTTAGATGCAATTGCATACAGAAGTTTGTAGTTTTTATAAAAAACAAGTCTATTGTGTTATTGAGCATTATATAATTAATTGTTCAACAATTTGTGTCAACAAAATGTTTTCATCGTAATTTTACGATAAACTATATTAGGAAAAGCTGGAAAATGGCGCAGATTTTAAGGCTGCACAATAATTAAAACAAAAGTTGCAAAATATTGAACAACTAAAAAACATGATTCAAATATTTTATCAATGAACTGTGTGTCAAGGTCTGAGAAAAATCAAAATATTCTCTAAACTTGTACTGCTCTATATATGATACCATATTTAGCTCGTTTAATCAATGTTTCTAAATAAGAAATTCAAATTTTTGTACAGTTCTTGGTTATTTACATGCATGGTATGCGTTTTACTTGATTTTATTTTAACCCGTGTGATATTTAACGCCAACTCTCTGCTGCTCATTTTGCTCTCAAGTGACCAAAATATTTCTCGTCTTTTTTCATTAATTGGGAGCTGCTATTGCTATCATTGAAAAAAAAAAACAATCTTTGAGCAAAAAACATGAAAAATTCGTCGGCGTTCGTTGCCAGAAATAGCGCCACCCACCCAAAAGTTTTGAAACTGAAATGCCTAACAGCGTATTTATCTTTGATTGGATTAATTATGAGCAATAACTTGGCAATCACTCTTATGACTGATTCTGTGCTTACTTTTATTTAGAGGTACTGCCAAAAAGAAATGGAGAAGAGCTCAAGACCCAAAAGGAATCGCCGTCATAGCCGGTAATTCATTTAGTCTTAATTTTTGTTAGAAATTTGCTTGAAAATATGCATTCATCTCTACTTAGGCGAGCCTGGCCACCTGAAGATGATCTTCATCCTCGCGCTGCCAAACGACTGTTTACGCCCGATATTAAGCGCATGTTGAAGGACTGGCTTATACGACGACGTGAGAATCCTTATCCCAGTCGTGAGGAAAAAAAGCATTTGGCTGTTGAAACTGGTCTTACCTACACTCAAATCTGCAATTGGTTTGCCAACTGGCGACGTAAGCTAAAAAACTCTGAACGTGAAAAGGCCAAAAAGTCCTGGGGACATCTTATTAAGAACTACAATCACAATGCCCGAGGCAATGTGGAACAGTTCAGCATCTCATCCGAAGACAGCATTTGGGAAGAGGATATGAGAGCCTGCAACGCTGAAGATGATGAAGCTGATGACGATGATGAGTTGTCCAGCCGCAGCACAGGCAGCGATGGCAACGGCAATAATGCCACCAGCTGCTATAAACCTAATTTCTATATGGAATGCAGGCCTCAAACAAAAAGAGATATTGAACGTTTGCCCGTGTTGTCCAGGATGCAGGCTGGTAATACCAAATATAAACAGCAGATAATGGAAAAGTATCTGAGGGATAACAAGGTGGAAGACAATACGACGGCGATGACAACGTCAGGTACACAACTCAATAAGTGGTTAGAGAGCGCGGCCAAGTTTACACCTGATAGACATAACTACCACATAGAGTGGAATTTGAAAAGGTAAGTGTGGTTAGTACAACGCTGTGAGATTGGCTAAAGAAATTGAGTCGTTGTACGAATTGGGATCTAAACCCCGAGAATTTTCTAAACATTAAAGAACTTAAAGTTTTAACCTGGATAAGTATAGGCATTACAAATTTCCTAACTTGTATGGTGCATGCAAACATAGAAGATTTGCAACATCATTCTTAACATTTTTAGAAAAAATAGTTTTTACATGCCATATCTTATTTAGGTGCTCAATTTTAGTAGTACAATGCTACCTACCTATTACATTTTTCTTTAGAGACCCTGTTGTACTTATATTTTAATCAACTCTCCTTTGCAGACACAAATATGACGAAGAGTCCAGAACTGCACACATGCCGCCGCATAATCAGGTATTGTTTACCAATAATGCAACAGCTGTGGCACGTACCGAGCCTTGGTTGGTTCAAACAGTTGCTCAACAGTCCCACTATTATGATACTATACATCACAAGGACGAATTAGATGCAGCAGAAGCGCTAGCCAATCTTGCTTTTAATTGCAGGCAACGCTTGCAGAACATGACAACAGCACCGCACACACATGCCATCAGTTCCTAGAAACGGACCGAAAGATGCCCACCTGATTCAACAGACAAGAGACACAATCATTCCAGCAAAGGTTTCAAAGATGTTGGGAAAAGTGTAATCTAATAATAGATCAAGAATTAGTTTTAGTTTATAGTATGAAAGACAAATTAATATTTTTTTTGCAGTTACGTTTTAACAATTTTAATAATTACAAATTACGTTTCTGTTGGGGTTGGTTCTTCCTTTTTACTGTTCGCTTCAGAGCCCTTGGCGTGAACGTCCAAAACATTAACAAAATTGCGTTGATGTGTTTGAAGCTGTTGCACCAAGTTTCCTGCTGCCATATTTAATGTTTGCACCAGCTCAGCTTGGGCCGATTGCAGACCCGGCAGTTGGGAATAGGCCACCAGCTCATTACGGCTGAGTAATGTGTTTTCCACAATGCCGCCCAGCAACACCATTTGTGGCACTTTTCGTGTCAAACGAAGCAAAGTGCCAACGCGTTGTTCATCGGAGAAAACTATGCAGTGATTCGCATGAAACAAGGGCAGAATAGCTTCAAATTTCGTGTCCTGTACGGCCATTTTGAAGATCTTACGTCCATAAGATTTAAGATGCATATTTTGTTTAAAAAGCTGCACGCGCACGTTAAATATCTCATCGGCTGTAATGGAGTTTAGATGAAATATTGCGGCCATGCGTGAATGCTCCAACCAGTTGCGCACTTCTCGCGCTATTATGTCATTATAAGGATTATCCAGTTGTTGTTCTGTGCGTTCTTCACGAGACCTAAAACATGTAAGAGCTTTTGGTTTCTCTGGGTACTTGGGCTGTGTGACAGCAACAACACGTGCACGTTCATAATGCGGCAGTTGGGGTCTTTGTATGTTGATTTTTCCCCGGTAACGCAGGAATTGTATCAGAGGCGTCCGACTTGAGGACAAGGGCAGGCCTAAAAAAAAATTGTATTGTATAACCAAAATATAAAATAACAATTTGATGAAGGCGACAAACTGCCTGTATACATACTTTTTTGTAATACATTAGACATAGCTAAAGCTCTTTGGAAATGCTGCTAGCACAACTCTATGCAAAATTTTTCATTAACATAAAAACTATTTTTTATTATTTAAAAAAAATTACGCCAAATGCGTTTCGGCAAGTATGATAGAGTTGCCAACCTGTTTATATAAAAACATATGGTTTATATGCCATATGAACTAGTTCACTTTAAAGATTTTTGAACTCAACCAGTGTGCATATATCTTTTCTGATGCTTGTTGACATTTTTTGATTTAATTTATTAAATTTATTGTTGATGCAAAGTAATTCATAAAAAAAGGAATTTTTTAATAATTATGAAAGTTATATTAAAAAGAATTGATTCATGTCACAGCAATGGTGTATCTGCTGATTTGCCTATAGCGCGCCATTTTTGTATTATTTGAAACTTAGGGTCACACTAATTTATACCGTTTCAGGCAGATCAATAAGAAGGGAACCAAATGTATTATAGCGCAATATAAAGTACCTAAGCTATTCATTTCATTATAATCGCACAATAAATTCAAAAACATACAACTTATTCGCGCATAAAAACTTTTTGTTTATATTGTGTGCATAAGCCGGCTAGGCTGTTGATAAGAGCCAGTAGCAAAACATCTGTGGACGGAAGCGGCATTTGCTACGCTTGTAATTCTACTGTGTGCTCATATTACTTAGTATATACGCCAAGACACGACAGTCCCTCAGAAGAAGAAGTGCTTATTTAGTTCACGTTCATTATCATTGGCTGACAGTTGCTGTTCTACTGCCATTGAGACACTTACTTGTGTATGCGATGATCAAACTTAATTGAATTAAAAGTAAAATGCAGCGTTTTGTCAAGTTCGCCGCCTTGGCGTTAATTATAAATTTAAATGTGTGTGCACTTCCTGTGCTGAGCCATGAATTGGCTACCAAAATAGCACCAAACACGTCGCCTGATGTGCAAGAACAGGCCGTAAAGGAGCTTATACAACGGGTAGTGGGCGACCGTGCAGCTAGTTTGTTTCAGATCGAAGTAAACAAACTCTTAGAATTTCGCAGTTATCAGGTAAGTAGATACTTCAGTGCATTAAACTCAAGTTTAAGTATCGTATAACCTTATCCATAGCTAAGCACTCACGACAATGGAAAAGTCTTCATAGCCGGCTGGGATGGCGTTGCAATTGCAAAGGGCTTTCATTATTATCTCAAATATGTGCTGAACAAGGATCTTGATTGGTTTAAGACAAGCATTGAGCTGCCAACCAATTTGAAATTGCCAAATATTACACATAATTCTGTATCAGCTAGTCCCATCATATATTATCAGAATGTGTGCACCTGGAGCTACAGTTTTGCTTGGTGGAGCTTCTCCCAGTGGCGCCGACACATTGACTGGATGGCAATGATGGGAATAAGCATGACCATAGCGCCAATACAGGAGGCAATTTGGCAAGATGTCTACACCAATATAGGTCTTACAAGCGCTGAAATTGATGCACACTTTGGTGGCCCAGCTTTTCAGGCCTGGCAACGCATGGGCAACATACGCGGCTGGGCAGGACCGCTGCCTGCCAGCTACAGACGTATGCAGCAATTACTGCAAAGCCAAATACTACAAGCTCAACGTGCGCTGGGCATGACCGTTGCTTTGCCCGCCTTCGCTGGTCATGTTCCTGTAGCATTGCGGCGTATTTACCCTAATGCTAGTTTTACAGCAGTTGAAAGTTGGAATCGTTTTCCAGATCCCTATTGCTGCACCTTGTTTGTAGAGCCACAGGAGCCGCTGTTTAACCAGTTGGCCACGCAATTTCTACGTCGTGTAGTGCAGGTGTATGGCTCAGATCATATATACTTCTGCGATCCTTTTAATGAGATACAGCCAAGGATAGCAGAGCCGCAGTACATGCGAGACACAGCAGCACAGATATACAGCTCAATGCAGGCTGTGGATATGGAGGCTGTGTGGCTGTTACAAGGTTGGATGTTTGTCAAGAACGTGTTTTGGACGGATGAGCTGATGGAAGCTTTTTTGACAGCTGTTCCTCGTGGTGGCATGATTGTGCTGGATCTTCAAAGTGAACAGTTTCCGCAATATCAACGTACTTTCTCCTACTTTGGGCAGCCATTTATATGGTGTATGCTACATAATTTTGGTGGTACACTGGGCTTGTTTGGTTCCGCGGAGCTGGTGAACAAAGGCGTTTCAGCAGCGCGTAAAATGCGTGATAGCTCTATGGTGGGCGTGGGCATAACACCAGAAGGCATTGATCAAAACTATGTGTTATACTCCTTAGCCTTGGAACGTGGCTGGAGCGCAAGCGAGCTGCAAATGGAAAGCTGGTTTGAACACTTTACTTTAGTGCGTTATGGTGTGAATGATACGCGTCTTAGTGCAGCTTGGCAGCTGTTACTTCACGGCGTTTACTCTTTTAAAGGCTTGCAACGAATGCATGGGAAGTATACAATCACACGTCGACCGGCCCTTAATTTGGAACCTTGGAGCTGGTATAATGGCTCTAGTGTAGAGGAGGCTTGGCGGCTGCTGCTCTTGGCGCATGATATCATACCATTAGATGATGACAAATATGCCATATACGAGCATGATCTTATAGATATTACCAGACAGTATTTGCAGCAAACCGCGGATCAGCTATATATGAATCTAAAGTCTGCATATCGGAAGAAACAAACAGCTCGCTTTGAGTATCTCGGCGGTAAACTACTCCTACTATTTGACCACCTAGAAGAGGTTTTGGCCAGCAGCAAGAACTTTCTTTTGGGTGTTTGGCTAAAATCGGCCAAGCAACTAGCTACCAACAAAGCCGAGGAGAAACTCTTTGAATTTAATGCACGTAATCAGATAACAGCGTGGGGTCCCGCTGGTCAAATACTCGATTATGGATGCAAACAGTGGTCTGGCTTGGTACAGGACTATTACAAACCACGGTGGGCTATATTTCTGGATGAAGTGACGTTGGCATTGCAATCGCACAAAGCCTTTAATGGAAGCGCATTTAAGTTGCGAGTCTCCAATGAAGTGGAGCTGCCTTTTAGCAACAAAACGAATATCTACGCTATAGAGCCGGTTGGCAATGCTTTTGATGTATCACAACATATCTATGAAATCTGGACGCGTTACTATCAGGACTCAGAGTTTCTGCATAGTAATCGCTTGCAGATCAATATTTTGAATTAGTGACAATTTATTTAATGTAATCTTTAAAATGTGTGTATGTTTCACTTCAAATAATAAGTGGCAGTGCCGCTAAAACTGTAAGCAGCAATGATTTTTAATCGCTTTTTGATTGCATAATCTTCTAGGGAATTCTATGAAAAAAATATCTGTTTCACGTCTGTAGATAACCTGTGATTTTTAAGAGAAGTATGCAAATTGTATGCTTATGGACTCTTATCAATAATACAGTCAACGTTCCTTATGAAGTTAAAAGAATTGGATTCACAGTTGGTCTTTGTACGCAAATGTTTATGAGGCAGCTGAGCTATAAATATCTTTATAAATATCTGTTGTAGATCTGATTACTTTATATGATTGAGCTCGTTGCTTTTAAACAAATCAAATGCAATGTGCTAGAGTGAGGAAGTAGTGGAAATGCTTAGGATGTTTTACTATATGATTTTTAAAATTTACACCAAAGCTTAGACAGATTAGATTCTAGATCAATACTAGAATATGTACTCTGAATTTTTTCCAAAAATAACACCAAAAATTGTTACATTTAACATTTTATTTGAAAAAGATTGGAGTGCGAATACAAATTGCATCCATCTTAAATTTTATGCCGTAGCTTCTAACCCAACACTCATAGATAATTTTAAAAAGCATGGAACATATTCAATTTTAACTGACAAAAAAACATTTTTTTTTCATCACTATTTTATTTGTTGATATTTCAAAGTAAACCTATTTAATTAAGCAGCTCGAAAAACTGTCACGTTTTAATGATGATGATGATGCTCTGGCTTTTTTTTTAAAGTAGCCGAAAACAACTCAAAGTATTTGGCGAACTTTTCATCGACTGCTACTGTATCCTTAATATCCTTTATTTTCGTGACTATCTCCATATGACTCTTTTCTTGCTCTTTCGTCCACGTTTTTTTATATTCTTCGAATTTCTTATTAAACTCTTCAAAGAATTTATCAAAGCGTGTTATCAAACCATTCTCTACTTCGTTTATTCCTTGTAATTGTAATGTCGTCCATAGTAGAAGCGTTTCCGTACTGGGCACCACAGCCTTGTGAGAGGTATTATAGGCATTAACAATATCGAGAAAACCAGCAAATACTAGATACGTATCTAATTGGACCGCTTCGTTTTCTTTCACTGGCTCCACTTTACCAGCTTTTTCAATGAAATCAGTGAAGCTTTGTAGCTTAGTACGTAGGACCTCATTATTGTCCTTGGCAGGTGCCAATTCCTTAACAGTTTTCTCGAAAACTTGCTTGCCTTGTTCTATGCCGTACAGAGCAATTTTTCCAAATTCCATTGTGGCCAATACAAAAAGTTGCCTCTGTGGTGAGACTTCAGCAGATTCCTCAGAGGATGAGCTGCTACTGTCATCGTCAGCCACAGCGCACTATTGATTGGAGTATCCTTAGCATACTTATTTAACAGCACTTACTTATTTAACATTTTGTACTTACCGTAGCTAGAAGTGAGATGGTGAGCAGTGCCAATAGTGTTTTGAGTGTCATTTTTAAAGATTGCTGAAAGTTTCCATAATACCTCTATTTATAGTTGCACTCTAAGCAAAACAAATGTTTGTTTTTTTGGGGGTCATGATGCCAGATATTTTCAAAACTTATCTGATAAGAACTGTTACCCGTAATTAAGCGTGGCGTGACATTTCAAAAATTATATGTAGTATACAGACGCTTCACCTGCATCACGTTGGGAGCAACTTCATGTAAGATACAGACTTACTAGCCATGCTCCAAACCTCACAAATCCACACATCCCATAACCTAACCGATGGACCAAAGGCTTATGTCAACATAGGTGTAAGGGCTAATGTTGTCGGGGAATGAATTCGGGACCTTGCACTACTAGGAGCTTCTTTCGCCCATCCGACCTACAACACCTATAAAACATAATGATGGCGTACGTTAAAGTTGGGATACCCTGCACCACCACATTGCAATTAAATCCGATATATTGCTTAAGAACTCCAAAAGATATTTTATTTGCCAAATTTGGTTACGATATTTTCATAAACAAACAAAAGAAAAAACAGTTGAATTTTGAACCAAACTTTTTTTTTGACCGATCGGTCCTATGGGGGCTATATGACCATGACTCTAAGTTTGATAGAAAAAAAGATATCATGCAATAACCGTATCAACCTATATTGCCAGGGGTGCCACCAAAAAAAAAATCCGTTTTGGACTTCAAACAGGGTTCCAAATTGCCATTTTGAGAAAAAGCGGAAAATCCCCCGCAGTCGACCAACAAAACAATCTGATCTCTGGAACTGTCTTCAATCAGCGTGGAACAATATCAAAGAAAGAAAAGAGAAGAAACAGGAGCAAAAAGTCGAAAAATTTGAATTTTCATCGTAGTTCAAGTTTTTTTGACCGGCAGTGTAAGTTAGAATATAAATAAATCTGATGGACTTATTTAGGTGTGCAGCATTGTAAATTATTAAATGAGAACTTTAAAGAAAATAAAGATGTGTACAACTATAGGATGAGATAGTATCTATATTGGTGTCTGAGAATTATTGTCTTCTAAGACTTAACATTTTTTTTATAGGTTCAAGAAGGAATGCCTGGAAATGTTACACATCACTACAAAAAATGGACGCCATTTATGAAAAAATTCTTCATATAAAAAAAAATATCCCAAATGGGATTTTGTTTTGTCATTCCGTGCGAAATATTTCGTGCTGCGTATAGGCCTTAAGACTTAACCTTTTTTTTATAGGTTCAAGAAGAAATGCCTGGAAATGTTACACATCACAACTAAAAGTGGACGCCATTTATGAAAAAATTCTACTCAGTAAGTGTTTACTTTATAAAAATAATTTTTGAAATGTTTAATTGCTTAATTGCGGGTAAGACTTCTTATCAGATAATTTTTGAAAATATCCGGCATCTTGACCCCGTCAAAAAGAAAAAACATTTGTTTTGCTTAGAGCGCTAGTATAAATAGAGGTCTAATGGAAACTTTCAGTACACTTCAAAAATGGCTCTTAAAACACTATTGGCACTGCTCACCATCTCAGTTGTAGCTACGGTAAGTACAAAATAAAGTGCTGTTAAATAAGGATACTAATGATACTCCCATTAATAGTTCGCTGTGGCTACCGATGACGTTAGCACCTCGTCCTCTGAGGGATCTGCTGAAGTCTCATCACCGAAGAAATTTGCCATAAAGGAATTTGGGAAAATTGCTATGTACGGCATTGAACATGGCAAGGAAGTTTTCGAGAAAACTATTAAGGAACTGGCACCAGCCAAGGAGAAAGATGAGGCCCTAGGAACTAAGCTAAAAAAATTCACGGATTTCATTGAGAAAGCTGGCAAAGTGGAGCCAGTGAAAGAAGACGAACATGTCGAACCAGAAACGTTTCGAGTATTTTCTTCTTATCTCGATATTGTTAACGCCTTTAATACATCTCACAAGGATGTGGAGTCCGATAAGGAAACGATTCTAGTATGGACCACATTAGAATCAGAAGGAGTAAAAGAAGTCGAGGATGGTTTGATGACGCGCTTTGATAAATTCTTTGAAGAGTTTACTAAGAAATTCGAAGAATATAAAAAATCGTGGACACCAGAGCAAGAAAAGAGTCATAAGGAGTTTGTCACAAAAATGAAGGATATTCATGATACAATGGCAGTCGATGAAAAGTTCACCAAATACTTTGAGTTATTTAAGGATACTTTAAAAAAAAATCCTGAGCATCATCATCATCATCATGCTTAATTTAAATGACCTTACTTTGAATGATCAACAAAAAAAAAACAACATTGATAGTATGAAAAAAAATGTTTTCAATCTTTTTTAAATAAATAAAATGTTAAATACGATGGAATCAAACAAAAATTTCTGGTGTTTTCCTCTACTTCCGCACTCTAGCAGCAGCAACGAGTATAAAATTAGATAGAGTGGAACAGTTGGCCGTTACGAAACAATTTTCAGCGAGTGATGACAAGAGTTGAGGATACTGCTCGGGTCATTTAAGCAGTTGTATTTTGCATGCATGCAAAGAGAATGCAATTTCAAATCTCACTGAGTATAAACTTAAAGTGAGTTAGTAGTAAGAACTCCAAAAGATATAAAAATCAGTTGAATTTTGAACCAAACATTTTTTTTGACCGATGGGGGTCTATATGACCATGACTCTAAGTTTGATAGAAAAAAAGATATCATGCAATAACCTTACCAACCTATATTGCCAGGGGTGCCACCACGACGCCACCCCTCGAATACGAAAAATCCGTTTTAGACTTAGAACAGGGTCCCTAAAAATCTCAGCAAGGTTTCATCAACTAAGGATTTTTTTCCAGCAGTCCTCGTTTTTGAGCCTTTATTTACTGTACTAATATAATATTACATAACAAATTAATATTTAGTTTAGTATTAATGAGTAAATAAAAAAAACTATCACAGAAAACAATTTCTCTTCAATTTCTTGACAATTCCAAATCTTGGTTCCACAGACATGATTTGTAACGGCTTTAAAATCTTTAACAAAATTGTTTGAGATTTGAATAGATTCGACAATAAAACCTATTTTATTCAAAGAAACTGTTACTTATTTGGAAAGGTTATTCAATTTCTGATTTATCTGTATCTTTATGTTTTGATAAATCTAATGTTTTAATTCATGGTTTTCATTTTTACAAAATCTTTATTAAAATCTTTTGTAAATACAGTGCACACTCGATAAAGTGAACTAATTAAAACCAAGGGAGTTCACGTTGCCAAACAAGTATCAAGTAAATTCACACGTTTAAATTCAAATTTTATTGTTGTTTTGTAGGTAGGTACATAGCTACATATTAATTTGAGAAAATTTGAAAAAATTTTTTATATAAAAAAATCAGTCATCTTTTTCTGTGTCTTCTGTTGTTCTATTAATTGAAACACAGCTTTCTCCCTTAGTCGTTTCAGTACATTCATGTCATTTTGATCGACGCCTTCATGGCAAGCCCACTGTACCGCTTTGTTGAAAATCTGAATTGTTTCACTGGGCTAATTTTCTCCCGTGCCTCTGAGATGCAGTCATCGTCGTTGGATTCGTCATTAGATTCGTCCTCCTGTTCAATGTCATTATCCGCAATGATTACGTCAATATCGCATGTTTTTTCTGGCAGAAGTTTCCACAATAAGCAGGACTCATCAGCATTATAAAGCTGATCGTTGCACAACTCCAATTCAGCCATTTTAGCTTTAAGTTTTTCTTTAAAGCCTATGGGATATCCCAAATGGAATTTTTTTTTTTATATGAAGTTTTGCGATTCCACGCGAAATATTTCGTGCTGCGTAGACCCCTTTAAACGGTTCCACTAGGTGAGGCTGCGAAGAAGTCGATCGCGGTATCTTTTTTTAAATCCTTACATCGCATACGAATAAACCAACAATAAAGATCTTTCTCCATTTTGGGCAGCTCTGAAGTACGCAAAGTTTTCCTTTTCAAGGCCCAGAAAATGTGTCGTTTACGCTTTTTAAAATAATTTTTTCTTTTTTTTTAATGCCACAAATTGTTGATTTAGCAACATTGTATTTTTTCAACATTGTATTTTTTCGCTAAGCACGTCACATTGGATCCTTTTTGTCAAAAACTGAGAAATTGCCAAATAAAAAACATAACTCACTATTAGGGGAAACCCCAAGTATAGAATTATTTAAGCTCAATGCAAAAGGGGAATTCCCAAGATCAGAATTATTTGAGCTCAATGCAAATTACATGCAAACACTGAAACTTTTATTGTTCATGTTATAGAGCTTTCCCGCCTTGTTCACGGTTTGGAGCAGCAGTGGGCAAAACTACTAATGCAATTGATTGTGCCTGTGTGCGTAAACAAAAAAGAGCTTTCGCAAAGACCGAGGTACAATGGGACAAATCTTTTTTTTTTTGGCATAGTTGTCATAAAATTCTACAATACCACCGTGTTTTATTTTTATGCGGGACATAAAGCCGAGCAATTTCGCCTGAAAATTCGAATAGGGTCGTGTCGATCAGGAGTTTACCTACAAAAAATATCACTTACTCACATCATTACTATTGCAAGTCGTCACTTGCCACCTGCCAGACGAGCAACTTTTAATGGCCAACAAAAACCAAATATACTCAGAGTACGTATTGTTTCGTGTTTTGCCATGCGACTCTGCTTTGCGTTCCATTGTAAAACTGGCTCACACGTACGAGACGAGCTTTTACGGTAAAAAGCGCTTTTCTCGTACGAGTGAAAGCTCTTTGGCACGCGTGCCTTATAGTGCCCACCGCTGGTTTGGAGTATTCAATGCTCAAAAAAATTTGTTCATGTTTTGGGGTGTTCACGTTATCGAGCGTGCACTGTATGCCATTCTATGTCAACGTGTAAAATCTTTTAAAGCTAAGGAGTTGCCACCTAGTTGCTGTACTAAATAATAATAATTCGGGGTGCTTATTTGACCATATTAATGATGTTTTTGGTGTTAAATAAAAGTGTTGCAACGTACGACGTGTTTGTGATAAATGTGAATGTCAATGATTAAATTTACAGTTCATAATCAAAAATAAAAACAAACGTGTAATAAAATTAAAAATGTAAGTAAAAATTTATTTAATGGCTAATAATCCCGCAATAGTTAGTATTAATACATTATATTTCTTTGGGGAAAGCACAGAAGCCCACAAAAGTATGAAATTTTCATAAAGTTTATGGAAAAACCCAGGCTCTGGTGGCATTAGGAGTTGATTTGCGCAACCTAATGGCTAATAATCCCGCAATAGGTATTTTGAAAATAATTTTTTTTTTTGCGTGTAAATTTTCAAATGTAATTAAACGATGATGACAGCTCATGACCCGTAGGGTTGTCATACACACTCATTTATTGGGTGGGCGCATTATTCAAATTTCATTCATATTTATTTTGTACAAATAGAAAGAAAAATGTTGCAAAATATGCTGAAAATTATCGCTTAATGCAAAACTTTCTTGGATCACCGCACCCAGATTTTCATATTTTGGCCAAAACCCTGTCGTTTCCATAATAATGTTTTTAGAGTGATGAAATTTTACCCACGTGTTCCTAAAGGATTGAACTATTTTTCTGGGTAGTTTGAGCCTCCTCAGGTTTTTTTAAGATATAGATAATCTAGACCAAAATCAAAAAAATTTTTAAAAAAAAAAACAAAAAAAATGTTAGCTAATTAAAAAAAAAAACTGTTAATTGCAATTGGACCATATTTCATACAGAGGTAGATATGAGCTGCACATACATTGAAAAAATAGCCTATACCCAAAATATTGAATGTCTTTGGAGTTATAGCCCCAAACATTTTTAACTTTCCAAGCCAAGTACAAAAAGACGACACCACCAATCAATCTGGTTTTTAAAAGCTATAATTTTGTTGGCATGCTCTATTAATTTTCGAAAAAAAATTTCAAAAATCCATTTTTAAAAATTAACGTTTTTTCTTCAAAATTGATAATTTTTACATTTTTTTTTTTTAAGTAATTTTCAAATTGTAAATTTTTTTTTAAATTTAAGTACAACTAAGAAATTGAAAAAATAGTAAAATTTCATGATGGTCAATTTTTAAAATTCAACTTTTAGTTACAAAATCCAATTTCCGAAAATCGGGAGGAATTACATTTTGTTTTAAAACGTGTAAAGAAATTTATACAAATTTTTTCAATCAAATATCGAGTGGTAGTCGGAGGTACCCTTAAAGCAAAGTAGCCAAATGATAAAAAAATCTTATTAACTACTCGAATATATTTAAAACCGAAAAGTTTTTAAACTCAGTTTCCTTTTTTTTTCTGAAATAATACTTATAAATAATAAAGTGAATAAAGATTTCATAGCTACATGTTTCATGGTAAATGCTGTTTCTGTAAATTATCGCGAAAGATCAAAAATACAAAATGTCAACTTTGATGGCTAATTTCTTAAAAACCACTAATTATAATTTAATAATTTTTTCTGCACAGGATCCCTTAATATGTGTAAAATCATGTTGAAATACCATTTTGTCCAAATTTTGACTTTCATCTGGAGGACTTTTGGCCAAAATCTGGCCACGCGGGCCCATTGTGCACCGTTAAAAAACATATATTTAAATAAGTGGGTAAATGTTCTAAAATAATTGTAGGAAAATGGCAACACTTTGCTGCCATTCTAGCAAAAGCGTAAACATTCGGAAATAATTGTCCGAAATATGAAATCTTTGAGATGTGGCACCTACGGTTTTTTTTTAAGATTTGTTTTCGAACCGTTGCCAAAATTTTTAAAGATTTCTGTGGCACACCCATACACCATAATTTTTTTATTTTGCATTTTATTTACAATCTGTCTTTATTAGTAAATTTACTAAAATAATTAATACATCATAATTAATCAGTAAATATATATACAGTGGCGGTCAAAAAAATTTGACCGATGATGAAAAAATTCATTTTTCCACTTTTTGCACCTTTTCATGCACAATTTAAGATTTCTCTTTTAATACATTGGAGTTGAATAATAAGTAAATACAATTGTAGGGTAATGGCAAGCAAAAAAACAATTGTCAGTCGAAAAGCGGTCCCAAATTGCCATTTTGAGAAAATGCGGCAAATCCCCCGCAGTCGCCCAATTTGAACCCGATTGAATTTTTTGGAAAGAAAACTTCGACCAACAAAACAATCGGATGTCTGGAACTGTCTTCAATCAGCGTGGAGCAATATCAAAGAAAGAAAGGAGAAGAGAAAACTTGTCGAAAGAATACCAAAATTGTGTGCGGCTGCCATAAAAGCAAAGGCATACAAAATGCCTTGAGTATATTACCATATCATTTTCAATTCTTTCAAAATTTTCTTTAAACACGTGTTTCAAAAGGTTAGATAAGCTTCAGTTATGTACATTCTCTTGGAAATTGTTCGATTGAACCTGAAACAGGAGCAAAAAGTCGAAAAATAGTTTTTTTCATCATCGTTAAAGTTATTTTGACCGGCAGTGTAAGTTAGAATATAAATAAATCAGATGGACTTATTTAGCTGTGCAGCATTGTAAATTATTAAATGGGAACTTTAAAGAAAAGAAAGATGTGTAGAACTATAGGATGAGTTAGTATGTATCTATATTAGTGTCAGAGAATTATTGGCTTTTGAGACTTAACATTATTTTTATAGGTTATGGTTAATGTTACACATCACAACAAAAAGTGGACGCCATTTATGAAAAAATTCTACTCAGGGAGTGTTTACTTTATTAAATAATAATTTTTAAAAATGCTTAATTGCTTAATTGCGGGTAAGACTTCTTATCAGATAATTTTTGAAAATATCCGGCATCTTGACCCCCTCAAAAAGAAAAAACATTTGTTTTGCTTAGAGCGCTAGTATAAATAGAGGTCTAATGGAAACTTTCAGTACACTTCAAAAATGGCTCTTAAAACACTATTGGCACTGCTCACCATCTCAGTTGTAGCTACGGTAAGTACAAAATAAAGTGCTGTTAAATAAGGATACTAATGATACTCCCATTAATAGTTCGCTGTGGCTACCGATGACGTTAGCACCTCGTCCTCTGAGGGATCTGCTGAAGTCTCATCACCGAAGAAATTTGCCATAAAGGAATTTGGAAAAATTGCTATGTACGGCATTGAACATGGCAAGGAAGTTTTCGAGAAAACTATTAAGGAACTGGCACCAGCCAAGGAGAAAGATGAGGGCCTAGCTACTAAGCTAAAAAAATTCACGGATTTCATTGAGAAAGCTGGCAAAGTGGAGCCAGTGAAAGAGGACGAACATGTCGAACCAGAAACGTTTCGAGTATTTTCTTCTTATCTCGATATTGTTAACGCCTTTAATACATCTCACAAGGATGTGGAGTCCGATAAGGAAACGATTCTAGTATGGACCACATTAGAATCAGAAGGAGTAAAAGAAGTCGAGGATGGTTTGATGACGCGCTTTGATAAATTCTTTGAAGAGTTTACTAAGAAATTCGAAGAATATAAAAAATCGTGGACACCAGAGCAAGAAAAGAGTCATAAGGAGTTTGTCACAAAAATGAAGGATATTCATGATACAATGGCAGTCGATGAAAAGTTCACCAAATACTTTGAGTTGTTTAAGGATACTTTAAAAAAAAATCCTGAGCATCATCATCATCATCATGCTTAATTTAAATGAGTTTACTTTGAATGATCAACAAAAAAAAAACAACATTGATAGTATGAAAAAAAATGTTTTCAATCTTTTTTAAATAAATAAAATGTTAAATACGATGGAACCAAGCAAAAATTTCTGGTGTTTTCCTCTACTTTAGCAAATTAGATAGAGTGGATCAGTTGGCCGTTACGAAACAATTTTCAGCGAGTGATGACAAGAGTTGAGGATACTGCTCGGGTCATTTAAGCAGTTGTATTTTGCATGCGTGCAAAGAGAATGGAAGAAAACCCCGAGTGCCGTCGCGTCGTCAACACTGCTCTAACTAAGGAAGAGAGCCAACAACTTAACATGTTAGAGAAGTGTAGACGATTGTGTTCGGGTTTTTCGTCCATTCTCTTTTGTACTCGTTGGTTTCAACATATGATTTTTCTAAATTTACATCAAAGCTTAGACAGATTAGATTCCTTTAATCTTCATATGTTATAATTTCAAAGCTAACTGAGTATAATCTTAAACTGACTTAGTAGCATGAATAAAGATGGTGTACGTTAAAGTCGGGCGCGGACGACTTTGGGATACCCTGCACCACCACATTGCAATTGAATCCGATATATTGCTGAAGAACTCCAAAAGATATTTTATTTGCCAAATTAGGTTGCGATATTTCCATAAACAAACAAAAAACAGTCGAATTTTGCACCAAACGCTTTTTTTTACCGATCGGTCCTATGGGAGCTACATGATCATGATCATGATGTTTTTGAACAAATTTGGTATAGTGATTGGGAGCTCTAAAAAACTTCCGAGTTCCTTTGGTTACGATATCTTTACAAACAAACGAAACACAACTAATTTTGTGAAAAAAACGATTTTTTGACCGATCTGTCCTATGGGAGCTATATGATATAGGCAATCGATTTAGATCAACTTTGGTACAGTGATTGGGTACTATAAAAGACTTCCGAGTGACCAATTTGGTAACCATATCTAATAGAATTATTTATCTAAAACTTTTGGGGTTTTGCGAGGTGCTCTGAAACACCCCTATATCAAAAATATAAAATATCTAATCTGAAAATTTAGTTGCTCTAGATCTTACCATCACTGAGACAGACAGGCAGACAGACGTAGAGACAGACAGACGGACATGGGTGTATCGACTTCTCTAGTTACCCTGATCATACTTTAGGTAACTTTGGGGGGTCTCCGATGTCTCTTTCTGTATGTGACATACATTTTCGGCTTACAAAAACTTACTATACCCTTTGTACCATAAGGTACAGGGTATAAAAATATCAAGAAACAGACAAGCTTTTGAAACGGACACCAAAAATATTTAAAATACTAGAATACTCACAACTTTTTCCAAAACTAACACCAGAAATTGTTGCTTGATATTTATTCAATTGTACGTTAGATTCAGCATATTATTTATTTATTTATCCATCCAATTTAAATTGTATGCCGTAGCAACTCAGCCAACAGTCATAGATCATTTTAAACAAGAAAGGAACATATTCAATTTTAACTGACAAAAGAAACAATTTTTTTTTTCTCTATCAATTGTTGTTTTTTTATTTGTTGATAATTCAAAGTAAACTCATTTAAATTAAGCATCATGATGATGATGCTCTGGCTTTTTTTTTAAAGTATTCGAAAACAACTCAAAGTATTTGGTGAACTTTTCATCGACTGCCGTTGTATCATGAATAGCCTTTATTTTCGTGACCATCTCCATATGACTCTTTTCTTGCTCTGGCGTCCACGATTTTTTATGCTCTTCGAATTTCTTATAAAACTCCTCAAAGAATTTATCAAAGCGCGTCATCAAACCATCCTTGACATCGTTTATTCCTTCTGATTCTAATGTGGTCCATACTAGAATCGTTTCCTTATCGGACTCCACATCCTTGTGAGATGTATTATGGGCATTAACTATATCGAGATAACAAGAAAATACTAGAAACGTATCTGGTTCGACCGGTTCGTCTTCTTTTACTGGTTTCATTGTGCCAGCTTTCTCAATGAAATCCGTGAATGTTTGTAGCTTAGTAGTTAGGACCTCATTTTTCTCCTTGATAGCTGCCAATTCCTTAATAGTTTTCTCGAAAACTTCCTTGCCATGTTCAATGCCGTACATAGCAATTTTACCAAATTCCTTTGTGGCAAATTTCTTCGGTGATGAGACTTCAGCAGATCCCTCACAGGACGAGGTGCTAACGTCATCGCCAGCCACAACGCACTATTGATTGGGAGTATCCTTAGCATACTTATTTAACAGCACCTAATTTTGTACTTACCGTAGCTAGAACTGTGATGGTGAGCAGTGCCAATAGTGTTTTGAGTGTCATTTTTGAAGATTGCTGAAAGTTTCCATAATACCTCTATTTATAGTTGCACTCTAAGCAAAACAAATGTTTGTTTTTTGGCGGGTCATGATGCCAGATGTTTTCAAAAATTATCAGATAAGAACTGTCGTTACCCGTAATTAAGCGTGGCATGATATTTCAAAAATTATTTATAGTAAACAGACGCTTCACCTGAATCACGTTGGCACCCACTTTATGCAAGATACAGACTTACTAGCCATGGCGCACACATTCTAAAAGGCAGACTTACTAGCCATGCCACACGTTGGCCTCCAAATTATGTAATGTATATGAGTCTCTTTGAGCGCCAAGCTATATAAAGTACCGAAAGTACGTAGAATAACGAAACCCTGATACCTTATACCTCTTAACATAATAGAGCCAAACTTACCCACAAGTCCACAAATCCCTTATCGAAACAGATGGACCAAGGGCTTATGTCTACATAGGTGTAAGTAAGTCCTCTACGCTAGCAGATATGGGCTAATGTTGTACAACACACATAATACATACATAAAAAATGAGTATATAAAAAAACTACATATATCATAATTAATCGGTAAATATAATATATATACAGAGCCGGTCAAAAAAACTTGACCGATGACGAATAAAAAATTTTTCGACTTTTTACTCCTATTACATGTACAATTTTCTTCGGGGTAGGCTGTAACCCCTAGAGGATAGCGAACGCCTTCCAGATATGGGTGGTAGGAGGGAAATGAAATACCTCCCGCGTACCAAACAGTCGGAAGATGGAAAACTACCTAAAAAATTCCTTGTTTGCGAGCTGGCCATTGCATATTTATGGAACCAGGTTGCGAGCGGAGTTGTCCGCTTGGGCAGGAGTGGCTGAAGAACTTTAAAATAAGTCAACGAAGTTACTGTTCTGAAAAATAGTTTTTTCATCATCGTTAAAGTTTTTTTGACCGGCAGTGTAAATTAGAATATAAATAAATCAGATGAACTTATTTAGCTGTGCAGCATTGTAAATTATTAAATGGGAACTTTAAAGAAAAGAAAGACGTGTAGAACTATAGGATGAGTTAGTATGTATCTATATTAGTGTCAGAGAATTATTGGCTTTTAAGACTTAACATTATTTTTATAGGTTATGGTTAATGTTACACATCACTACAAAAAGTGGACGCCATATATGAAAAAATTCTACTCAGGGAGTGTTTACTTTATTAAATAATAATTTTTAAAAATGCTTAATTGCTTAATTGCGGGTAAGACTTCTTATCAGATAATTTTTGAAAATATCCGGCATCTTGACCCCGTCAAAAAGAAAAAACATTTGTTTTGCTTAGAGCGCTAGTATAAATAGAGGTCTAATGGAAACTTTCAGTACACTTCAAAAATGGCTCTTAAAACACTATTGGCACTGCTCACCATCTCAGTTGTAGCTACGGTAAGTACAATATAAAGTGCTGCTAAATAAGGATACTAATGATACTCCCATTAATAGTTCGCTGTGGCTAGTGATGACGTTAGCACCTCGTCCTCTGAGGGATCTGCTGAAGTCTCATCACCGAAGAAATTTGCCATAAAGGAATTTGGAAAAATTGCTATGTACGGCGTTGAACATGGCAAGGAAGTTTTCGAGAAAACTATTAAGGAACTGGCACCTGCCAAGGAGAAAGATGAGGGCCTAGCTACTAAGCTAAAAAAATTCACAGATTTCATTGAGAAAGCTGGCAAAGTGGAGCCAGTGAAAGAAGACGAACATGTCGAACCAGAAACGTATCGAGTATTTTCTTCCTATCTCGATATTGTTAATGCCTTTAATACGTCTCACAAGGATGTGGAGTCCGATAAGGAAACCATTCTAGTATGGACCACATTAGAATCAGAAGGAATAAAAGAAGTCGAGGATGGTTTGCTGACGCGCTTTGATAAATTCTTTGAAGAGTTTTACAAGAAATTCGAAGAATATAAAAAATCGTGGACGCCAGAGCAAGAAAAGAGTCATATGGAGATGTTCACGAAAATAAAGGCTATTCATGATACAACGGAAGTCGATGAAAAGTTCACCAAATACTTTGAGTTGTTTAAGGATACTATGAAAAAAAAGACACACCATCATCATTAAACCGTGGAGTTTTTCGAGTTGCTTAATTTAAATGAGTTAACTTTGAATTATCAACAAAAAAAAAACGACAATTGAAAGTGATGAAAAAAAATGTTTTTTTGTCAGTTAAAATTGAATATGTTCCTTTCTTGTTTAAAATGATCTATGACTGTTGGCTGAGTTGCTACGGCATAAAATTTAAATTGGATGCTATTTGTATTTGCGATCCAATCTCTCTCAAATAAATAAAATTTTAAATGTAACGTACAATTGAATAAATATCAAGCAAAAATCTCTGGTGTTCTTTTTGGAAAAAGCTGTGAGTATTCTAGTATTTTAAATATTTTTGGTGTCCGTTTCAAAACCTTGGCTGTCCCTTGGTATTTTTAGTCATGCAACTAAGTCAGTTTAAGTTTATACTCATTTAGATTTGAAATTATAACATTTGAAGATTTGCCTAAGCATTGCTGTAAATTTAAAAAATCATATGGTAAAACATTCCAAGTAAATGTAATTTGGTACGCCACTATTATCTTTTTTTTTTTTTTTTTTTGTTGCGAGTAAACACTAGCAGTGCTCTGTAGCTAAAATGTTTGTAAACATAAATGCACATGGAAAATAATTTAAAAAGCACGTTAAAAGCAAAACCTAAACTAAAAAACTGAAACAAAACTAACTGGTATTTTTGTTAAATGATCTTTGAGGTATTTTTTGGCTGCTCGTATACGGTCACACTAGTCACATATCAACAAACAACGTTGATTCGGTTTTCTGCTGTTTTTCTCGTATCGTGCGGATGTATCACGCCTGCGCGCTGTTTTCATTTCAAATAATTTGTAACGAATTTTTCGGTGCGTTGAACGCGTTGCGTATTTTTTTTAAAACTAAATTAATTAAGCGCAAACTATTTTATTATAAAATAAAAGCCGGTTGCTGCCAAAAGTGTACAGTCCAACAGGTCTACTTTTGTGTGTGTGTGTGTGAGTGTCTCTGCTGCTGCCTTGAAAAGGGCAAGCAGGAAAATTCAAGCCAATAAAAGATACATACAAAATACGTGAAAAATTGTATGTGTGTGTGTGTTGTGTGCTAAGTTGCCGCTATTTGCAATAAACAAACAAAAAGCATTTATTGTTATTGGTCTTAACTGTGTGAAATTTTGTTATTTAAACAATTAGCCGCAGTGTTTGCTAACGCGTGTGCTTTATTTTTTTTTTTGTTAATATATGGCGTCGGAATGCGGCAGCGCAAATATTTCTGCAAATATTTGTTGTTGGCGTAGCTAGACAGATACTGCGCAGCAGCGGCAGCAGCAGCTTCTTGTGTGGCAATTGGCCAATGTTTATGAAAAGAAAATAGAAATAAAAACAAAATGCGAAAAAACGTAAAAGAGAACGCCGCGCCATTAACAACAGCAGCAGCAACAACAACAAAAATTCGCAATTGCGCATCGGGTGCGTGTGTACGTGACTGAGTGTTTATGCGCGTGTGTGCGTGAATTAGAAAGAAGCAAAAAAAGGAGTAAATACGCAACTGCGTAAATAGTAGTAGACTGCGCAGACAGACTACATAAATATATATAAGTGAAGTTTAATAAGGTGTACAGTTAAAAAAAGAAAAACAAATAGAACCAATAAAAGGTAGCAAAGCAAGTTTGGCGTACTTTTGGATTACAAAAATAAGGTAACTAATGCATAAATGTAGCTTTTTTTTTTTATAAATCTAATGTTACTCCCATTTTGTAATGTTACGTTTTTTGAACTAGCCACCCACTTATTAACTACTTTTTTCCCCTCTACGTACAAACCCACACGCCTTGCTCCTATTTTATAAACGCCTACGGCAGTGGCGTAGGCAGCATTTTGCAATGGGGAAGACTTAATATTAAACTATATTGCTTTCGTTTTGGTAGTTATATTTTGCTTTAAAAATATTTCATATTTAAATTTTTTGTATGTTTTAATGTCACATTTGCTAGTGTTAGTCTTTGCCACTACAATGTTAATAGTTAATTTTGTGGCTGATGGCCTATTACAAAAAAAAAAGAATTTTTGTGATCCAAAATCAAGTAAAAGAAGAATACTGAGATGGGGCGAGTTTTTGGACTAATTGAAACAAAAAGTCTGTTTTCCGGTTCATCTAGTTTATTAAAAACCAATAATTTGTTAAATTGAACGATATTTTTTGATTTAAGATCATACTGATAAAAGCTTAACCAAGCACGACCACTCCGTGGTGTCCTCTGCTTAGCTGCTCTAATTGCAATCGACTGCAAGGATAGTAAGTAGTATATCAGTATGTAATCCGTTAAAAGTTTGGCTGAAGAAGAATTAGTCGTTCTAAGTTCCAAATCGCTATAAGAGGAAGCGTAATAAAAATTTTTAAGGCGAAGACTACTTAGGGTTAATGATCAGATCGATGCTTCTACTATCTGTATTCTGGAATTTCTTGACTATAAAATAAAGCAGTGTATCTAGAAATTCTTTTATCAGACTAAGTATGGCAATGCAACGTAACTATTTTTATTCAGGAAGTTTTAGTCTATAAAATAAACCAGTACTTTAGAATCAACAGAAAATGCATGTGGCTACGCACCAAGCAGTTTTTGATAGAATTCATTTATCATCAAAATCTTAATGCATAATGATCTCTCTTTAAAATCTACAAAGTACTATTTCAGACTAATAACCAAATCGGTGCGTCTAAAGGTGTATTTAGTTAAGTAAGCCAAATTATCTGTAGTCTACAAATTGTCTATAAATTTATCCACCGCATCTAAAGATCAAACAGTCCTTTGGGCTCGAGCGACACTGCATGCTCCAGCAATATTATACAGATCTAAAGATTTCAAAACAAAGTACTAAAATGTGCAGCATCGATCTCGAACGCGATCTTGGCATCGAGTCAGTTGGTACCTCAATACAAAAAAAGTCTCAAAATGATCACTACAAAATCTAAAAAAAGTGCTATAAGCTGTAAGATTTAATTTTTTCGTCAGCACATTCGTTTGCGTTTGGTCTTAAAGTTAACAGATCAAATTTAAGTTCTGATAGAATAAATAAAATTATTCCTGATCGTAAACCAATAGTTACTAAGTATATAGTAAGTATGAAGACTTTGATTCTCTTGAGTTTTTCGCTTAATGGACTTAATCAAAGGCGTCCCAACTCTTCGGCAACAAAAGTTGATAAATATTATTATATTTATGTATTACAATTAGTACTATTAAAAATATGAGAACAGATTATTGAAGCTATAGCGAATACGCCTTAGGCTTTAAGTAAACATATAAAAATTTCTACATTTATTTTATTTTATTTTTTAAATTTCCGAATCAGTAAATTTATTACAAATTCAAAATTTGTTTAATTCATTTTTTATGTTGAGTATTTTGGCTCCTAAAATACTAGATGGTGAGAGGATTGATCCCTTAAATACCACCCCAACTACGCCACTGGCCAGCTCATTCGCTAGACTGCTGACTTCATAAACCAAACAACTTTACAAAATTAACTCATATCTGCCCTTCCCTTGGCCTAAGAATAAATTGCTCTATACTGGCGCACAGATACGCCCACTTTTGCTTTGCGCCGGCGCGCCCACTGGTTTTTTTGTTGCTGTTGTTTTACTTGGTTTATCTGTTTGTGTGTACTATGTGGCATAAAAAAGCCATGATGGCCCATCAAACGGACATTTGAACCCATTTCCACTTATCTTGACAACAATAAAAATAAGTAAAAATCAATTTCCAAAGCAAGTAACAAAAGCAGGACAACACACATGATACAAAAAAAAAAAACAACATACACACAAAATAGTAGAAATCTCTAAAAACAACAAGCATTGGGTTAAGAATTTCTTTAACAAAGTTGGTTCGCGCGGGTCGCTTGAATTGACAATAACATCAATTTTGAGGCATTTATATGCGCCAATAAATTTCACAGTGAAACAAGAGAAAAACAACAACAACAGCAGCGCAACAACGGTGCAACAACAACAACAACGAATGAGGCAGCAGAAAAGATACACGACAACGTTCAACAATAAGACAAGATCAAACAAAACCAAATACAAGTTGCCGCAGAGGAGTCCCAACAGCAGCAGCCGCTGCAGCAGCAACAGGTAAAATGCTGCAACAGCAGCAGCAGCGCTGCCTCAGAGAAATGTGCAGCAAATCAATGCAGTGCCTGCGTGTGTGTGTGTTGGTGAGTGAAAGAGCGCGCCGCAGCAGAGCTAAAAGTGCAGCAACAGCGAGCAACCTGTTGCTGCTGCTGTTAGAAGCGCGGCAACAACAAAAAATGTTAAGTCAATTTGGTTTATCGAAAAACTGTAACTAATACGAGGGCTGGCTTTTATTTACCGGGAAAAATAAAATAAAAATTTTTATGTACCCTGTACATTTACGGTCAATGATAATGTAAATTTGTGTGCTATATTTAAAATAGCTTGAACTGGCTAAGTAAGCTCAAGAGCGTTTCAAACTGTTTTCAAAGTTGTGACACATTGTCACAAAAGTTATGTGATGTTTGCAATTTAAGTATGCAACATGTTTGTTAGTATAGATATTTACGGCCTTAAGTTGTGGTATTTTTCATTAAAGGCCTTTACGCAGTTCGAAATATTTCGCACGGAATCACAAAACTTCATTTTAAAAAAATTTATAAAATTGAGAATTTCTATATTCGAAAGAAATGACATTAAAAGTACTTAATTTATAAAAATTAAATGGTTATCATATTATTAATATGCAAGATAATGCCAAAAAATGTTGTATTTGAGCCTAATAACTATCGACCTTTTCTAAAACCCAATCCTTGTCTTCGTGTTCTCAAGTCTACAGATTTTAACACAAACTTACCTTTAACAAATTACTCTACAACGATTTTTTCTATATTACAAATTTCTGTATAACGAATTTTCTTTAGAACAAACCAAAGGGAAGTTCGATGCTATAACTTCTTTTTTGAAAAGTAGGTGTAGGATATGGCAACGACTGGACTGATTCACACTTTTTTCCTACAAAAAGCAATGCTTGAAGCAGTTTTTCAAACACTTTTGCTACTTCGAATATGGCAACTCAAAAATATGGGCTTTAAAAACATCCACAGACTAATTCAAAAGTAAAAACGTTTTACTTCGAAATTAGTTTTTAATGTGCGGAATTAAAAGGAAGTTATTCAGCTGTGTACCAACTTTTTCAACTCATTTAGAAAATAAATTGATACTTCTTTAGTAGGATGGAATAGGGTTGAAAAAACTCTCTTGTACAAAAATGTGCGGGTAAGCTCGCTTTATTGGATAAGAATTATTTCTTTTCAGGTGGTTCGTTTTCCCAAATTTATTATGCACTAAGAAAAAATCAAGAAGTTGAGGTTTCAAAAGTACACCAAGAGCGATTTTTCTATTATTAAGAGTACAATTCTTATTTCAAGAGCTTTTTTTTGTAAAAAAAAAATGCTATTCCCCCTTTCATGATGCATTTTAATGTTTCGTATCGAGGTGAAACTTACATTGTGCACACCGCGTGAGGTGTGGCTATCACATAGTGTAAGTTTCACCTTGATACGTTCACTCATACGAACACAATCGGTACCACACTGATTTTTTTGTTGACGTATTTATATTGTATATAGATTATGCAGGATTGTAGATCGTTTTTCTGACAGTATATCTTAACTCGAAAATGTTAACAAATTCTAGGGAGAAGCAAACTTGATTTGAATAAATTCGAACTTGTATCTAGATTGAATCATTTTTCTGAGTGTATCATTTAAAATGGGTCCCGAGTTTGATAACAATTTAACTCCATTTTTTTGGCCACTCGTACGAGTACACTCACCCATAGTATTCTTAGGCTACAAAATGTCTAGCAAAACGTTTTGACTAGAATTGACTGTTCCCAAAACAAAAAAGGCAGCCCTCGGGACTGCAATAACAGCAACTAAGTTCGTTGCACGGGCCAAAAAAAAAAAAAAAGTAAATTTTGTCAATGAAATTGTCGTAAAAACAAAACTTTCTTTTTGTTTTTTTTTTCTTGGGAGGGAAACTTGTCGTTTGCTCTTTGCTGCTCTGTTTTGTTTTCTGTGTCTCTTTTTTTTTTTCTTAATTTATAATTGGGCCCATTTCATTTCATCGCGCCTGCTGCGTATCAGCTTCATGGTCCATTAAGACAATTTACGTAGTCGCCCCCTTGCTACCATATGAAAATTACCGCTCCCAGAAACTGAGATCCAGCCAACAAGGAAAAAGGGCGGCAACGTATTGCGTGGGAAGTTTGGTATTTTGGTATTTTTTATGATTAAGTGTTTGCGGCGTTTACATGTGTGTGTGTGTGTTAGTATTTGTGTGATCTTGCTTCTTGATTTCCTTTTATTGAGCTGCAACTAGCTTGCCGCAACAAGTGTCCCAGTTTAAAGAGTTTGCCATAGCTGCCAGATAACTAGATAACTAGCTACCGCTTGGAACTAGTTTAAGTTTCCTGTAGAGACAACTAGAAAATATTATAAGAAGAAGCAGTCAGAAAGAAAAAAAGCTTTCTTTGTCCAGCGAATGTTTAAATACCCTGCCACATTCTATAGCTGCAAGGATTTTTCATCGGAAGTTTTAAGTTTTGATTTGGAAATGAAAAAATGGTAATGAAATTCGTTTGGAGTGATATATTTTTTTATTTGAGTATTATGTGAATAATAATAATAATTTCCCTGACTGACTATTTTGGCAGACGCCCCTGGGCGGAGCATGGGGATCTCTATTAATAACTGTTCGAAGAGAACAGGGACCTACAGTTTATAGCCGAATCCGAGCGGCGGTGTCTGGAATTATAGAGATTTTCTTGGGCAAATAGCGTCTTTGAGCTAGCGATGCCAGTGCTAGGTAAATGTACCAGTGCTTCTGCGGGGAATCGAACCACCGACCACCAGGTTGCAAAGCGAGTACGCTACCGATGGAGCAGACTGCCAAGTGCACCGGCTATGACCTGGAGAAGGACTATCGAAAAAGAATTAACAGAAGCACGTTACACATGGAACGACATATGTAGAGAAGGACCCAACAGAGTGAGATTTAAAAGAATCGTTGCGGCCCTATGCCCCACTAGGGGAAATGGAATCTAAGAAGAAGAAGACGCTACCGATGGCCAGATTATGTGAAAAATAACTAGTAATTATTTGACCTTTTTGTCATTCTTTCATGAAATTTTATCACTTTTTTTTCCTTTGAGTTGTTCTTTTATTAAATTTTATCACTTTTTTCCAAATTTGAGATTCAATTTCACGTATTTTACTTCTCGTGCTAGGGTCTTATGGGCATTTAACAATCACTCTTTGTTTTTCTGTAGATTTTTAACGTACTCATTCATTTACATTAAAATACAATTTTGTGGAAAATTCACATACCTATTCATTGATCCAAATAGAAAATTGTTGAATTTTTGATGGCTTCAATTAGCCAAATTTCGGAACATGCAAATCTGGGTACTTCTGGATTTTTTTTGTTAACAGGATTGGTATTTTCAGAAGTATGATCGTGACTTCGTATTTTTTGTTACATTTGTCGAACACTTCACCCATAAGGTAATTTTTATTTACCCGCAGCTCAGATGTGCTCCTATCCACAGCCTATTGTGGTTTTTGGCAGAAAAGTTGAGGGACTCCTCCAATCCGTTGAGGGCTAGGGGGTCTCCTACGCCTGGCCTGAGTGGTCGAAGATGTTAAGTTGATCTAAGGAGGCTGAAAACAACTTTCATGAGGCAGGAGGAATAAAGTTCAATTAAAAGTATATGATACAAATTGTTAAAAGTCGAGCATAATAAGCGATATGTATGTAAACCCTAGGTGGTAGCACATAGCATCTAGGAACGTTAGTCATAGTCAAGGGAAGTGTAAAGAACCTTGGTGGTGGAATCGAATACAACACACCTGGTTTTGTAAAGACTTTAGAAGTGAAGAATATTTTGGGTTCATGAATAACACCCAAATCTGTGCTACGTTCACTTTGTTGAAGAATTTCTTTACAAATCAAGGCAAAATATGTACAGTGACTTCATCTTCGTTTAGTGCTTTAAATTCTTCCTAGCTTGGTTTTTTTCTTATTATCTTTTCTTACTTTTAAATCTGTCAGTAAATTGGAAATTGTATAAAAGTTCATTCAAATCCATCTCATACGGTTTCTTTCTCTGTTTCATACACACCATTCATTCTTACAAATATCAGACCAAAATGCATATGCCCTATAAAAGTGTGTAGAATTGGAAAGAATTGGAAGAAAAATCTCACCAACAACGCCGTCGTTGACGACGCCAACGCCGCCACACATAGAGAGCAGGCCAGGCGCAGGCAGCACGCTTTTTTTTTTTTTTTTTTTTTTTTTTGTGCTTTCCTTGAGAAGACGCATGGGCAGCGTGGTGGAGCGCAGTTATGTTGCTGCTTCTGCTGTGCCTTCCATTACCGTTGGCAACATTTTCTCACACAGTGCACAGCAAATATGTTGCAGCCAGCTTTTTGCATTGGCGCGCCTTGAAATGACAACGGCAATAAGAGGTGGAACGAAAAGATTACAGTTGCGCGCGTCTTTCTGGTCGCCTTAAAAAGTGCGCTGTACAACACTATTACTGCACTCACTGCTCTCACTCTTTCGATCACTACTTCTATCTCTCGCTTACACCCCAACTGGCTTGGACAATCGCAAATGCCTGCTCATTTGTAGACTGCACGTTGCAGTGGCACTTAAAGTTGCTGCCATTGTTGCCATCGCTGTCGGAATGTTGCTATGCTTGCTATCGCCGCTGCCTGTCATCAAGTTTGTTGTCGTTTTTGTACTCTTTTCGAGAGTATGTTAAGTTTGCTCTACTGTTTGAAGCTCGTTGTAGTAGAAGTGCATTGGTTTATTTCTTTTTTTATTTATTAGTATGTATATTGTTTATTAATAATATTTAATTTGTTGGTGCATACAATTCACAACTCATTAAAGCAATAAGTGCGTTAAGATGAGACTTTTTCAAGAACTGTTGGCTTAATTTATTTGTTATACTCTTTGTTTATTTATTTTTATCTTGTTATTTTGATCTGAACAATCAGTCAGCTTAACATTCTCTTTAATATATAAAAGAGAGGTGTTTATAATAATGTATATAATAAAATATAAATATATAATATAATGTATATAGAAAATGTGGAAAATAAGCAAATTATGTGAGCCAATACCAGCCCAAAAAAAAAAAATGTAAATTTTTTTATTGCTCTATTTAACTCGTGCTTTGGCACATCAACTAATTATTTTGAAGAAAACAATTTACCTAGTGAATGTTGCCAAGAATTCCTAAAAATCATGAAAATCAATGAGATTGAATTAGAAAGTGATTCATTATTTCACTTATTTTTTGTTTTGCAATCAAAATCTTCTGGCACTGTTTGATTGATGCATAACCTGAAACCACTTAAATTTGGCTAAATAAAAAAAGAGTAACCTGTAATAGCCCTGAATTAATAAAATTGAAAAAATAAAATCAAGATGATAAAAAAGTTGCACCTGTAAAAGCTTAAGCGTAAACATTAAATTAAATGAATATAATGAAAAAAAAAAACGATCTGTGTTAAAACACACCATCTAAGTGTATATAATTTTCGGTTTCCCGAAATTAAAAACTTCCGCTATATTTGTTGTTGCTTTTGCTACGGCTTTCATTAGTGACCTCTAAAATCTTGAGTTTAATAGATATTTACATAAAATGTAACTGCAAACTGCTGCAAATTTCTATCGCATGCGATTTAAATATCGCAACAGCTTTTAGCTGCCTCATTTAACACTTTGTTGCCGTTGTTATTGCGACCAAAACAAGTTTGTGCCACGCAAAATAGTACAAATAATGGCATAAAAGTTTATTAGAAATTACAAACAACAAACACACGAAAAAATCAACAAAAATTGAAATAAAAAACGAAAAAAAAAACAAAAATTCCAAAACGCTACAGAAATAAATGTGCTTAGAAATTAGAAAGTACGCTGCGGTGTGAGTATAACTCGATTTGTGACTGTCATAAATGGCGGAAATTGTGGGGCTTGCCGGCAGCCGCAGATGCTGCCGTTGCTGCTCCTGTTGTTGTTGTTGTTGTTATGAGGGCAGTTTAATAAATAAGTGACTTGTGGAATTTCATCTGTAAATAGACTACTGTTAAATAATTTAGAAAGTTGCGTCATTTATTGACATCTGTAAATAGACTACTGTTAAATAATTTAGAACGTTGCGTCATTTATTGATATTGAAAGCAGATGAACTTTTATTAAATCGTTATCATCATCATTAATCCTTCAACGAAAACAAGGAAAGGCTTGACAACAGTTAAAAAGTGGTTGACTGAAGTCTGATTTGCTTGGATCAGTACAATGTCAAGTCGCCAAAAAAAGAGCTAATCAGAATTAATCAATCAAATCCTGTGAATAATATTGTACGATAGGAGATTAATGAATACTCAATTGAGCGCGTAAATCATACTTTACATAAGTGGTTGGCAGTCTCTCAATTTATGTAACACGCTTGGATAGGGCTCAAAATTCTGCCGCAGCGCAGTCGGCACATGCACAGTGTAAGTGTGACAATTTACTCTCTCGTTTTTGCTTGATTGTCGTTCTTCTGCGCTGCTTACTCATACAAAGAAATGTTTGTTTGTATGGGTTTTGCTCACAACTGAAGTAAATTTTACATGAAAATATGGACATAAACAAAATATGGTGCGGGGACTCATGGGACTCCCATTAGGAACGAAGTTCCTTCGTCTTATCCTTTTTTTTTTTGACTACAAATAATGTTAGTTTTATTTAATATTATATTAAACACTCAGAATTAAATAAATTTAAAAATTATAAGCTTAACGGAACGTTTCATATTATATACAAATAAAAACTAAACCTGGGACCAGGGTACGAAAACAAACGAAACTTTTCACAAACGTTTTGTCCAAAGACACAAACTTCCCTTGTTTAGCTCACTAATTCGAGTACTTTTCGGAATGTGTTTGGTTCGTGATCACAAACAGTACAAAAACAATACAAACAAACTTTATTTTTATATTCATTCGTTCGAAAAAGGAATTTTCGTGTCGTTTGCTTTCGTACTCTGCTCGGGTCTCGAGCCGACTTTAAAAATTTCGAGCCCAATACTCTACCAATTTAGCCACCCTTGTATTTGCTTTTGGCACATATTATTGTAGTCAATACACTCACGCATATACACAGCATATCTTATTTCGTTACGTGACGATTGTTTCTGTTAATTTCACTTCGTTCAAGAACTACCTACTAAAAGGCGGCAATGTTCAACCACAATTTTGTAGTCGTGAACGAAATATGAATCGATTACACAACACCAGATCCTAAGGAACAGACAAATCAGTGGAATTCCCAGGGTGAACATGCACAAAACAAGGTCAAGGTGGGTCTGTTGGCCAATAAGGTCACGGCGACAGTTGGCCAGTATTATGCAGAGCTTTTAGTATTTCGGCATTAAGGACCATGAGGAAACCTTTCAGAGTCGAAGTTCCCAATAACGACACCTCCACACTGAGTTTTTTAATATGACAAATTTTTTTCAAGTACTTGATGCTCAATGATCTTTTTATAACGAATTTCTGTTATACGTATTTTCTATACATATAACTGCTATGGCGCGAGTTCGTCGTAGTTCATTTTACTGAACAAGTTCAATTGTTCTTTTTTATTCAGTACACGAAGTCGTACTACTCGTTCAGTTGTTCGTTCTTATTCATATGTCCATTGAAAACATTCGCACCAGCTGCTGGTATATGTGCTCGCTTCTACCAGCTGGAGGGGGTTTCCATACGAAGGAGATCATTCGCTGTTACGAACTTAAGGCCATTGGCAAATAAAAACTTTTCTCAGTTTACCTTTCCGTTGGCACAAGTGCTGACGGGTGTTTCGTTTTTTGCAGAGCTTCCATTTAGTACTTTTTGAGTCTTCCAATGCATCAAAGTTTAAGAGACATTTTATATTATACCATAATTATACCAATTTGGAATAATGAAAATGGAATGAACAACTGTATATGAATAGCATAAGAACGAACTGTATAAGAATAGTATAAGAACGATCAACTGTATAAGAATACTATATTATAAGAACGAACAACTGTACAAGAACGAAGAGCTGAATGAGAACGAACAAAGAACTTATTCAGTTCGTTCTTTTAAGTGTTTTAAGTTCTTTTTTATTCATTCGTTCATGAACAACCCAACACTATTTCCGAGTATTTCACTTCTGCTATTTTTACCTTTATGCCTCGTTGTTAAGGTTGTTCACGTCGCTTGCCTTTTTGTTCTTATGCCCGACAAAGTATACATCCCAATCGTTGCGATTGCAAAAAATAATTATTTTTTATTCGCCGAATAAATTTGCTCAGAATAAGAAGAAACCTTTTCGGATTGGCTTGTTCAATTCAGTATTCAAAACCACACATGTCTGTAAGTTGAAAAAATATTTGAAAAGTCACCACTAACTTGTTAAGCTGCCCTCGTATTTTGTTGTCGTTGCTGCTGCTGCGCTACTCGGCTGACTGGCTTTGACTGGCGGCTGCTGCTGGCTTGACTTTCTTGCTTTCTACTGCCAATCTGGCTAACTTGGCTGGCTTGTCTTGACTTGACTTTGGCTTAACTTGGCTTGCTTTGGCTTTCTTGCCTATAATTTGTGCCATCAGCATTTTGTCGTCGTTATCGTTAGCGGCAGCAGCGGCAGCGTCAGAGACAGAAGCAGCAAACAGCAGCGCCAGCGTCAGCAGCGTCAGTGGCAGTGGCAGCAATGAGGCGTGCGTTTTGACATCTCTGCTGCTTGGCTGAGTTATTAAGCTTGGCCTCTATAATTACCAAGCACATCGTGCAACAATTACTGCCTCACATTTTGACTGCCAATATGTATATATAAGTATATTAATATTTATACACTTTAGCTAGTGCTTGGTACTATAAGTATGCCATTAAGTTTGCAACACAGTAAAAAAAATATCACTGGTCAATTTTGCTGCAGGACTGTCATGACTAACAAGGTCACTGCTAAATCGCCTGTAGATTATTTTGGTTGCTGGATCCAATTGGACCAAAGCCTACTACCAAAGTTCTATAATTTAAGGGAGTAGAGTAGGTCTAGGAGTCTGATTCCCCTTAGATCTGCAATACTGTATTGGTACAGTGCAGGTGCTGGTATTATAGACAGGTTATTAAGTTGTCAACACATACATACAACTTTTGTGAGGAATAAGACTTTCGGTCATGTGTGTTATGGTCAATAACCAAATGTCTTCTGTTGGGTGTCTTTTATAAAAAGGCTGTTCAAAAACTAACCACAAATAATAAGAGGGTGGACCTGCATTTCAGTTCTTCCCTGTTATCTCATTGTCTTTCTACGGCACTGCACCCCAGTTGTTGAAAGCACTAAAACCTACTTCTTCCTTTTAAAAAGGTATTGCTTATGTTACAGTCGAGCATGACCGACTTCGATACACCCGTTAATCAGTTGGCGCATTCCATTTTTATTAAAACTCAGATATAGTGTGAATGTGATTTTTCTTAGCACTAACATGAGACCTCGGGTGAGGTCTGAGTGTGCTTTTTAAGAAATTTGTCGCTAGATTATAAATTTCTCGGATCAAGAAGTTTTTGGCTGACATAGGAAGAATGACAACTTTTATTTAAACAGCTATCAAGCTATCTTTACTATTATACACATGATTCATTTTTAAATATGTGTGAAAAATTAGAACACAGTAGCTTTAAAATAGTAAGGATAAAAAGTGTTCTGATGTGAGGGATAGTAGAAGAATGTTAAAATAAACTTGATAAGCATTACTAATTTGGAGACTCTAGCTTTTAAAGCTATGGATACATAAAGTCTTACGGGAGGAATGGACTATATCAAATATTTCGCTCTTGAAAGTAGTAATTCCACACGTAATTTTGGTAAAAGGTCAAAAATCCTAACTCATTTGAAGTATTTCGTTTGAGGTCAGAAATTCTTGAAATGAAATAAGAAAACTTCTGTAGTTATAAGAATAAGAATAAAAAATTTTAAATAGAATTCGATACACACAGTGAATGTCACTACAATGAGTCCAAAAAACCTTAATGGTAAAAAAAACAACAATTAAATAAAGAAATAAAAACAAAGCTTGTTTTTGAATTATGTATATTTAAGACAAAATGATTAGAAATAAGTGATCTTTGATCTTATTTTGAAAATTTGAATTTTTATTGACAGTACACTCTTTCACTCATTTTTAATAAATAAAAATCTTGGTTGAAGATGCAAATATTTTTGATGAAAACCTCTCGTTTCGAGATTATATTTTTCGCAGCTATTATTGTAAAAATGACTAACGCCTTATTATATAATCTTTAAATTTAATAACTAAGTAGAAAAGGGTAGCCTGAGCACTTAGGATTTAAAAAATCACACTTCACTTGCATTTCGTAAAGTTTAAAATAAAATCGAATTGATTAGCTTTCTATTTTTTTATTTTTTTTATTTATTTATAATTTATGAGCAGCTTATATACTATTGAAAATAAGATAAAAGCTTATTTAAAGCTATAGCTTCTAATTTTTTAATTATATCTTTAAGTGTAAATATGAACTTAATTCAAGTGGAAAATATTTTGTATTTAAATTTTGTGAACTTTTCGAAAGAACATTGTATCTATTTCACTAAAATCATTCGAATTTTTATTAAAATGCTATATCTAACTTTTTAACAATGGGAGCTATATAAAGGGTCATCAATCTTGAGATTTTTTTTAAATAAAAAAAAAACACAAAAATCTCAAATGGGAAAATCTTTATTATCAATAGAAAGAACCGTTCTTGCCATTCACTTTTTTAAAATAATGCCTTTCAAATGTTGGCCGCAAGTGCGCCGTAGCTCGTCCAGGCGGAAGTTCCAATTTTTTCCCAAAGGAAAAAGTCTAACGGTGTGATATCACACGATCTTGGTGGCCAATTCACCGGTCCGGAGCGTGAAATTAATTATTCACCGAATTGGTTCCTCAATGTGTCTATTGTTTCACGGGCTGTGTGGCAAGTAGCGCCTTCTTGTTGAAACCAAATGTCGTCGAGATCTCGGGCTTCAATTTCAGGTAGGAAATAATTCGTTATCATGGTGCGATAACGGTCGCCATTGACGCTTACGGTCTGACCAACGTCATTTTTTAAGAAATATGGGCCGGTGGAATCATCGGAATACGCGCTGGACCGGGGTCTATTCGGTCGAGTGTCATCCAATAATGAATATTGTATCTCAAATTTGTTGATGGTATGGCGAATAGTGATCTCAGTAGGTCGATTATGGCGACCATAAAATGGCCTAAGCTCGCGAAAAACATTTTTTACAGAACGCGAATTTACGTAATATAATTGTACGATTGGTGTAAATTTTTCCATGATGAAATGGCAATGAAAACTGAATAAAAAACAAATGGCAACTTGACAGTACTCCCGCGTGGTTTATCAAAAAAACCTTATTGAAAAAAAACCCTCAAGATTGATGACCCTTTATAAACAACTGCGCTACTTCTACAACTTATAATAGAATTATTAAGTATTTTTATCTCAATTTAAGTTCTAAATATATTTGAAATAAGATAAAAAATAACTACTATGTCCAGAACATTTCGAGCTAATTTCTTCAGAAATCATTTTTTTTACTATTAGAATTTTCGAACTTATTTAAAGGCAAAAATTCTTATTTTATAGTTTGCTCACAAGATGGCGAATTCTTAATTTAAGCACAAAAATTTTTAGTTCTAGACCGACTTTTTTCAAGCAGTCTAGATTTTAAACTATGATTAGGATTATATGTTCTATACCTCAAAGGGTTGGTTAAAAAAATCAAAAAAATTCAACTTTTTTTTTTTTTAATTTATAGAGTATATAAAGTTTGGCGTCCTATGCGTAATCTCACAGTATCTCTCTTTTATTAATTTTTTTTTTTTTGCGGGCCCTTTTTATGACTTATTCAATTCAGCCGAAACCGGCGCTGCTCGAGTTTATTATTACACTTAATGTGACTTGATTTATAACGAGAGCTCCATTGCTGCAACAATTTGCAGCATCAGAGGCAGCCGCATCTCCGGCTACATGCAAACGGCCCATTGAACGTGAGGCTTGGACCCAGCTGTTGAAATACAATTCACAAATCTTGAATGCTTCAGTGAGCTCCTCTGACCAAGGTGACCGTCAACGACAACAACGTCAGCGACCTGGTATTGGGTTACACTTTATGCTGCATGCCTTCATTTCACACAGTTACTTTTTGGGCTTTAGGGAGAGAGGCCAAGTTGGAGCAGAGCGACCCAAGACCCGCCTGATATTTACACGAACTGCTTTTTAATTAGACCATAAATTTTTGCTTTATGTAAAAGTTACAATGCAATTTGCAGTTTATTTCAATATGCGTGCATTTTATGTGCAGTGTATCTATGTAGTATGTACATATACCGGGTGCTCTTATGTATATCACTGCCACATTTTCATAATTCATTTAAGATTTCTTCACAATCCGGAAGTTTCCATATTGTAAAAGCATTGGCCTCGTCATTAACTGGACACCCCGTTGCGTTGTTGTTGTTGTTGGGATTGTTGTGTTGGAAACGGCTTTGGCCAAGAAAGGAAATAGAATTCTTTGCAGCGGCGCACTTTTCCAAAGTCATTTTAATGGTTTCCGCTTTTTATGGTATAACGTGCTGGGTATTATTGGTAAGAAATTAATAGAAAATTAATTGCCATGTATTGGTAATATTCGTTCAGACATATTTATGTTGTTTGTTGTTATGTAATTGATTTTATTTTTTATGGCCCGCTCACGGCTTAGTGCTTTTAGAGTTTTAAAACGTGTAAACGCTTACATAATGCTTTGTTTGTTTATAGCATAAGCTTGAATGGACTTTCTTTTTGGGGAGCCATTTGGGACCCACATGATAGTGCAAGTAAAAGTAGTACCAATGCGGCACTGGTCAGTAAAACTAATCATTTGTTAGATCTAGCTTAGGTAGTTTACACGAGAGAAACCCATTAACTCAAGCGGAGTTGATTTCGGTTTGTTTTGAATTAAAAATAAAACACTTTTAATCTTATCTTCACAGTTTTCCAAAAAAAAGTTGATCTTAAATTTTATAGCCAAGTACAGCAGCTTCACGGTTATCCAAAAAAGTTGGTCTTAAGTTTTATAGACAAGTACAGCATCTGCTCAAGGTTTTCATATTGCTTTTTGAAAAATGTGACAAGCTAGAAACATCTGCCAGATTAGCAGTCTGACACACTTGGAGAGTAGTTCAGTCTGTTCTGATAGTGTAGATTCTGAAACCCCAATCATGTTTTTGAAGAAACTTGTTGTATATCAAGCTATAGTCCATGAGGGCTCAATAGCGCACTACTTCGAGATGCGCTCTGATAAGGAATACTTCAGTATTAAATATAATTTTTACAGAAAGCCGCTCGAAAGATTATCAAATTTTCTAAAGTTTATTTCAATATAATTTGGAACTATTTATACTGATAATATTATTATTATTTATTATTTTTTTTATTTATTTATTGCTTAATTCCCTTAATATACATGATAATATTATAAACTCTATAGAATAACTAACAAAGCATCAGAAAGTTTAGCCGGAGAAGTGTAGAAATTGGGAAAAAATAAAGTGGCCCTCTGGCAAATGGCATATCATGAAAGTGATCTCCGAATATTATTGTTTACTACAAAAAGTTCTACTTTAACCTTGGATCATGGAGGTGTCTTAACATTGATAAGATTTTGGCTAATCTCAAGCAAATTTAAATTTGTGCAGTCACGACTGTAGCATTCTCACACAGATGAAAGCTTTGGGAATTATTAAAACTACAGAGAATATTATGTTCGGGGATTTGTGTACAAAGTGGGTAGGCGACGTAGCCCGATGGTTTATAATATAAATTACAACCCTGCAGCTGAGAAACTAGAATAAAGCTTAACACTGTAAAACAGAATTGAATTCAATTTTAATACGGACATACAATCAGATGCTAACTGCGATCCAGTTGGGGTTTATAACGCATGTCTTAGAGAGGCTTTCAAAAAAAGGACTAAGGAGGTATTTGAACCACACACAAACTGACGGTGTTCCACCGTTTTCCGCTCCTCCAATCAGAAAGAGAGACAAAGACTGCAATCTTTTGGTGGGGATGTTGTCTAGAAGGGAACTATTTAGATGTGTCTGTAAGCCGATGTCCACATTAGGCTGGGCATGAAGCGTTTTAGCGTCTCTTTGTACTCCCCATCACATCAGATGAGTTGCATAAATAAATTCTACCAAGGCAAAAAGCCTATCCAACAAATCAGTAGCTTAAGGTATACCATATAAGTCCTGGGACAAAGTAGGCTAATTGTGTGGATAGTTTGAAGATAAACGGTGGACTTAACCCCCGCTTTTACTGTGATAATATATAGGACAAATTTTTAGGCATTATAGTGCCACTCATATGGCAAGAACTTTCGCTTGGAGCGCTTTAAGCTCTACACTATTTAATTTTAGATTAGATAACTACTCAAAATCATCAATCTATTGATACATCTAAGTCCAGAACTTCAATACATATAAGCCTTGCCAAGGAATTTTTTTTATAAACGACTTTCATTGCACTCTACAAAGCCATTATGACACGTAGGGAATTCAAGTTTGGGCAACGGCTGCAAAAACAATACTGAAGAGAATCCAAACACTCCAAAACAAAGCTCTACGCCAAATAGCAGATGCTCCTTGGTATGTTAGAAAAGAAATCTGCATAAAGATCTTAACATAGCTTTCTTATGGGACATCATAAACAATCTAAGCGGCAGATATGAAAGCAGATTAGAAACTCATCCAAATTCGTTTGCCTGTGCTCTTGCGGGTCATAGGCCAAGGCGAAGACTTAAAAGACTGCACCCTTCGGATCTGAGAAACCGAAAAGTTAAGTAACATCGGAATTTTAAGAAATCAATGAAATGTTACTCACAATTTTTGTAAATCATGTAAATAATTTTTCTTTTTTTTGTTTATTTTGTAAAATAATTCCTTTTAGAACTAGTATCAAAAATTGAAACACATCACACTAGTATAGAGTGTGTAGGCATTTATTCTGTAGTTTATCTATTGGATTGAAGCCTTAGTTCTAATTAGGCGGATTGTTAAATAGGTAAAAAAAAATACTAGATTCAGTGTATTTTGATCTGCTTCTAATTTTTTTATACAAGTTCAAGTCACATAGCTCTTAGCTCTCGATATAACCAATTACTTTAACAAATTTTTCATTTCAATTTCATGACGAGGAAAAGTAACAAATATTTTGGGGATTCCCAAAAATTAAAAACAAAATATTTTTTTTTTATATTTTTTTCCCCGCATTGGTACCTCACAAAGAGGTGGGGCACTGCGACCAGAAATTTTAAGTCCGCCATTCACTCCAGAGTGTCCAGGAACCCAACATAGCACGACTCTGTTTAGGGAAGACAGAAGTTGGAGGTAATTATGGCATTCTTTAACCATCATGGAGGAAATACTCCATGATGATAGTGCCCTGATAGCAGCTTGGCTATCAGAATAAATAAAAATGTTTGCTCCCCTAGTTCCCTTGTGAAGGATACTGTGATACTCTGCATGAAAGACTTTGGTCCAGATTCTGGTGTTGGGTCAACCGACTCCAATACCTACACCCTGTTAAGTTTTGGAACCACCCGCGAACCATTGTTGCCACCGGAGGTTTCCACAGGGAGGTTTCCAAGTCTACCGACTTGGGAAAAGAGATCTAAATTTCTTGTTGTGAAATAATTCCGTGATCATAAGATCTGATCTAGCGCAGATCGATACGTCAGGATGGGAATTAAAGTTCCATCATTTACATTTTAATTTCGAGTTGTTATTAGGTACTTAATAATGATATGTTTTTTTTTTTTATTTATTTATTTATTTATTGCAAAAACTCAAAAATTCATGTATTTTTATATATTGCATTTATCATATGTTTTATTGTCGCCAATCCAGGATGCTGCTGGAGCCATCATTGGGCATGAACTGCCTTAAGGCCAAATCAGGCCGTTAAAACAATGTTGGAAATGTTGTTAGGGAAATAAATTTATCAACGATCGCCTTTTTAATCTTGTTATTGGGTTTTCATTCAGTAAGTTTTTCGCCAGTCTGTTTGTGTGTCTGGTTAGACGCTCATTGTATCGGCTAACGTGCTTGTTGATTTGGATTTCCACGGTATCCAGATTGAGGTCGTGGTGCAGGGTCGAATTTCTTACGTACCAATCGCAACCAGTAATAAGCCGCAATGCCTTATTTTGGAACGTCTGTATACGTAAGCGATTCGAGCGAGCCGCCATACCCCAGATCTGGATAGCGTACCTCCAAGTAGGTGCCACTATTGTGTTATAAAGCGCTCTTTTACATTTTAATTTCGAGTTGTTATTAGGTACTTAATAATGATATGTTATCAATAATTTTAAAAAGACTACACAGCGAAGAATCACCTACAAAATGCAAAAGACTTTGAAACGGTCTCTTTGATGAAGCAATATTGTTGTGGATAACACTCGCTTGTGAGAAAAAACTTCAAGCTTTCTGCTACCATGCGAATACGCTCGAAAGTTCCATTTTATATGAATATTATAATACAAAGATCCATTAAAAACTTGCCCTCAACTTCTATAGAAACCACTGGTTTTGTAAGTAACCAGCTTTTGACCATTCAAAAAGCCTTGCCTAAGACTTAAGCCACTAAGCTTTTCCAGACATTTTTTTTTTTTAAACTTGCTCTCTAATTTCAAAGTTGGATTATATTTAAATTGCCTGAGAAAAAATTGCTTCAAAAATATATTATTTAAATTGTCAGACAAACTGTAATTAAAAACTTGCGCTTCAAGCTTACTTTTACAATTGTAAAAACCTTTGACACAAAGTACCCATTATTATTAACATAGTCTTCAAAGTCATACGTAAGCCTTAAACCTTTGACCCAGAGTACTTGTTATTATTAAGTTTTTCAAAGTCATATGTCATATGTAGGCTTAATTTACACCGCCTTGGCTACAGGGTGAAAGCTGCTTTAAAGGTCTGTTGAAGCAAGGTGACGTAGGGTTGTACTATGCTCATTTTAAAAGACTAGGTAAAGGATACAGTTGAAATTTATTATCACAGAGTGTAGAGGGCGTGATCATAGCAAAGGCTTCTGGAGAGACTGTCTATATCAGGCCGTAACCAAGTAACTGGCTGCCATGGTTAAAAGATGATTCGATTTTATGGTGTCGCTAGGCATTAGTCTCCTTTGATGTCGCAGTATGGAGGATGCGTAATCAAAGCAGATGTTTCTGGAGGGACTATCTGCATCAGGCCGTCACCTGTTAAATGGCTACCATGGCCAGTCAAGAAAAAGAATTATGGATTTAATAGGGACAAAAGTCATGACAGCGTAGAAGAGATGTGATGGAAACGGAGTCTTCTCGAGTTTATATCAGGGTAAAACCCGGCAAAGACAGTAATAAAAAAAAGGCATAAAAATTGTTTGCTCAGTTCATATCGAATCCAAGATGACGTCTTTTAGATGTTCCAATAAATTACAAATTATTAGTAAGATAAGCTTATTTTTATACTATGCTAGATAAGCAGTCAAAAAATCTCTCGCTGCTTTTGAAGCACTTAAAGACATATCTAGCTTAAAAAAAAGGCCAACAGAACTGGTATATGGAACGCCAAACACTCAACTTGTCCAGACAACTCTGCAAAGTATTAAAAACCTGCCCTCGATTTTTATATTCTAGGCTTAGGCAAATTTCAACTTTCGGGCAATCATTCAGTCGACTTAAAATAAGCCATAAAATGTTATTTATATAACGATATTCATTAAGTTTACATAAATTACGTATTTGGTCTAGTTTAAGTCAATATTTAAATCAAATTTTATGCATATTTGTTGTTGTTGGCAATAAAACCAAATATTAAAGAGATTAGCAAACCAGTATCTGGTTTATTACAAGATATTCTATTAAGCAAATTAAAAGATTTTGACAAAAAAAAATTCAATTTTTGAAAAAATGTTAAACATGCGGTGTTGAAGTTGTTGTAACTTTCGAAATATCGCCTGAATGAAATATCTTTTGGCGAAATCTCATTACCACGCCTTTGACGAGTTGGATTTTTGGGGTTTGGCAAGCATAATAACAGAAAACACAACAAGAATAGCCAAGGGGATTATAAATTAACGAAATATGCAAATTTCTATGGAACCAAACTGCCAGTCAAAAAGTCTAACACTTGAAGACGACGGACACAAATTGTAAAACAACATTAATCTTAAACTCAGCATCAACAGCAACAGAAACAGCTAGAATAGCAACAATAACAAAATACTACAACAAAAACGGCTTGTAAAACAAATTCTACACATTTGAGTAACGTTACAAAGATTTTGCCAAAAGCAATGAGAAACTTAACTGAAATCAGGGCCGGAATAGGCCTATGGGAGGGACAAGGGCGCCATTGATTGTCTTAGATTTCGACATCGATTTGCCGAAATATGATAAATAGATAGGTAGACTAATTTTTAAACAAAAGTTATTTATGATTATTTATTTATTTGTGCTTTATTCCCTGTAATAATAATACTAAAAAATTATATTTTTTTTTTTAATTTATTATATTTTTTTTTTTTTTTTGAATTCGCGAAGTAAATTTTTTCTTAAGTCCTCCTTCTTTTCAAATGTAAAATTTGTTAGTATTAATACAGTGTTGCGACTGTTAAAAATAAATTCTGATTCGTTTGGATGACATAATCCCGATTATATTGACTCTCGAAGTAAATTTTTGCTTTAACGCTAAGAAGAATTCGATTCTAGTATGAAGCCCATTATTAATCAATTTAAGTTTTGTGAATGATCTTTTGCTTAAAAAATTTGTCTTTAAGTTGTAGAAAGCTCGATGGAATCCCTTCAAATGTTTGTTTCTGACATGACTTTTTTCAAAGATAAACCATGAATCTAAACCAGTGGTCTACACCGCCCTATCTCACGTCGCCGACACACGTACTGTACACGTACATGTCGCATGCACTTGTGTGCGCAGCAAGAGACACGAAGCGTTGTGGCGACGCGTTATGACGTCACTGCGCCCTTTTTACAAACCCAAGATCACGGATCTAAAGATAAATTCTATTCCTGTGTACTAGACAGTTTTATAGGTCTATCAATGAAATAAATTATTCTGTAAATCATTCCTGCCTTCCTCTTGTATCCTAAATTTTTTTATCCAAATAGGTTCATAAATGATTCTGAAAATTATACCTGTTTTTAGACATGCACCGATGATTTTTCTAGGCCGGCAGGTTCGACAGATTTACAGACATTGCTTTTTTCAGCGATTATAATTTTTAAAATAAAATAACTATTATTTATTCATTTATAATCGAAAACTAACTCTTATTTTTCCACCTAAAAAAAAACCTAAGTCTATATATTTTTATTTAAAATTTGCTAAAAACCTCTTAATTTTTTATAAGAAATTATTGTTAAATTTTCCTTCAAGTGTAGATCACATTAATGCGCCAACCTTAACAATACACCCCTTGGTTCAATAGATGTTTAAATTTAATTTTTATTTTGTGGGGTTATTTATTACACTAGTTTACACGAAAAATGAACCTTCCTAAAAAAGTGTTTTTTAGGGTAATTTGGGGTCGAGAAACACGAAAATGGCAACTTTTTTTTTTTTTTTTTTTTCTTAAGCACCGTTTTTGAGTTATTTTCGAAAAACATGTTTTTGCGCACTTTTTTTTCAGTTACTCCTCAATATCTCGTGAACAAAATTTTGTATCGACATGAAAAACGATTAGATCGAAAGCTATTGAAAATAATAAAAAATTATCGAAGTTACAGGCAACCAAAGTCAAAAAAAAAAGTAATTATCGACCATTTTTCAAAATTACAAATTTTTGGTTCGCTTTTTATTAACGAGAAATTTTTTTGAAAATTATATTAAGATTTAGGCTGAAAGGGAATTCTTTTACGAACATTTTGAGTCTAAGATCTTCGAAATCGGATAGGAATTGTAGATGTTATGGAATCGTAGACTCAAAATTTTTGTAAGCGAAGTCTCTTTCAGCTTAAAGATTAAAATTTTTTTAAAAATTTTTTTAAAAATTTTTTTCGTTAATAAAAAGCATGCCGAAAATTTGTAATTTTGAAAAACTGTCATTTTTAGGTGAAAAAAAAAATTATTATTAATTAGGTGAAAAAAAAATTATTTTAATTCATGCTGACAACTCGCGTCATTTTCATTAAAATGTTTTTTATTTATTCGACTGTTCTTTTTTCTTCGTCTCTTTTTTTTAACTCTGCTTTATTTTTGTCTTTTTGATATGTTTTGTTTTTGACATGGGTAAAGTGGAAGCGTGCATAAAATATCAATAGCAGATATTGAGAATGTACAAAAAAGTAAGAGAGAATGCCATTTGGCTATAAATAATATTGCGTATACGCAGGTATTTAAAATAGCTTAAACTTAAAAAAAAAATAATAGACTAGAAGAGATAAAAAAACCTTTATGTTGGTTCTTTCGAAACGATATTATGTTCGATTAAAGCCTCTAACTTGGCTGCAGTCCTCAGCAAATTTATTAAAAAAAAGATGGCGTACGTTAAAGTCGGGCGCGGACGACTTTGGGATACCCTGTACCACTGCTTGCAATAAAATCCAGTAAATTGCTTAAGAACACCAAAAGACATTCGATTGCCAAATTAGATTACGATACCTTCATAAACAACCAAAAACAGACGAATTTTTAACCAAAAATGTTTTTTTGACCGATCGTTCCAATGGGAGCTATATGATATAGTCAACCGATTTTGATCAAATTTGGTACAGTGTTGAAAATCTCTAAAAAACTTCGGAATGCCAAATTTGGTTACAATATCTTCATGTGTTTGGTTTGTTTAAACACAACGAATTTTGTGCAAAAAACGTTTTTTTGACCGATTGGCCCTATGGAAGCTATATGATATAGTCAACCGATTTTGATAAAATTTGGTACAGTGTTGAAAATCTCTAAAAAACTTCTGAATGCCAAATTTGGTTACAATATCTTCACAAACAAACGAAACACAACAAATTTTGTACAAAAATCGTTTTTTTGACCGATTGGCCCTATGGGAGCTATATAATATAGTCAACCGATTTTGATCAAATTTGGTACAGTGTTGAACATCTCCAAAAAACTTCTGAATGCCAAATTTGGTTACAATATCTTTACAAATAAACGAAACACAACGAATTTTGTACAAAACACGATTTTTTGACAGATTGGTCCTATGGGAGCTATATGATATACTCAACCGATTTTGATCAAATTTGGTATAGTGTTTGGGAACTCTAAAAAACTTCTTAATGCCAAATTTGGTTACAATGTCTTCACAAACAAACGAAACACAACGAATTTTGTACAAAAAACAAATTTTCGACCGATCGATCCTATGGGAGCTATATGATATAGTCAACCGATTTTGATAAAATTTGGTATAGTGTTTGGGAACTCTAAAAAACTTCTTAATGCCAAATTTGGTTACAATGTCTTCACAAACAAACGAAACACAACGAATTTTGTACAAAAAACAAATTTTCGACCGATCGATCCTATGGGAGCTATATGATATAGTCAACCGATTTTGATAAAATTTGGTACAGTGCTGGGGGTTTCTAAAAAACTACCGATTGCCAAATTTGGTTATGATATCTTCATAAACAAACGAATTATCCATCTAAAACTTTTGCTTTTTTTCGAGGTCCTCTGAAACACCCCTATGGGAGCTATATAATGTAGTCCCGATATCAAAAAAATAAAATAAACTTGTCTCCTATGGATTAATAAGGGATCTTATCTGAAAGTTTGGTTGCTCTAGCTCTTACCGTCTCTGAGATCTAGGCGTTCATACGGACAGACGGACAGACGGACATGGGTGTATCGACTTCTCTAGTCACTCTGATCATACTTTAGGTAACTTTGGGGGGTCTCCGACTTCTCCTTCTGTACGTTACATACATTTTCGGCTTGCACAAACACAATATACCCTTTGTACCATACGGTACAGGGTATAATTACAGATTAAATGTCAAAACTTCATATAAAAAAAAATGCATAAAAAGGGAATTTGCGTATGGCCCTTAAAACTCAAACCGAATAGAACTCAGATTAATTATTTAGATCAATTTATTTATTTATATATTAATTATTGTACATGAAAAAAAAATTAATTTATTATAATATAATAACTAAACCTAATAGATCTCAGGTACTATGTAGATTTATTTATATTTTAATTATTAGAGCTAGAACATAAAAAAAAAATTAGTATAATATAATAACTAAGGAGAAAAAATTGAAAAATAAATATATCTGCTAGGGCCATCGACTTCTACTATATAAATAAATTCTCTCAATGATCCATTTTGTAATAAATCTTATTATTTATATTTAAAAAAGCAATGGCGAATAAAACAAAATATCTTAAAAGAAAGTAGATAGAATTAAAAAACATAAAATGAAATTTTCTGCATAATGTCTCTAAAATATTCGCAACTTGTAAAAATTAGTACGAAACTAATATACATATGGCATTTAATTTTTTATCGTTTATAATTCACAGCTGGTTCAAGACGTACTTTCACTAAGGCACAGCATTGAATAACATTTTTCGAGTTTCTTTTATTTTTTTTTATTTTTATTACTGCGTAAAAGTTATTTAGGCTATAATTAATTTTTGGGTACATACTTTGGTTATGTACTCGGGTGGCCGCCGCTAGTATGGCAAAATTTTTAAAACGACGATATGAATAACGACACCGCTTTAAAAGTTTTTTTTTAACCTGCGTATTCCGCCTGTAAAATTTAAGAACGAAATTTAAGCCCCAAAGCTTAACATAATTTTTGAAAAAATTTTTTCGTTAATAAAAAGCATACTGAAAATTTGTAATTTTGAAAAACTGTAATTTTTAGGTGAAAAAAAAATTTAAAACTTGATTTTTTTTACAATAAACTAAAAATAACGAAATTTTTTTTTGATAGTTCTTTAAAAAATCTTATATTTTATGGCTTTTATCTAAGACAGTTTTTTAGCTTTGATTTTTTTTGAACCCCATAGCTCTTATTTGCGATTAGAGAAAATTTTTTTTAAAACGAACAACAATAAAACGAACGTATTAAGAACCTTGTTCGTTCACCGCAAAATGAACTAAATAAACTGAGCGTACTTACAAATTTAACGCAATCGAAACATTTATGTCTTAATGGGGCCCCTGTATGTAGCGCCCATGCCTTAGTCCAGCCCTGACAACAACGCATCAAAGTCTTAACTACCAAAAATTTTATAATGTTATGTGTATTCTTGTACAGAACTATGGCACAAAAGTTTGTTGGCCCCGTAACCCAGTAAAGTTCAAATATACAAATATTTAATTATCATCTAGCAAAAGAAACCTTTTTTTTCCAAACATAATTTTCTTTTTACAACAACTATTTTTGAATATTCATGTTCATAGATGTAATAAGCACGTTGTACCTTTTAATAATCAAACAAAAATTCTTTATGCTAATTGATTCCATTGTGTTGTTCTTCGGGGTTTTCTACTGGTTCTTTTGTTCGTAAGAGCGATCTATTAATTTGAGGCCGTTAAAATTCTAACAAGATTTTATTTAGCTATATGCAGCAAGGTGCCGCTGCGTCGTCTACTTTCGATTATGTGACTTTTGTTTATAGCTATATTATAATGACCACTTGTCTGAGCCGTGCTTGCCATGATTAATTGTGGCGCTGTTCCACAATCCACTGTGACTAGGGGCAGTGGGAGCTGAAGTGATCTCCAAATGTGGCTCTGGCGCTTGCGTGGGCGCGTGATTTTTATGGTGTGATATTTGTATTTATTTTTTTTTTGTTTTTTTTTTTTAATATTTTAGTAGGTGGCATGTATAAACATGTGGACAGACAGAGCTGGCATTTATAGCGGGTGTATTGCATAACTTTAAGACTTTTATCTGTAAAGCAGACTAAAAGTACTCGAAAAGTCTTTCAAAGTACAGTGTCTTTGTTTTATTGCTCTAAAGCAGAATCGCAAACTGGTTTTGAACCGAACCAGTTCCGGCGCAGCTATCCATTTATTTTTATACTTTTCTTGACAATGAATTGAACAAATTTTTATTTGAAATAATTTACTTCTACAGTCCAACTCGGACTGTTTTTTTTTTTTTTCAAAAATTTTCATTTCTGCAAATCGCAGTATTTTGATTGAAAACAGATACTTGTCCGGAGCAGAACTAAAACGCGTATTATTAATTGTAAATGCCATTACGGCTCATGTTTTGTTTTGCCCTAAATTGTTCATATATTGTAACTACCATAATATCATAGTTCACAATAGCGCTAGAACATATGATATGTTAACAAGCTCTTTTTTTGATATTGTAACGAAAGCTCCGCTGAGCTTTCTGTTAACGCAGCAGCCTAGCGCCTGCATATGCAATTTTCTTTATACTACTTCTGTAACTACGATCGCCGTGGAATAAACGTATTAGAGCAAAAGCGCATCGAGTGTTTTTCAATTATATATTCTAGCTTTATTTCGCGCAAAAGGTGGGCAATTCGTGTCTCTCCTCAAAACAATACTTTTGCAACAAATTAAAAAAAAAAATTTGTTTAAGAATTTATCGATGTTACATCTTTTTGTGAATTATTTTAGTAAACCTTGAGTTCGAATTCAGCTCGAAATCTTACAGAAGGATCTATACATGTGAAATTGAACCAGTTTCCATCTGTGACTAACATTTTTATTTTTTATTTTTTTTTAGGATCTATGTATATATGTGTAATTGAACCAGTTTACATCGGTGACTAACATTTGAATTTTTTCATTTAATTCTTCTACACTTTTGCTGGCTTTTTTTATCATCTTATAGAAACAAATCTAGTTTGAAACTTTTTGAAAAATATGTAGTTTGGAAAAGCTATAGACCCTAAAAGATTCTTTTGGAACATAGACTAAACCCTTTTTCTTAAAAGCTATAAAAATAAATTCTACTGATTATATTCAAGTAAAAGATGTCTACGAGATTCCTTTTTGGTCAGTCACGCTCCATTTATTGGGAATTACTTAAGATCAGGCTGGTAGAGCACTCTACTTAAAGAAGTTCAACTAAGGTTGCTAATTATTTGAAATTTGTTGTCTTGATTAAAAAACAAGTTCTGTCTAATTTATAATTAGTACATAAGCGTGCTTAGCAACCTTCTGTTTGTGTGGGAAAGTTGAGATTAATTGCTTTTCGAACCAGAACAATAACCTTATATTATAGCACCTTACCAAGTTGAAGCTGCTGTATATAATGGCTTTGTAACACCTGAAGCTTTCTTATTTTTAGGCAAAAGAAGTATTCCCAGAGAAGTACTTATATGCACTGGAGAGCGAAATTCAATTCAATGGATATTCTACACATTGAACGATAAAGAAACCAAATTTGACAAAAAAAAAAATTAAAGATCAGGATAAAAAGAAGCAACATCCAGGTATTATTTTTAATGACTTCATACGCCCTTGCTTCCGCCATTTTTATAAATTCTGCGAATTTGAATAATTTGATGAATAAATTTTATGATTTTTCGTTCTTGTGTGCTCCTAATTCGACAGTAATCCGGGCAATTACCGGACACTGGCTGGTGAGTACCCATGCATCAAGGCTCAACGCACCTCACAATGACTTCTGTAGAAGTTGTGGAGATGAGGAGGAGCTGGGGACGGTGGAGTACTTCTTCTGTCACTGCCCCGGTCTGTGCATGACAAGGCTCCGATTCCTAAAATCATACTTCTTTAATGACCTATCCCAGCTCTCAGAAAAGAATCCAAGAAGCCTCTCGAGGTTTATTCAGGCCGCCGGAAGGACGTGACTTTTAGATCATATAGGGAACCTCCTGAGTAGGAGAAGGGTGGTGTAAGGTCCACCCAGCGGTATCACAACGGGCCATTCCTTGGCCCAAGTGAGTTGGGACGTTAGGTCCCGACTGCCGCCCTAACCTAATTTCACATTTTTAGTAAATTCTCCTACGGGGGAACACAGCAAGATATCGACATAATTGAACAAAGTTTATCTGAAAAGGGACTTCTGCTGGTTAATTTTCTCTCTAGCTCTTGTGATCTGAGTGTTCATATAGACAGACGGACATAGCTCAATCTACATCAAGGTTAAGATATGCATTTTGGTATAAAGGATTTATAGCCGGCATGCCGACTTCAACCTGTTTCATACATGACCTTCTGGGTAAATGGTATAAAAAACGCAAATATTTTTTATAACCTAGCTTTTTTATAACATTTTCTTTGATTTAATTTGCTTGAAAAATTTCTTTTATATCTTACAAACAATTAACTTTGCACATAAATATTAATTTTAGCTAAAACCATAAAGTTTCCCATGCTTACAAGTATTGTTTTAATGCAATTCGTTCCCAGCATCTTGAAATTGGCTTTTAAGCGATTTCTGCTTGAACCCCACCGGCCTATAAACCGAGCGACCTATTAAAAAGCTACCTCCAACAGCCAACAAAAATTCCCTTTACTCTTACAATCTCGAACAACTCGAACGTCAGCCTAATTAAAGCTGCTCTAAAAGCTTTTCATTAGCAGACATTTGCTGTGCTCCTCAAATTCTTCTACCACAAGCTTGACTTATCGCTTAACCTTTTCCATTTATACTACGCTTATACGCTTTCATACAATTCTTCTGGTTTTTTTTTTTTTTTTTTTTTTTTTGCTAAATCAGCGGTGTTTTTTTTTTTTTTATTTTTGTCTTTGTATTGTTAAAAGTTGTAATTTTTCTTGCTGACTCCGAAAGCGGGTCTACTGTGCTACACAAGCGTTTATTAACATGACTATATACAATGTTTATGGTTGTACAAAAATTAAAGACAACAAAAAAAGATGGCGAATGTTAAAGTCACGCGCGGCCGACTTTGAGATACCCTGTACCATTGCAGCAAACAAACAAATTAAATAAATCAATTTCCAACAAACTTGTACTAGTTGCCGAAGTTGGTTACGAAATCTTCGTAAGCTAGTGAATTATATATCACAAATTAAAGGATCATCGAGTGAACCTTCCTAAAAAAGTGCTTTTTAGGGTTATTTGGGGTCGAGAAACACGAAAATGGCAACCTTTTTTTCTTAAGCACCGTTTTCGAGATATTTTCGAAACTTCTTTAATGACCTATCCCAGCTTTCAGAAAAGAATCCAAGAAGCCTCTCGAGGTTTATTCAAGTATGATTTTAGGAATCGGAGCCTTGTCATGCACAGACCGGGGCAGTGAAGGAAGAAGTACTCCACCGTCCCTAGCACTTTTTTGGGCACTTTTTTCATTTATTGCTCAATATCTCGTGAACAAAATACAACAACACCTACAGTTCCTATCCGATTTCGAAGATCTTAGCCTCGAAATGTTCGCAAAAGATTTACCTTTCAGCCTAAAGCTTAACATAATTTTCAAAAATTTTTCTCGTTAATAAAAAGCACACCAAAAAATTTTTAATTTTGAAAAATGGTCGAAAATTAATTATACCCTGTACCGTATGGTACAAAGGGTATATTGTGTTTGTGCAAGCCGAAAATGTATGTAACGTATAGAAGGAGAAGTCGGAGACCCCCCAAAGTTACCTAAAGTATGATCAGAGTGACTAGAGAAGTCGATATACCCATGTCCGTCTGTCCGTCTGACCGTCTGTCCGTATGAACGCCTAGATCTCAGAGATGGTAAGAGCTAGAGCAACCAAACTTTCAGATAAGATCCCTTATTAATCCATAGGAGACAAGTTTATTTTATTTTTTTGATATCGGGACTACATTATATAGCTCCCATAGGGGTGTTTCAGAGGACCTCGAAAAAAAGCAAAAGTTTTAGATGGATAATTCGTTTGCTTATAAAGATATCATAACCAAATTTGGCAATCGGAAGTTTTTTAGAAACCCCCAGCACTGTACCAAATTTTATCAAAATCGATTGACTATATCATATAGGTCCCATAGGATCGATCGGTCGAAAATTTGTTTTTTGTACAAAATTCGTTGTGTTTCGTTTGTTTGTGAAGATATTGTAACCAAATTTGGCATTAAGAAGTTTTTTAGAGTTCTTAAGCACTGTACCAAATTTGATCAAAATTGGTTGAATATATCATATAGCTCCCATAGGACCAATCGGTCAAAAAATCGTGTTTTGTACAAAATTCGTTGTGTTTCGTTTATTTGTGAACATACCGTAACCACATTTGGCATTAAGAAGTTTTTTAGAGTTCCCAAGCATTATACCAAATTTGATCAAAATCGGTTGACTATATCATATAGCTCCCATAGGATCGATCGGTCGAAAATTTGTTTTTTGTACAAAATTCGTTGTGAATCGTTTGTTTGTAAAGATATTGTAACCAAAATTGGCATTAAGAAGTTTTTTAGAGTTCTTAAGCACTGTACCAAATTTGATCAAAATTGGTTGACTATATCATATAGCTCCCATAGGACACAATCGGTCAAAAAAACGTATTTTGAACAAAATTCGTTGTGTTTCGTTTATTTGGCAAAGAAATATCTTTTGGAGTTTGTAAGCAATATATCGGACTTGATTGCAATTTGGTGGTACAGGGTATCCCAAAGTCGTCCGCGCCCGACTTTAACGTACGCCATCTTTTTTTTTCGACTTTGGTTGCCTGTAACTTTGACAAGAGCACATCAACCTTCTTTCATGTCGATACAAAATTTTGTTCACGAGATATTGAGGAATAACTGAAAAAAGTGCCCAAAAACATGTTTTTCGAAAATATCTCGAAAACGCTGCTTAAGAAAAAAAAAGATTCATTTTTCGTTAAACTAGTGTTATAGATTAATTATGCCCCTACATTATTTTTTTTCAGGTGCAAAATAATGCGCTTTTTCGAATGTTAAATTTGGCTACGATATCTTTATAAAAAAAATAAACCAATTATGCCCGGACATATTTTTTATTTTTACCGATCGGGGCTCTCTAAATTTGGTACAGTATTCCAAAAAAACTTCCGAAAGCCAACTTTGGTTTTTATTGATTAATTTTGCCCTAAACATTTTTATTTATTTTCGCCTCCCTTTTGGGAGCTATTTAACGCCGAAACGGAAAAAATAAAACAAACTTGTTTCCTGTGTCAAATTAAGGGATCGAGTTTAGTTAATTAAGTTTGGTTGCTCTAGCTCTTATCATCTCTGCGATCTAGGCGCCCATACAGTCGAACTGACATGTCTACATCGACTTTCCTAGTCACCCTGATCATATGTTAGGTAACTTTTCGAAGTCTCCTTCTTTAAGTTAAAACATTTTCGATTTGCACAAACTTAGGATATATTGCCTTAAGGTGTACCTTAAGGTGTTACATGGTACAAAACGGAGCATACCGACTATAATACACCCTCTACTGCAGTTGGGATCATCCACAGTGGCTTATTAATTACTTCTGTATTATAAAGGCTAACTTAGCCTCGATTTAATAGTTTTTCGTTTCGCAAATTGCATTAAGAAATTCTAGGTTCATTGTCAGAACTTCAGCTTTCAGAGCAATCCCTCTGAAATATGCAAAAAATTTTAACCATTCGTTTAAAAATTATAATAAATTAAAAAAAAAATTCGAGACCAAACATTAATTTGGGACCTAAGCTGAAGGCTATGACTTACAAAAAGCCCTGTTCTTATTATATATTTATTTATAAATAAATAGTTATAACATAACAACTGGGCGCTATGTTCTACCTTGGAACTTTAGGAAATATATAATAATACTATAACAACTGAGGACGTAACATTTGTTCGGGATTCGCGGAAATATTGGGATCATAAAAATTCCACACGCACCGTACATTTTTAAATCCATTCCCGTCTCATGCATATCACAGATTTTTTGTGGAATACGTCCCGATTTGATTTCTACACTCACTAATTTCTTCAGTTTTGTTTGGCGTAAACTGCTTGATGTTATGTTACAGCCCTGAAGTGCTGGGGTTTTTTGCACCTCGGATTCGTGTTCAGCGGCTCAAAATACGTAACGTTGCTCCTGTCACACTTAAAATTCATACTGCCTTGATCAAAAATTTATCGGAATCTTCACCGTGTAGCGCTCTCTGTCACCCGATTTGATGTCTCTTTTTTTTCTTAAATTGCCACATCTGTCATTGACATTCTATTCTTATGACAGCGCTTTATCCTATCCTCGAAAATGTGGTTATAATCGGTTTGCGGTAAGGCCATCAGAGCCATATTCGATTTTTCCATGACCTCATCTCGGGTGCTGTAACGCGTTCCACGCAGCGGTTTCTTGAGTCGACCGAATAGGATAAAATCGAAGGCAGCCAAATCAAGTGAATTCGGTGGTTGTTGGATGGTATTCGTTCCGTTTTTAGGCAAATGGACAGGGATAACGATGGCATTTTTTTTAGGATTGTAAAAAATCGAAAACATGCACAATCGCAGATGTACTCAATACATCTTTTACAAATGTCAAGCTATCAAGCTGAAAATTTCATAGAATGTCAATGACAGACGGTGATAATTCCGGTTAATTTTTGATCTAGGTAGTTACTCTTTTTGTGCACGTGTTAGATAGATTGCGAATTTTATAAACCTAGAAATAAATTTATTTTTATTACCGTTGCCTTTCTAAATTTTATTTATTTTCTTACAGGTCAACCAGCTGTTTATGTCTACAAACCACACGGGTATGTCAAATTTTTTATAAAACATACAAAAGATTCAATATTTTAGTGTTAGAAAGTACCAAAAGCAAATGCCTATATAAGAGTTTACAGGTTAAGGCCTATACGCAGAATGCAAAAAAAAAAAAAAAAAATTTCGCACGGAAAAAAAATCCCGAATGGGATATCCCAAATAGGTTTTTTTTTATGGTTTTGTCATTCCGTGCGAAATTTTTTTGCATTCTGCGTATAGACCTTTAAAAAAAATCTTATCTGGGCAAAACCGCGAGTGCTTTCGAAGGCCTTCAAATTTTAAACGCGATTATCTCAGAATATTTTTTTTTGGTTGATCAATTTTTTTTAAAGATTAATATAAATATGTTCACAAGTTTTGATATAAAAGACTGCATAAACTTTGATTGTAGAAAAAAAACCAATAAATAGGTACCTACGTCAAAGAGTTAGAGTAATTACCTTAAAGGCTTATGCTCTACATTGTAAACTTTAAGACGACATTAATATGCCTAGCTAAAGAGCATATAACAACAACTTAAACCAGTTACGTGGGTGGTCCAAGTAGTTTATGGCAGAGTTTGAAACTAATAATTAGTTAAAATGTTAAGATATTTTATGAGCTCTTTTGCCCTATATCCATTTCAAACTATCGTTTTTCAATTTGAATACACAGAACTGACTGTTGGGGCCGTGAGAGATATACACTATATACATACTAGTTCCAAAGACATAATGATGCGCTGTGAGCGGCTTTGTCAATGAATGAGTGTCACGTGCAATTTAATCGTCTTACTCTGGGACTTATGAAACGAAGACCCAAAGTCAAAGCCAATTTGATAAATGAACAAAGCGAATAAGAAGAAGAAGACGACGCAGTTGCTCTGTTTTACTCGAACGCAAAGGTGTCAGCGAAAAAGTTTGGGACCATCATCAATGAAGTTGAGTTGAGACAAGACTTGGGCGTCCTTTTGTTGAGACGTGTTTCCATTCATGAAAATTTCGTTCCGTTTGTTTGTTCCAAGTCATCTGTCTGTCTTAAGAGTCGACAACGACAGTAACAACGAAGACGTTTGGACACTGAGCATTGTCGTTTGTCATTCGATACAAGCCACGAAGGCGTTTGAGTTTTTTTTTTCTGTTTTTGAAAAACGATATATTGGAATACATACGAGGAGAGAAGTATATACTAGAATATACATACAGCCACGCGTTTTTGGTGCGTGCAATGCAAATGCATTGAAGCATGGAAAGCGCATTGGAAAATCTCTAAGAAAAACCGCCTCGTTGTCTGCGTGGGCGTTTCGTTTACTTAAGTTTTTTTTTTTTTGTTTCCTTAGCTTTCTGTGCGGGTTTTTCATGTCACTTGGATTTCCATGCGTCGGTCGAAGTCTAGTTTTTAGTACTATTGTGTTGTGGGTGGTTTTATGTCAGTTTATGCTACTCACTCTTCTAGATTTCGACGTCGTCGTCGACATGATTTGAGCTTTGCTTTTCATTAAAATCCGATTGTCTGTGCGCAGTTTGCCGCCGGTCCATTCGATTTATTTTGATTCATTCAGAGCTGATCATTTTTAGTTGCCCAGCAGCACAATTACTTTTACGCTATAAGAGAGCATATTAACTTTGATATGTAGGTTGCACGCCAGAGCTAAGACGCTTTGTTTCAAGCAAATTTGAGCAAGAAAGAGCTGTGAAAACTGCGACTTAAACGCTTCCCTGTTTTTGAATATAAACGATTTCTTTCTATTAGGTCAAAGAGCTACATGGGGAAAAACCTCTTAAAACTTAATTATCAAAAAAATATTTGGTATTAGTTTGAACTTCTACAGATAGGGCTCTAAAAGTGTTAAAGAAAGCCATAGATCTCACGGTATCACAACAGAGCGAATCTCGACCCTACTACCCAAAGCTTACCTAAGTATAATTGACTGCTCTTTAGAAGTACACATAAGTTGAGTTTGTTTTTAGAATTGTCGAATACAGGTATATCAGAATGTGCAGAAAAGGAAGTGTGTCATTCATCCAAATGTGAATTGGTTTTCCTGTTAAAGTCTCTGAGCAAAAAATGTTATTTATGGATTTGTTGTCATAGAGAACTGCTTGAGCATCTTTGCTTCTTCTTTAGCAATCTCAAATATGACCTTGAGATCCTGCATTCATTTTTAACTCTACTGTATCATATACTATTATGCTGTACTTATTTTTGCTGTACTCATATTTACTGTACAGCGCTCCGATACAAGCAAAAGAGCGCGAGTAAAATTTTTTGCTGTACACTCTTTCAGTGAATACATGTGTGTGGTCTCTTTCTAACTAATGTAAAGCCAATAAAACTATAAATTCTGTGAAATTAAATGAACGAAGTAGTTTCATTGCGCATCTTTCATTGCTCTCACGCCCTCGAGTTGTTTTTTTTAATTATTCTCTCAATCTTATTTTTTCAAAAGTTTTCATACACTGTATTATATGCTGAAAGAGAACATTTCGAGCCTAAGATCTTCGAAATCGGATAGGAGCTGTAGATGTTATTGAACCAGGAACGAAAAATCACGACTGCAGCTGCATACAAATTCGTGAAGGCGTAACTGAACTAAAACAAAAAACTTTGAGAGAAAAATTTGAACTTCCGTACATGATTCCATAGCATCTATAGTTCTTACCCGATTTTAAAGATCTTAGACTCGAAATTTTCGTAAAAGAATTCTCTTTCAGCTTAAAGCTTAACATAATAACGCATCAATACCTTTCGATCTAATTGGCTTTCATGTCGATACAAAATTTTCTTCACGAGATATTGACGAATAACTGAAAAAAGTGCCCAAAAAAATGGCCAAAAATGGCTTTCTTTTTTCCCAATTTGGAATTAATTTTTTTTTCAAATGAACCCGAAACCTTAATTTCGTGTTTTAAACAATCTTGAAATAAGATTGGTTCATTTTATAAAAAAAAATTGTTTTCTTTGAAAAAAATCCAAAATCGAGATGAAAATCTTATTTTTATAACGTGAATTTAGACTTATTTCTATTTTAGAACAATCTTAAAATAAGAAAAGGCTAACTTTTAGAAAAAATTTTAACCAATCTTAAAATTAGAATTTTCAAACTCAAAAAAAGCTGGGAAAAAAAATCTTGAATTGTGATAAAAAATCATAAGTTCGATTATTGAACAATTGTAAAATAAGATTTTTGAGGCTTATTTTTAAAGTTAAAAATGCTTGCTATTAAACTTTCATTTTATTATTATTATTTAGTAAATTTACTTATTGTCTGAAGACAGATTGGAAAAAAAAAATTTATAGAATTAAAGAATTGCTTCTGAGACTTTAAAGTTAAAAACGCTTATTCTTAATTTAAAAATTTTTGGTTTAAGAATTTTTTATCTTAATTCAAAACTTAATCTTAAGGTTTGAACATTATTTTTTCTTAATTCAAGTATTTTAATATTTTTCAATACTATTTTGTCTTGTTTTTCGAATTATGGGCCTGTTTGAAAAACTTTTGGTCCCTTAACATTCAAATAAAGAATGCTAAAAATCTTAGTTAAAATTTTTTATTTTACGTGTTCTGTTACATTATATATTACAAAAACAATAATCAAATTTTTTTTTATCAATAATGAGGGTCTAAAGCTTTAGAGTCTTAGCTATAGTGTTATATCTATATATGTTTCACTTTTTGTTTATGGGATAAAAAAAAAACGTTTTTGAAGTAAAATTATTTATTTATTTATTTTACACTGTATGCTTAAGTTTAAAAAGTAAAGCTACAGAGCGGATGACAGCCATAGCTACTAAGGCTTTTGGCTGGAAGTAAAATTAATATTAGGGCTATTCATTAATATAGCATAGATACTTATTTTTGCAGGGTATTTGTGTTTAAATTTAAGATGATGATTTTCAAATTTGAAAACATTTCTTTTTAATAACAAAAGCTTAAAGTTTTATTATTGTTAATACAATCTAGCTATAATGAAGATCACAGCTGATTTTAAACTGTGTGGGTATGTATTGTATCTTTACTTACAGAAGGTTTAAAAAGTGTTTAGCTTTGATAGCTTTTCTTTTTACACTGAAAGTTTTGCAATGTAGGTATTTTAAAGTGTTATCTTCAAAATTTTTAAACAACTTCACTTTTTTTTATGTCTTAATCGCCAATATTTGTGCAATCCAGTTAAAATGAAGCGAAAAAGTAATTTTTTTACACACAGATGACTTCAAACTACAATATGTGGGCATGTATTGTATCTTTACTTACAAAAGATTAAAAGCTACAATGGCAACCGGTTAGCTGCGTAAGAGCATTGAAACTTTGTTGATCCAAAGATAGCTTTTCTTTCGGATATCTTGTTTTGTTTTTTTTGTTTTTTTCTGATCGATGTTAAGTAAGTGTACTTAACCCACATGACTTGTGGTTTTCGTGTATCTGTTGGATGTAGTTGTAGTTGTTCTTGTTGTTATTATGGCTGTCTTCACTTAGTTAACCGCCAAAAATGTTGTCTGCGTTTTTTTATTTTGAACTTTATTTTTGTGCGTGCGCTGTTAATAAAAAATTGTATAACCTTGAGTGCCTTTGAATTTTATTTTTATTTATTAACCACTTTTTTTGCTTATTATTTTTTTATACAAGAAATTGACGTGTGTACTTTGAGTGTGTTTGTTTTTACTCTATGCTCATTTCCTTAATTAAACTCTTGTTTCATGGTCTGTTGGGTAACAAAATAAGCCGACTTCCAAAAATGGCAAAAAAGTTACAAAGTTTTAGCTTATAATAAAAAAACAAAAAACGCAACCATAGTCTTAAAAAAAAAGGTTTACAAAAACAAAACAGTATTTAACCATACATATATAAACGTTCATAAGCGTGCCAAAGGCATTATAGGGCTTCTTTTTTTTAATGCCAACTGTAGATACTACTAAAAACTCATTAGATGATGCGAACTTATGACTTGTAACGGCAACAAATGACAAATATTAAGTTTTTAATGTGTTTATAATAGTAAAAAAAAAAAAACTAATACTACTCTTTGTAGGATTAATCATCTATGCAGATGACATAAACTTAAGGTTCACAACCTTTTAAAGTGCAATTAGTTTTATTTTATGAAAGTTTAAAAAAAAAAAAAGTTTTCTCTTTACAATAAATATTTTGAATTGGATTTGAAGCAAATAAAACTTTTTTACAGATTAAATAAAAGTTAATAAAAAGTTTTGTGAGTTTTTGTTAGAAAATTTGTGTCAGATAAACTCACAAATCTTCAAAAAATATCTCCTGAAACTGTAGATATTGAGACAAAACACAAAATACTACCATTAGAGATAGTATCGGAATGGGAGCAACGCGGGCCTTTCAAAAAGCGTATTGTGAGTTGTGAGGAATAGAAAAAGATTTTTAAATCATGCGATTCCAGAATTTCGTAGTGTAGAATTTGTATTCTATTAATTTATGTCTGAACAGATAATATTATTTTTTGAGCTCGTTGTGCAAGATTAGTGACAATTTAAGAAAAAAAGAGACATAAAATCGGGCGACTTATGATGATTCCGCGAACTTTTTGACCAAAGTAGTATGTAAGTAAGCGCGACAACGAATTTTTGAAAAAATAGCAGTCGCGGTAATGTCAAAAATTTTCGTTATAAGCGCGACGTCCAAAAATTGAAAAATGGGTAGTTCAATGAAGGAAAATCACAATATTCGACCAAAAAATAATTTTTTCAGCTGTCGCGGTAATGTCATTTTTGTTTGTTATAATAGCGAATGGGCTAAGGAAATGTTCTGCCACAAACGCGAATTCGCGGTTATGACAAAAATAAAAGACGTTCGCGGTATTGTCATTTTTTTTTGTCATAACCGCGAATCCCATACAAAACTCAGTTTCGCGCTTATGACAAAAATAGTTCGCGGTTATGGCAGTACACCTCGTAAATTTTATTCGATTTAGACGTTTTAGATTTAAAACAAAATAGGGGAGCATATAACCTTGTCACGAAGGGCTTTCAATATCGGATATTTATAAATAAATTATCAGAAGTCGATGGGTAGTTCCAAATCTACAGAAATCCAATCAATTATAACGTTTTTTTCTTTCTTGCAAAATGTGTTGCCAAGTTTATTTTTTTTACGAGAGAATGAGGAATCTTGATAGGCAAAATGGATCCCTTTACTAGTGTAAAGATTTGCGAATACAAAGACATATTAAATATGTATGTATAGCAAAAAAGTGCGTTAAATTCGGCGCGAGCGATCTATTCTGTACAATTACAAATTTCAAAAGCTTTAATTTGTTCCTTAATATAAACACTTCAAAGCAGGACTGTAACCAATTTTTAAAATTTGTATAAAATGGATTAAAAAATGACAACACAGAATTAAATTCCGTATCCCATACTTACCTTACAAATAGGTGGGTAGGTAAATTGAAGCTCTGTAAACCATATATCCAATTTCTAAAGAAGCAATATTTGTTAGATATATCTGAAATAATAGTAGGATTCCAGCAGTTTTTTGAAAGGATTTATTTAGGAAGTGCGAAAGAAACTTTCAGAAACATGTCAGATTTTAACTTCATCTAGATTCCAAACCTTAATTTATATATTACAGTAATTTTTTTTTATTTTTAGTTCTAATTTTGAGAGCCGAAATAAACCGAACTAATACCTAGAAGTGTTTCTAAAACTTGTTTCCTTGGCGTGTCAGAGCTTTTAAATAAAACATTTTTGGGAAAAAAAATACAAATTTTTTTCGCCCAATTCCAGTAGTAACCCTCACGCTATGTTTACGTCAAATAATAAATCTTCCAAGAAATTATGTATGAATTTTATACTAGGCTGCATACCGATTGAAAAATAATGAGTTTGCCGCACATTTTATGTATCTTGCATTAAATGAATAAATTTGCAATTAACATTAAGCTTCATAAAGTTAAACTATAAAAGTTTTTCCCAAAAAAATACGCTTACGACTATGTTTACTGACAACTAGTGAAATGTAAACTAAAGAGCTTAAGTCTTAACACAAGGAGGAACTGTTTTGACAACTTGACTTAAGCTAACAAAGTTTTTGCTCTTTGTCTGGCCTACCTGCCTCTTAGCCAAGTTAAGTTCCCACTCCAGTAGGTATATATATGTACGTAATTCATTAAAAGTATGGCCAAGTATTGTTGTAACTTGCAACCCACTTGCACTATTTAAGCTGTCAACTTGCCAGCTAAACATCAAGACAAGTGCCGCATTCTACACTCGGGGGTATAACAGCTGCGTTGAGCATGTCCAAAAATAACAAAACCGAATCCCGCGAATTCTGACAACAGGTGCGAAAAATGTAACTGATCCCGCGCATTTTACAAAACTTACAGGGCCAAATGTAGAGAACGGACAGGCCGGACGTATACACGCAACTTGGCTAAAAAGTGAAGAAGACTGAGAGGAAGTCTTATGCGCCTTGAGCAAAGACAAAGGGTCAACATCATCATATGATTGGGACAGACGGCACTTCCCCCTAGTCATCAAAAAAAAAAACACAAAAAACGTTGCCATTGCGAAATAACAAAAGAATTCGCCCCAGTACAATTCATTGTGTGGCTAAGATGCTTTATTGTTGTTTTGCTTTGTTGTGTTTTTTGTTTTTACGAGGTCAGTTTGAAAAGTTGGCAAATTTTTGAAGTTTCCGCTTAGTCACTTTAAATGCTACACTGATTTTTATAAATGTAAACCAGACAGCAGCGTAAATTTTAAAGAAAAGTTAAAACTTGTGGACCGGTTGAAGTCGGTACATTCCGATGATAATATTTGTTTTGGAAAAACTAAGGTTAGGTAGCTCTTAAAGTATCCATGCGACTCTGCTGCTTATGCTAATCTGCTTTTTACATAGGTTTCGGAAAAATCATCTATGATTTCATGTATTATTCATGCCTAAGACATAGGTATACATGTCTAAGTCAGTGAAAATCCATATAAGATTCCATGTGTGATTAATACCTAGGCCATACAGGTGTTAAGTTCTGCTAAAAACTTATGGGCAGTTTTATGGCTGGTCCGGAAAAATCATAAATGATTTCACGTGTGATTAATGCATAGAACGTAAATATGTTTAATTCAGTGAAAAACATACCTATGTATATGATTTTTTGTGATTATAAACAAGAAATATTTAGAAACAAAAGCAGGATGGAAAAATAACTACGAGCTAATCCGCGTCGCTAGCCAGATGGGAATATGTGATTCAGAACTATACCGAACTGAAGAAAGGCAATTATTTCCTTTTTCCAAAACCAATAAAATGCTTATCGGCTAAAGTCTTTAATACAGCGAATATGAGGCCATCACTTAAACGAACCCTGATTTTGCGGCCTTAAAAGTAGCTATAGATTTGAAATATTAATACACCGCTGAGACTGTACCGAAAGCACTCTCTTTTTAGTAGTGTTGGGCAACGCTGTACGAAGTAAATGAACTAAAATTGAGTACTCAGTACTATATCCTACTAAAGAAAGGCAATTATTTCCTGTTTCCAAACCCAAAGAAATGCTTGTCAGTAAAAGTACAGCGAAGGGGTTGTCACTAGTGCTAAAGAAACATCTATGTTGGCCAACATCAATGTTTTCGATATTTTTTAACTTCGATACATCGAAGTACATGTGGCGGCCAATTTTTTAATGCTTAAATTAATTCAGAGTGGACCATCTGTTGGTTTGGTTATATAAGTATTTTCAAATAATAAAATGGAATTAACAAACAAACCAAGAGATAACTATATTTTCATAATATACATTTCATAGAAAAGTAAGCAAAGAAATAATAAATAACAATCCAAAAGGTTATACAACGAAAGCAAAAGATAATACAGGCCACAAAAAAAAGTCCCTTTATGGATTTCGAGCAGCTGAATCCGAAGTTCAAAAAACTTCTTCACACATGGGTTATGAGATAACCACCAAAAAATCCCATAAAACGAGATAATTTGGATATTATCTAAGAACCCTTGGATCGGGGTTTTTTGGACTTCGGATTCAGCTGCCCAAAGACCAGAAGGGGTGCCTCTGTCACATGTAAAGTTTACACCAATTTTTTTTGTGAGCCTGTGAGTTATAACAAACAAATGTTCTGTTCCCGCCAGAATTGCAGTCTCATAATCTTTAAACTAATTTGAGATCCACTCATTATGGTTATGAAATAAAATCATGTCAACGTTTTTTGATTTAAGCGAAGTCCGCTTGTCGCTCAGTAGATTGCCAGCCTTGCTAAACTTTAAAAGGTATTACCTTCCAGTAATTCAACGGGCATATGCTTGAATCTAAGTTTTCGACATTAAAATATTGTCGTAGTGACAAAATTGATTCAACCCTACTATTTCGGATCTTTTGAGATTTGTTTTTTTTGCTAAAAAAGCGAAAAGTGTATGCGACTTGGATGGCAGTTGATTGCCCATATTTTGTCCTTAATAGGATTTGGTCGAAAATCGTAATAAAAATATCGATGATCGGAAAAAATAAAAAACATCGATGCATCGATATAACATCGATGTTACTTCCAGCACTAGTTGTCACTAAAACAAACGCCATTTTGCCGCCCTAAAAATAACTATCAATTTAAAATATCAATACTCCGCGGAGACTGTACTGAATGCACTTTCTTTGTAGTAGTGTTGGGCAGCGCTGTAAAAAGTAAGAAGTAAATAGACTAAAATTGAGTACTCACCATCGTTTTACTTAGCTCAGTCACTCACTTAGTAAGCTGCCCTCGTTCTCTACCCCACACACAAATACAAGAGTTGTAGACTGTGACTGCGACTGCGGCTGCGCAGCAGCTTTGGGCATGACGCGTATTCTTATTGCCTTACCTCCTCCTCCTCCTCCTCCGTCAAAGAAAACTTACAAAACACGCGGCAAGAAAATGCGCAACAGTTGTAAATCATCGAATTACCTCAAAATAATAGCAATCGCTCTCTGTGCTTTTTTGCAGACAGTTCGCCAAAGACGAAAACGAAATTGCCAAAAGCAAAGCAAAAAGTACAAAGCGCAAAAACAGAAAAACATTGCGAAAAAATGAAAATAAAGAAAAGTTAACATTGTTGCAACAAAGTTTATATACTCTATGAGAACAAATCATGATTACTTTGAAGAGTTGGAAAGAGTAGCTAGACTAGGGCATTGTACAATAATATTTTTAAATCCATTCTAGCTCGGAATGGATCGGGTTCCGTAAGTCTCTAAGCATTTTTTTTTTGTAGTCCTTTATATTCTATTTCATTATCATTAAGCCGCAAATTTTTACCTATGTTGAATTTTTTCAGGACCTGAAAATCATCGTAATTAGTCGCATTAGCCTGTGAAGAAACATAAATTTTAGATTTATTAAGTCACTCTGGCGATAGATATCATCTATAGATGGCATTGCTCAATATCATTACAAACTGGCTAATTCCACCATAGGTTTGGCTTCTTCTGGACCTTTGAATTAGGCCCTCAACAAACATATTTGCATTATAGAAATATTGGCATTACAAAAATACCACAATATACAATTTTTTTTATTTTTTTTAGATATTGCAATTTTCTGCAATTAGCCAATATCGCGTTTGTGCGTATTTTTCTTAATCGATAAATATCGATAACTAAAAAGGATATGCATTCGTCTCCATTAGAATAAGTGAAATGGCGTAAGGCCCATACGCAGCATGCAAAATTAATGAACGGAATGAAAAACTTCATATAAAAAAAATAGTCACGAAAAATTCCGATTAAAAATTCTTGACAAGTGGACGCAGATAACAAAACAAAACAGTGTTGTCTTTTAATTTTAAAAATGCTTAACGTTAGGTGGCGCCACTACTTTACTTACACTGGTGGCTCCATCTGAAATAATATGCAATAATTTCCATATGGAAATTTTCGAACTGCGTATGGGCCTTTAACTAGAACAAAAAGTAAATTATTTATGTTCCGAAATTGTAAAACATAATTTAATGACAGTATCATCATCATCGTTTAGCTCTACAACCCGGGGTGGCTTTTGGCTTTCTCTACAATCTTTCTTCATGCGTCTCGATCTTGTGCAAGGTTCTTCCAATTTCTTATACCGATTGTTCTAATGTGATCTGTTATATTAGTCTTTTTCGAGGTCGTCCCTTTTTTTCGGTCCAAGTTTCTAGTATCAGTTTCTGCGCACGTGTATTGTTCATTCTAAGAACGTGAGGTATCCATCTGGGCCTTTGAGATTTTATAAATTGGACAATGTCTTCGCTTGTGATAGCTCTAGCAATTCGGCATTATATCTTAACCTATATTTCTTTCGAAAATTCTTAGCAGTTCTTTATCCAACGTTGTCATTGGCCATGCTTCGGATACGTAGGTGGCTATTGGTCTTATTGTTGTTTATATATTTTGCCAGTTTAGTTTCTCTTGATAATATTTTTGATTTAAAAAGGTTAAGATGAGCGTATATCGGGGAATATATTAAATAAAAGCTAAAAATACAAAGTTGGAAAAAATAGCGAATTTATATAAAAATAGAAAAACTTAAATAATAGGGTGTATCCCAATCCTAACTTTTTCCACAACTATATCCGGAATTATGAAGCTTTATAGTCATTCTGGGTTATTTATCTGAATTTCAAAGATAACCCATCAATATATAAAAATCAATCAGTTTTTCAAAGATTTTAGGTAGATCAAAAAACCTCAAAAAACCTCATTATTTATCTGCTTTATGTATTATAATTATTTTTCCTGTTTTTGTTAGTACTTAAGTCCATAAATTTTGTTATTCACATAGTTTGCTGTTAGCGCCGTTTCTTCCACAATCGAATGTAAAATTTATTTTAAATTCTAAAACATCTAAATTTTCAATACGAATTATAAATCCAAAATGGGATTTTTATTTATATGCAGTTTTGTCATTCCGTGCGAAATTCAAAAAACACCACCATATCAGTGTTCTTAGATAAGCTCAAAAATAACTTTTTTTATGCGGTTTTTAAGATTATGTCCCAAGTTCAGATTCAGCGCCAACAAAAAAGTAAAGCAAACACTGGATGCAAAGGTTCTTTGATTCCATGGCATAATAAAATTTCTATTATTGTTAACTATTTACAAAATTAGTTAGTTTATTCTCAAAAATTACATTAAATATAAGATCTATTTTGCGATAAAATAAAGAGTTCTAGTCTTTTATTAAGTTAGAAAAGCTGCAGTTAGTTAAAGCTAAGGTCTGTCGAAGAAAAAAAATTGAATTGTTATTTTTAAAATCTCCACAATAGTCTTGTGAGATTCGGTGATGAGGGTTTTTTCGGTTTTTTTTTTATTTTTTCGAATCAAATTTTGTTATCAAATTTGGATGCGATGCAAGATCGTAATCCTGATCGATACATTGTGCGATTTAAAGTGTAGTTTTGAGGCAAACATCCCTAACTATGAGAGCATTTCCTCAGAATACTCTCAAGAGTTATGTAGTGGCTCAATTTCTATGCAGCATAGATTTTTCGTTAAAATAGTTAAAAGTTTGTGGAATTTTAGAGGTTATGTCGAACGACTGACTTGCTGAAGTTTTTGGGATATCGGAATCAGATTTAACGAAAGTCTCTGGATCTATCTATCTACGTATGTTCCTAAAGTAACTAAAACTATAACTTTGTTTGGTACTTACTTTTTTTTTCTTAAAATTTTTGCAAGTCTTATGACAGTTTGAGAGACGCTTAGAAAAGGGTATCAAAACACAAGACAAGAGACTCGTGCAGCAACTCAGACTGGGACTGAGACTTCTTGCTCGTCGTTAAATGAAGTTGAAGTCAGAGGCTGAGTTTCTGGCTTTGGCCGGTTGAGTCACACAGACTCCCCAGCAAAGGGGCGGCGTTCGGGACTGAGTGGGTTGTACGGCGTAGTATTTTTCTTTTTTTTTTTTTTTGGTGACTGCTGCTGTCGCTTGCGAAATGAAGAAACCCCAAAAAAGAGCAAAAAAAAAAAACTTCGTGTGTCAGTTACGCTTAATGAGCACAAATATTGCTCTCATTGCTGTTGTTATTTTTGCTGTAGATTTGTAGCTTTTGATTGCTAGCTGGGCTGATTGCTTGGACCGGGGTTGGGGTCGACTCGGGCCTTGTTTCAACTCAAGTTGGTTGACTTGCCTCGCCTCTGCTCAATTTCAATGAAGACGACACTCTGGAATACCGACGGAAATGCCAATACATACTTGTGTATATACATAGCTACATACCTACCTACCAACTTGGCGGCGATACGGCCTGAGAAAGAAATAAAATAAGCAAGGAAAAGCTTGTTGGTGGCAAGCAAAACCTTCAAATTCAATGTATGTAGATGTTGTAGCTTAACCTTTATTGGAAATATATACATAAAAAAAAGAAACCTCAGCCAGAGCCCAACAAAACTCACGCAGTTTGTAGTAAACAGCAAATCATCACCTGGCGGCTGCGCTCGCCCGCGCTGAGAGATCTTAACATAGCGCCCCAAAAATACCAAAATACAAAAAAAAAAGTAAAAAAAAAAAAATCTTGAAGCAGGAGAGTTGAAATCAAATTTATTTAAATATGGCCTTCGGCATTGTTTTGTATTGGACGCACTTAATGTTTTGCCTACTTATGCGTACCTCAACTGCTTAAAGCTAGACCCTTTCCCCCAAACGCTCTTGAAACTTTTGCTTATAAGTAGTATTCATTTTTTTTTTTTTTTTTGTTGTCTTGGTTTTATTTTTTTATTTATTTATTGTTCGCACTCAAATCAAAACGTGGCAGTGATTTTCAGACCGACGACCATTTGGCTCTTTTTGAACCCTGCTAATGGTTTTCATTGTTTTTATACATATGTATATGTATGTATGTATGTTTTTCTTATACGAGAGGGCGTTTTGGGGTCTACAAGCGGGTTACGTGCTGATTATTAGGCGTCGGCTCAGTTTTGTTCACAAATAATAAATTGGTATAATTAGTGGCACTTTAATATGAGGTTGTAATAACAATCCCCAAACCACTAACAACAACAACAACAACATCAGCCCAACGCGAGCTATGCAAATGTTAAGTGGCTTGTTTTTATTTATTATACTACCAAGGCCCTCGGGGTCTTAGGGGGCCCAAGCTTTGCTCATCGTGTACAAAAAAAAAAAGTAGGTGTTGGAACTTGCAAAGATTACTGTGATTTCTTCCCAAGCCTACTGGGTGGCGGCTTCAACTTAACGTTGGGTGTCTTCTATAAAGCGGTTTTTAGCGCTATTTGTTGTTGCTTGGCAAATTTACAATGGCCTGTAAAATTTAAGGCGAGGTTTGGCGCTCTTTGGCACATCATCTTCTCTAATAGAAAGCTTTATTTTTAGGCGATGATACCAAAAGACTTGTAGTAGATATTTCTATTTGTCTATAAAGAAAGGCTGATGAACTATGTTTTTTTTTTATACTTGATTATATGTTTTATTGTGGCCAAGCAAAAGTTCATTAAATAACTGCTGTTAGTTATTTATATTTATTGGTAGCTATTGTTAACAAAAAAAATCTCCTAAGCTTTGATTGAATACATGATTATAGTTTTTGAAATATAGCTAGGCAAAAATTCATTAGATAAATGAAAAAATAAATGGTTTATTTATAAAGCTAATCTAAAACTTAAATGCAAATTCTTATAAATTACACGAGCCAACTTTGTTGCCGATATACCAATTATGTTTTGAGTACAAACAGAAAAAGCAGGCTATCATAATCTAAAAATTCGCTAAAAACGAAATTTTTTTACGCTATAATTTATACAATTTCTTTGACTTTGTATATTCGATTACGAAAATTGCAATATTGAAAAACTTTTTGCTGAGCCAGCTAATAGTTGACAAACCTGCCTTTATTATAAAGTTTTGAAAACCTAGCTGTTCCCTCAAATGAAAAAATGGTTCAAGAAACGAGAAAAGCCTATTTTTATGCATGATAGAGGACTACAACATTTTTAGTTAAAAAGTAGATATTCTCGACTGGCCAGGAAATTCACCTGACATCAACCCTATCGAGAATGTCTGGAAGTTTTTGAAATCTGAAGTTAGAATGAAAGCCCCTACAACCAAGCAAGAGTTATTAAAGATCCTTACTAGAGAGCTGCACAAAATGTTCTAAACGTCGCACTTCACTACTGCACAGTACTTCCAAGCACTGTATTTCACTGCTGTCAGCTCTGCCAGCAGAACAAAATGTTTTGATGTTCTGTTTGCTTCAAAGCAAAACCTTCAGTGCTTGAACTGCCTTTGCTTTAGTGCTTGAAAGAAGCAAATTTTCGGCAAGCATAGCGAGTGCACTAGAATGTTTTGATTTTTGCGCAGCAGACATAATATTAAGCCACACACAGACACAAGCAGATTGTTTGTTTGTGTTTGTCAAAAAAACCACCACCAAAATCATTGCAACAACAAAAACGTTCTACTATGCTTGAAATGTTCTACTTCAATTTGGTTCTAGTTCAGTTTGGTTCTACTTCAGGTTTTTTCTGTTTCACTTTTGTTTTGATGTTCTATTGCTTGTTGTTAACCAAGCACTTTTGACACTGATGTATTTGTTTTGTTCAAGCAAAAGATATGAAGTGTTTAAAATAACAGCTGACGGCCTACAAGACATTTGTGCAGTGCTTGCGCAGCTCTCTTATCCTTACTGATACTTGGAAAGCGAGTGCACTAGAATGTTTTGATTTTTTGCGCAGCAGACATAATATTAAGCCACACACAGACACAAGCAGATTGTTTGTTTGTGTTAGTCAAAAAAACCACCAACAAAATCATTGTAACAACAAAAACGTTCTACTATGCTTGAAATGTTCTACTTCAATTTGGTTCCAGTTCAGTTTGGTTCTACTTCAGGTTTTTTCTGTTTCACTTTTGTTTTGATGTTCTATTGCTTGTTGTTAACCAAGCACTTTTGACACTGATGTATTTGTTTTGTTTTGTTCAAGCAAAATACATGAAGTGTTTGAATTAACAGCTGACGGCTTACAAGACAGCTCTCTAATCCTTACTGATACTTGGAAAGCTCAGTTGACCTTAACTTTTTAACGATATGCACCGACTCACATCATGAATTAACCAGAAACTAGGATTTACAAAAGAGTGATGGAAAAAAGAAAACAAATTAAGCATTATCTTAGGAAAAAGCCAAAAGAGCACCGTTTATCAATTGGGCGATTCACAATTTAGAATTGGTCAAAGATGCTCGAAGAGGCAAATCTACAAGACTTAAGATAGAAGAAGTGGTAGAGGATAAAGACATTTCGAAAGAGATGAAATTATAAAGCCTATTATAATTAGTGCATAAGACACGGAAAGGATCATGCAGAGACTTAACATTCTTACAATAAGTACGAAAGCCTATTTAAGAGCTCTTCTTTTTAAAATCATTCTAAACAATCTTAAATTAAAAATTTCTGTAAATGCGTTTTTGCTCTAAAAATACGAAATTTATTTTCTATAATAGTAAAATCCCCTTTAGCGTACTTTTGACACCGTAAATTATTATTTTAAGGGCAAAACCTTCGCTTTTGATCACAGTTTTCTTCACAGTGTACTTACCTTCAATACAAGCACCATCAGCTCTAGAGATTCTCGAGAATAATGACAATTTTAAGCCATCGCCTATGCTCTTATAGCCTAGCCTATGGACGTATGAACTATTTTTTAAAGCTAAAAAGATTCCAACTTTTTTTAAAGAAAACTATTTCTTTACACCCCTCGGAACTAGTAAACAACCTTATAAGGCGCTCGTGCTTGAAATTTAGGTAAACAAAACAATTAAGAATTTACCTAAGTACGTTTCTTATTTACCAAAAGCATCCATGCTTTACTGAGATCAGTGTAGCATCGATTGTGAAGAGTGAGCTGTCGCCTGATCTCTATGCTGACATCATTGTTTGCTGTTTGTTAGACAAAGTTCTTGACAACATCTTGAGCAAAGTTTTTATACGTAATATAAGAGTCTGCCATCTTGAAGAAAGCATATTTGCCTTGTCCTCATTTGCCATTAGCCCTGTAGCATCGCAAAACATCTCGCTCGGTGCGTCTAATAATGTCTCTATCATCTTCAGAGGCAAGCTTTTAAACACTTTTATTAAAAATAATACTGTTCTGTTGCAATCCGGGCTTTCGCAACCAATTTTCCTTTACTTCACAATGTTTAAGACTTGGTAAAAAGAGCTCCTTCCCTTGACTGCTAACTCGATAGGTCGGTTCGCTAAAGTTCTTTCATAACTTGGCGGAGTAAAGTATCTAATTTTTCGAAGACAAGTACAGATTCTCTTTCACTAGCCATAAGGGATCATCCATAAACTATGGATCATATGGAAAATCTTCAAAAATATTCCGTCACTGTGTCACAAGGGGTCAAATAGACCCCCCATTTTGACGAAAATCAGCGTCACGTAGTTTATGGATGATCCCTAAAGGCTTCTGTAATATCCCGCATGGTTTGTTCTATCATGTGTATGCACAAGCTTCTGGACACTTTTATGAAAAAGTTACCGTTCCGTTCCACTATGGTCTTTCGAAAGAAACTTCCATGCACAATATAAAATAGTTAACAGAAAAGATAAAGAGTTGGTGGGTTTTTCCAGAATTCTGCCTTTCCTGATTATCTGCTTACCAAAATTTTGGAGGGAATTGATTTGAATTTCATCTTTTTAAGAATTCAGAGCTCTGTAAGCTAGTCAATAATAGACTTGGCAGGGCTAAGACTAAAATCATTCAATGCTTCCTTAAGTGGTTTTAAGGCCAGAAGAACATGACTGTACAACAAAAACTGCATATGAAAAGAGTCGCGAAATTCCATCTACAAACTTTTTCTGCTTCATTTCCGCCATTCCTAAGCCACTTTTCTGGTAAACCGTCGACACCGGCAGCATTGGGATTTTGAGCCGCTGAAAAAAAATCATGTCATGTTTAGGTCGCGTTAATTCTACGTCATCATGCATGATTAGGGAGATTACGAAGTTTAATCCGGTGGAGTGTTCCCTTAATAACTAAGTGCATCTACTAGAATTAAGATTTTGACTGAAGAGTATCAAAAGCCAATGAGCCACTCTTTTCCGACGGTCTTGAATAACTTTGACGGAAGCTCTGTGTTATAGAACCGCTTGATAAAAACCAAGTCATAATTCGCCGACGCCTTCCATGATTCCATGATGATGAAGTTTAATCCGGTGGCGTGTTTTTCTAATAATCTCAGTCTATCTACTAGAATTAAGTTTATGGTTGTAGAGAATCGCGAATAAGTGAGTGTATTCTGTAGTCTACAGCGGTATGTAACACACGATTGAAAAAAGCGCTCCATGTTAAATCTTGATAAGGCACTTAGCCACATCGGGGGCTCCATAAAAAATTATTGCTTGGAATATGGATCGGAACAAGTATAATTTATTTTGAATAGACAGCCGTGAGTTCCTGTTAATGAATGGATATAGGTTTCTAGTCAGTGTGTTGATTTTATCAATAGCGTACCCTACATTATTATTATTAAGTTTGTGCAAGCCGAAAATGTATGTAACATACAGAAGGAGACGTCGGAGACCCCCAAAGTTACCCAAAGTATGATCGTGGTGACTAGAGAAGTCGATATACCCATGTCCGTCTGTCTGTCTGTATGAACGCCAATATCTCAGAGATGGTAAGAGCTAGAGCAACCAAATTTTCAGATTAGATGCGTTATTATGTCAGGGGATGCAAGTTTATTTTATATTTTGGATATCGGGGATATATCACATAGCTCCCATAGGGGTGTTTCAGAGGACCTCGAAAAACCTCAAAAGTTTTAGATAAATAATTCGTTTGTTTATGAAGATATTGTAACCAAATTTGGTACACAAAAGTTTTTTAGAGTTATATAGCTCCCATAGGACCAATCGGTCAAAAAAACGTTTTTTGCACAAAATTTGTTGTGTTTCGTTTGTTTATGAAGATATTGTAACCAAATTTGGCATTCGGAAGTTTTTTAGAGATCTTCAACACTGTACCAAATTTTATCAAAATCGGTTGACTATATCATATAGCTCTCATAGGACCAATCAGTCAAAAAAACGTTTTTTGTACAAAATTCGTTGTGTTTCGTTTATTTGGCAAAGAAATATCTTTTGGAGTTTGTAAGCAATATATCGGACTTGATTGCAATGTGGTGGTACAGGGTATCCCAAAGTCGTCCGCGCCCGACTTTAACGTACGCCATCTTTTTTATCAGTTCTATGGGGAAATATAAAGATTACATCTTGAAGATGACTCCCTTGTGACACACAGAGTCAAAAGCTGTTTTAATGTCTAACAGAACCATCCCAGTAGATTCCTTTCTAATAAAGTTTTCTTTCACGTCCTTTTTAATTCCGATTAGAGGATGTATTGTATTTATTATGTTCCTTACGGAAACCGAACTGTTCGTTTGGATTCATTTTAGGCTGTGAGCTTTTCTTTTATAATCTTTTCAAGTATTTTGCTGACAGAGGGACGTTTTTTCAAATTTCCCAAATCCCTATGTATCCAAGTTCTCCCATCTCGAAGTGGTTTTAGCTAGCTGACATATTTCCATGTAAATACGCTTTACTTATCATTTAGTTGGTATACATTCATCAAACCATAACAATGTTTTCACTTTTAGACAAAGATGCAGTCCCAGATATCATATACTACTCGGTATGAGTACAACCATGCCTACCAGCCCAGACAGCACACAAAGTTAATTGAGTTTACAGACCTATTTAAGCCAAGCAGGGGGCTTTCGGTTTTTAAACCAACACGGAAGTTTTTCATTTAATCTAGACAATATGCCACCAAAAGGCGGCGGCGGTGGCAGTGTCAGTGGCAGAGGCACTCACTCATCTGATAGGCAGGGCAACGATTAGACGCTTCAGCGCCAATGTCTGAGACTTGTCAGTGGTTTGTTGGAATCTATGTAGTCATGGAGCATGCGTGCCCGCCCTGCACTCGGCTGCTAAACATTTGCAACGCTTCGTTGCATTATCTTGTCCAATAAAAAAAAAAGAGGACAGAAATTGCCTAGGAAACGTAAGTCTGTCGCATGGCGGATTGTCTAGATATGCTATTCCTGCCTCTGGCGTACTCGTATGTTGGTGGCATGATGTCGAAGGCGCCGGCGTCGCGTCGTCAGTGTTGCGATAAATGCGCATTTCACTTTCTATAAGTATGTACGTCGTGGAGCTAATGGCCGTTTAATTACGGGCGTGCTGGCATACGACTTGCCCTCAAATGTCGCATAAATTACACATGCAATGCTTTGATTTATTGTAACTTTGAATTTTCGCTCATGCCAAGCCCCATTTTAATACACTATAAAGTGTAACTTTGTCAAAGGTAGGCTCTTAGGTGTGCAGAGATATATGCAACAGGCGTGTCACAGATGTTATGAGGTACATACATATATATGTACATATATGAATAACTTAGGCAATTATATAATTGCTTATTCCTTGAATCTTAATTTTTGAAGCTGCATTTTTTATGTGAGACTCTAGTTAAGACCACATAACACTTTTTATCGATATTTAAGACAAAAGAAAACAAAGCATTTAAAATTACTCTACGGTTATTCACGCAAATAAAAACCACAATTTATTACCTCAAATAAAAAATTTGATAACACCCATATTTTACGTACTTTCATTTAAACTTAGAAGAACTTAGAAAATACTTTAAAAGTCGATGTTTTTTCCCCTTTTGCCATAAACTGAGTTTCCAGCAGGTTTGAATCACATGTCATAACATTTTAAAGTTTAAACGGAACAACTTACGAAAACTTCGCCTTTTATTATTAAAATAAAATGTAAAATACAATTTTTTGCATTACAATTTTACGAGTATTTTATCTATTAAACCTTCACGTGATACCTATTTTTGTGGTCTCCCTAAAGAAGAGAGAAAGCATATATCGGGTCATCAATCTTGAGGTTTTTTTTGTTTTTAAATGCAAAAAAACACATAAATTTCAAATGAATCGGAAAATCTTTATTATCAATAGAAAGAACCATTCTTGTCATTCACTTTTTAAAGATAATCCCTTTCAAATGTTGGCCGCAACTGCGCCGTAGCTCGTCCATGCGGAGGTTCCAATTTTCGATGAAGCGTTCGAGCATAATCGGCGGTATCTCGCGAATAACACGGGTAATGTTGGCCTCTAATGCATCAATCGTAGCTGGATTATCCACAAACACTTCTTCACGTAGCCCCAAAGGAAAAAGTATAACTGTGTGATATCACACGATCTTGGTAGCCAATTCACCGGTTCGGAGCATGAAATTAATTGTTCAACGAATTGGTTCCTCAATATGTAGATTGTTTCACGGGATATGTGGCAAGTAGCGCCGTCTTGTTGAAACCAAATGTCGTTGAGATCTCGGGCTTCAATTTCAGGAAGCAAATAATTCGTTATCATGGTGCGATAACGGTCGCCATTGACGGTTACGGTCTGACCAGCGTCATATTTGAAGAAATATGGACCGATGCTACGACTACGCGCTGGACGAGGTCTTTTCGGTCGAGATCAATATTGAATATTGGGTCTCAAATTTGTTGATCTCAGTAGGTCGATTATGGCGACCATAAAATGGCCAAAGCGCGCGAAAAGCATTCTTTACAGAACGCGAATTTTCGTAATATAATTGTACGATTTCCATGATGAAATGGCAATGAAAACTGAGTAAAAAATACATGGCAATTTGACAGTACTCACGCATGATTTATTAAAAAAAACGTCAAGATTGATGACCCTTTATATATACATATATATACCTTCAGATAAAATATAAAAGCGTAAAAAAAGAATAGAAATTGCCCAACAAATGCAAAAATAGAGAAAACAATGTCGTGCAGAGGTTGATCAGATGGCGGAGCCCCCTAATGCTTATAAAAGTAACTATTAAAACAATGTACCTGTATTTTTATGGAGCATACGATTACAATAAAAATTTTAAATTGGCTTTAATTACATTAAATTTAATTAAAGCTTAATTCAGAGATGTTTTTTTTTTTGTTACTGCTGAGAAATTTTTAAATAAACTTAATGAATAACGACAATTAACATTATATGTTAATTTACATTGCATGTTAATGTTAAAGATTTTTATTAGTTATTTTATAACAAGTAATAAAGCTGTACTAATATTGTTAAAGATATTAAACTATTTGAGTGCACTACGATTTGAAACAAAATCATTGTTCTGCTCAAGACGGTACAATAAATTTTACTCAAATATCCCATAAAACAGTTGTTGGTTTGCCCTAAAATGATTAACCTACACATCCCCATCAAATTTCATCATCGTCATCATCATCCTTGGCGCTACAGCTATAATTCAGCTTTGGCCTTTCGAACAATATCTCTCCAATGATGTCTCATCCTTTGCAGCTTCCTCCCAGTTTAGGACGTTTAATTTTTCAAAATCATCTTTTACTCCATTTATCCAGCGTGCTCGAGGTCACCCAACTACTCTTCTTCCACCTGGTTGACTGAAGCATGTTTTTTTTCAGAATTGGGTTTCGCGTTCTCGCAACATGTCCGGCCCACCTAAGTCTTTGTGACTTGATATAGGCAGCTAGACTTGTGGCGTTAAAAATCTCGCATAGCTCTCCGTTGGTGCGAATGCGGTAATTGTTATGATCCATCCTTATCGGACCAAGAATTCTTCGTAAAAGTTTTCTCTCTGTCCGCTCTAGGAGTTGTTTTATATATCCGGAGCTTTAGGGTTCTGTTGAGAAGGCGTGACGTTCCTCAAGAAAGCGAGAAAAATGTCACTTAAGCAATCGTTCGTGGGGTTGATGTACGAACCAAGATATTTAAATTGGTCGATAAATTCGAAGTTATATTCGGCTATGGTTATGTTTTGTCCAAAGCGCCGAACCCAGTGTGAATTTCCGGCTAGAAGAATTTTTGTTTTATTTTCATTTAACCGCAATCCTCATTTTTTTTGTTTCTTTGTCTAAATTGACAAAGGCTTCTTTCATAGATATCACTGATCTGCCGATAGTATCCTTGTCATCTGCATAAGCGAGAAGTTGTGTAGTATTGCCCCATATCGGATCAGAAGTTCGTAGTTCAGCGTTCCTTACTATTTGTTCAACCGTGAGGATAGTTCTGTGCTTAAGCCTCACTCCAGAGCTTGTTTCAAACGTTTGCGAGAATTCATTTTGAATTCGTATCACATTTTGGCTTCCAATTTGACATTTGGAAATATTTTAGGTAGATATATGTACCAAATTTGGTCCAAATCGGTTTGTACTATAGCTACGTCATTTATCATTCTATCTCAACCAAATCTGACATCAAATTTGATCCGAATGGGACTACTATGTATAACATATCGCTGTTATAAATATAACCCGAAATAAATTCATAAAAAATTCATCAAATTTAACATTTTGGAATATGTTAGATAGATATGTATTTAGTTTGATTCGAATCGGATAAAGACATATATCCTATGTATAGCTAACATTATCTACGACGTAGATTTTACGCTATAGCATGCCATGCAAGGAAAAAATGCGTTTGCAAATCGACATAGTGCCTAAAAAGGAATTGAGAGTAAAGACTAAAAAGTGTTTCTCAAAAGAGATCAGTAGGGTTTCAAGCATCTACCACGATTTACGATTAGAGAACGCTCTCTCAGGAAATTTGCCAACATCGTGAGTGAGTGGTTTGTGGTGAAATAGAGAGAATGTTCGAAAATTCCAAATTGAAATAACTACTTGGTGAAGACTCGTGACAAAAAAAGCAGAATTCCAGCACATGCTTCCACGTCGACGGCCATTATTATGCTCTATATTTTTAATAGGTTTTAATATGAGATATTAAAATCGATTGAAATCAACATAGGGGATCGGTATCTAACGCCGCAATTAATGCGTTTGAGTCGTGTATTGAAAGAGAAGCAACCACAGCACCTAGAAAAACCCGACAAAGTAATCCTCAACCGGTCAAGACATATCTACACACGCTTAAATGGAATGTCTTACCACATTCTCCATATATAGCTTTTTAGCGGATTATTATTTGTTTTGACCCGTGGCAAACAGTTTCGCGAACTAGAATTTCATCTCTTATGAAGAAGTCAAAAAACATTCATCGTTTTTTGTGATAGTATCCCAAAACTAGCTTAAAGGTGGGAAAAAGTACTCGTTTTCGCCGGGCAGTATTTAAATGTTCTAACTATTTAAAAATAAAGCCTTTATCATTTCGAAAAAAAACTGCGAAAGCAAAGTCGTACACCTAATATATTATAATAATAAAAAAAATATGGATCCTTAGGTTCAGCACCGTAGAGAGAAAATCCGGGCCCGGGGGGAAAATGTACCGGCCCCTCTATTACACCTTTAGCTTGAATCACGACAGAACGATAGTAATTACACCGAGACCCTGGGAAAACTCAGGGCCCGGGGGAACCAACCCCCCATCCCTCTCATCGGGTCTGCTAAGATTCAATGATGTCTTGCAATTATATGTGACAGCGCTATTCATAAAGGTTTTGAGCCGCTGAGTTCCGAGATAACCTTGAAAAACACATAAAATTTTTGTTCGATTTATGGCTTTCATTTATGTTTTTATATGTTTTTGGTATCGCAGAACTCGTATCCAAGGCCCAATAACCCCTGGCACATCGAATTTCTGAGATAATCTCCGAAATAACTCTTTGTTGAGGTTACGTCAGAACGCTGACGTGATGTGGTTTTTTAGACCTCGGATACAGCGACTCCAAACACATGAAGATATCTTATCTTACACATATTTTTTTTATCGAGACTTGTTGTCCGACGATACTTTTTATGTGTTGGGATCGCTGAATCCGAAGTCAAAAAAGACCCTAGCTAGTCAGTTTTCTGAGATAACCTCCAAAATAACTCGTTATTTCAGCATACTTGGATGTTGTGGTTTTTTGGATCTCGAAAGCAGATTCAGCGGCTTAAAAACCCTATCTAATGTAAAGTTGGCAGCACCTTTGGAGATGTGTGTAATTGGGTTATCCAAAAAAGTAGGGATTTTATATTTTAAAATATGGTGTTTCTTCCGCTAGATAGTGCAAATCAAACAATTTGCAGCATGGGTACGAAATAGCTAAATAGCTAAAGGGCCTTAAAACAGACTTTAAATTGCAATTAGGTACGATAGTAAGCTACATACATATATGTATATGTGGCAATTGCTACCAATTTTCGGAATGACCAAAATGACCTTCACATAAAAATGTAGTTACAGCGTATCGTAAAGTCGCTGCGTTTCGTCTGTTTAATTGACTCTTAATTGCTTTTGTTATGTTTTTTTTTTGCTTACAGTGTACCAAGCATAATGTCGCTGAGGTCATAGACATTGGGACAAGGCGAACGATTTTAAAGCAAACAAGAAAACAACAGCAACAACAAAAAAATAGGCAATCAACAAAAAAACAGGAACTAAAATGTCCGCCAATCATCAGCAACAACTACTACTACAACAGCAACAACAACAACAGCAACAGCCGAAAACACTGCAACAAAAAACACTACTAAATGGAAATTTGAATGCAACAACGACAACAGCAAACACAGCAGCAACAATAAACAATTTGGGCAATAATTTGATAAAAATTAATAGCAACGGAGTTGGTGACAAAGTTGTACATAGCAAGACAACAACAACAATTAGTAAGCAACAACAGCAGCAGCAACAACAACAACAATTTCAACAAAGACGTTCATTGCTGCCAGCAACAACCCAACAGCAACAACAACAGCAACACTCAACGCAACAACAAAGCGTAACGACAAACTCAGCAGCGGGAGCACAAATCCAGCTCCAAACTCAGTCGCAATCACATCAGCTACAAACCGTTGCCACAATACATCAGCAGCACTCTGCGCAACAACAACAACAACATCAAGCGGCAGTTAACTCACGGTTGCCCATACAACAACAACAGCAGCAACATCAGCAGCAGCCTTTGGCCACATCCAAGGAGTCTGCCACAACCACGAACGGCCACGGCCACTCCCAGCTGCCACACACGCGTCGCAGCTTCTATCAGTTGCAACAACAGCAACACCAACACCAACAACAAACAGCGCTTAAAGCACCCAGCAGCTCGGCACATTTGAAGGCGCCTGCCCACTCCATACCGCCACGCTATCAGCCTCCACCTCAGCCGGGCGGCGGCGGTGCCATTGTAGGCGGCGGCATTTTAAAAGCGCCCAGCAGCAGCAGCAACGGCCTAAGCCTGAGTTCAGCGCATTTGCCACTAAAGTATCCGCCGGATATACCACAGTTATCAAACGTTTATATACCCGATTCGGTCAAGGCGCAGCAACAGCAGCAGCAGCAGCACCAACAGCAGCATCGCTATTTGCATCAGTCAAAGCAACAGGAAATGCTAAAATTTGTGCGCAAACCCGAACAGGAACATCCGTCCCCTAATGCTTCGGTCACGTCTAGTGCGACGGGCATACCGACAGCAAATGGCGGACGTTTAACAGCGGAACAAAATCGTCAATTGCAGGTGAGTTCCGGAAATACTCAAAACAGCTGAGTGGTATAGGCAAAGATGTCCAATATCCAATCAATTAAATTCTTCTGTAATTTATTTTGACATCGAGAGAGTATTGATAGGTTCCCACCTTGAGATATAAAGTGCCCCGTCTGCTCCGAAATAAATCTAGTTATTTGTATGAACTCTAGCATCAAGATTCTATATCTGCCAAACGAATCCAGCTCGTTTTCATAAGGGCGTCACGATCTGTGAGTTTGTGCTGCGAAGATTATTCAAATTCATCAAATCTACAGTTGAAAAAAAGCTGTACCTTTATATTGTCCCATTACTAAAAAAATTAATACTCCAAAGGAGCTCTTCACCATATGGAAGATTTTCTTGAACCTGATTTAGTTATAAGCCGGATCCGTAGGCGCATTCTGAAGTTTGTCTGGATCTCTTTTTCTTTGCATAGTACAAAGTAAAACACACGGATTATAGACCAAGTAATGCGCAGATCAGTCAGGTTTCCTTTTCTTCTACAGTTTTTAAAACTGGCAGTGTCCCGCTGTTTTGGAATATTTTCCTCAATCTTCAAATTGTAAGCCGGACTCAAAGACACAGCATGAAGTTCGTCTAGATATATCTTCTTTTCGTAGAACGACACACAGGTAATAGAGCGAATAATATGCAGCTCACTCGTGTGTCCTTTCTTTTAGATGCGCAGCTTACTGTGGAGTCCTCTCTTCCATTCCATTGGGGGAACGGATGGATTCGCCCGTGCCTTGAGTTTTCTAAAGGGCAAGCAGATTTGAAAAAAGCAATAAACATTTAAATGAAGCGATAGTTGACGGCCCCTTCTATAGTTTGTGTTAGAAGATTTGTTGCCTTAAGCTCTTAACTTAACATCATGTTCATGTTTATTCTACAGTCCCTGGTCAATGAGCTCCGCGCGCTGAAGGAACAAAATCAGCGTCTGCTGGATGACAATCAGGAGCTGCGCGATTTATGCTGTTTTCTGGATGATGATCGCCAAAAGGGTCGCAAGCTGGCACGAGAATGGCAGCGCTTTGGACGCTATACGGCCAGCGTTATGCGCCAAGAAGTCTCTGCCTATCAGGTAACTTTCCATCAGCCAATTTACACGCCCACCACAATTCTTAACAAAATCTTTATTTTACTTAGAACAAACTGCGTCAGCTGGATGACAAACAGCAGGAGTTGATCACTGACAATCTGGAGCTAAAAGAGCTATGTTTGTATTTGGATGAGGAGCGTGCTCATGTGGCGGCCAATGCGCTGTGCGCGGGCTGTGGCGCAGCAACACGCAATGCATTGCGTGACGATGGCGATGGCTCCAGTTCGAGCACTAACGCGGATGAAACGATTACGGCGCTGCGCAACTATGCGGAACAAAGACAATTGCCGGTAAGTGTTTTATTACTAAGTAATTGAAAGCTATGTTAATCACATTTTTTAACCCGGTCAGGATCTGCGCAATGCTAATACATTGAACGATCAAACGTTGCAATATGTGCGCTCATTGGAACGACGCATACAGCAGCTGGAGGAGGAGCGTGTCGTGACAACGCCTACGGCCAATCTGCAGGCACAACAAGCGCAACAGCAGCAGCAACAACAAGTGCAGCAGCAGCAAGCGCAACAACAACAGCCCTCTAGCCAATGCTTGTCAGCCGCCAAATTAGCCCCCTCGCCTTTAGCACAACAACTGCAGCAGCAGGATTTGAGCAATGCTGTAGCCGCTGCGGCGGCAGCAGCTGCAGCGCTACCCGAACCAATTGCTGGACGACCCGAGGCCGTAGTACGTGCTTTGCAAGTGCTTGAGGTGCGGGAACAGCTGGAACGCGATCGCTTGGGCAATCTGACCGGCAGCGCCATAGATCAAATGGATGATGGCGAAAAGGCGCTCGTGCGCGAAATGTGTAACGTAGTGTGGCGCAAATTGGAGGGTAGTCCACATGGACCTACTGCCTTAGAGCCGCTCTAAGCATTTAACTTGAAAAGAGTTCGAACAGACAAACACTAACTTGGCTAACATTTAGGTTTTAACAATTTAATGCTAATTTATGCCGTAATATTTAACACTTAAATTATGTTTTGTACAAAGTTGAAATTAAATATGGCTAAGCTAAGCGCTTTATTTAAAAAAAAAAAAAAAAAAAAAAAAGAATACTCTGCGTAAATCGCACAAATTTTTAAATATGTACCCTGTAACTGTTATAAACATTTTCATATGAGCTGTCTATGCAAAATTGCAATTCAAAACAACAACAACAAAAATAATAATAATAATATAATGCAAGAAATATCTGCCTAATTGATGGAAAATGTCTTTTTAATTATTTGGTGTTATTAAATCATCTCTAATTCTTCCAAGTTGATCTACAGTCTGCTATGTAATAGCTGCTCAACTACTGTGTTGAATTCTTCTAGAATATAGATGTTTATTGTGACTGTTTATCCTGGACATTAGATCTATTTGCCTGATATTGTGACTGCTAAACTGTAATTATTACTCAATAGTTCTATAAACACAATTGGGGTGTACACTTTGTTTGAAACAAAGGCATAAAAGCAGAAATACCCGAGTAACGAAGTGAGCAATAAGGCATAAAGGTAAAAATGACAAACTAACAACGACGGCATAGCAGTCAATGTGACAAAAATGATATTTAAAAGCATAAAGATAAAGTTTTGGATATTTGCCAGTACAATATATATTTTTTGATTTTATTTACCACGAAACGAAATGTTTTTGTTGAAGTTTCTACTCGTTTTTCTGGCATGGGAATCTGGAATTATATATTTATTCCTGTTACTCCTGTGAGAAGCATAGGGCTACAACAAAATTCTTAAATCTAGTTCTATCTAATGACAAGCTTTTGATTACGCTCCAACTCTTTCCACTTTTTTCTATGTCTTTCTCCAAGTGTGCGCCGGACGACCTCTTCTGCGGCTGCCTTGCGGATTCCAATCGATGGCCTGCCTAGCAATGTTGTTTGGGGGTTTTCTTAGGGTGTGGCCTATCCAATTCCACTTTCTTTCCATTATGTTTAAGTGGATTGGTGTGTGATTTGTAAGCGCTCATAATCTGGCATTTGATATAGTATTTGGCCAGTAAACCTTTAATATGCGTCTAAGGCAGCGATTAGTGAAGGTTTGTAACCGTTGAAGAAGCAATGGGGCTGCGTTCCATGTTTCGCAACCATATAGGAGTATCGAGATAACGTTAGATCGGAATACTCGTAATTTTGTTCGACGCGATATTAAAGAAGACTTCCATATGCTCCTAAGTTGGCCGAAAGCTTGTTGTGATTTTTTGATTCGGTTTTCAATATCCTCTGAGCCGCCGCCGGTACTTGAAATTACGCATCCCAAGTAGGTGAAGGATTGTACATCTTCCAAAGAAATATTATTTATTTGAAAGGGCCGGTAGTTCTTTGTATTTATTCTCATAGTTTTAGTTTTTACAACATTAATGCTAAAACCTGTTTTAGCAGCGAATGTAGCGACCGATCTAAGTTGCGAGCCATGTCGTCGTAGCTATGCGCAAGCAGACAGATATCGTCGGCATAATCGAGATCGTGTAAAGAGCCTTGCAGGCCCCAAGTTATGCCTCTTTGATTTTGAAGAGCATGATTCATAACAACGTCTAACACGATGTTAAAAAGCGTTGGGGCACGCCTATGTTGACGTTAATATTGCCGCTCAATTCACCTTCGTGCAATACACGGCAATCTGGAATTAGAGCATACAAAAATCTTTTAACAGCTCTAAAAATTTACTTACCTTTGCTGTAGCTTCGATAAACTAAGAAAGATTATCAATGCCGAATTTGCAAAAGCGGGAAGAGTCTCTGAACTGATGCATGTCTGCTTATACTACAGCAACCCACCCAGCTGTTATGTTTAATTCTTTTTGTTGCTTCCCTCTAGTACGACGGGTGGGTAGTGCAGTATAAGCGATTTCAGTGGGCACTAGGTAATGACCAGTACTTACCTTGCTATTTACTTCTTTCTTTCTATCTTATTAGTAAATGTCATAGGCGGCAGGCAATCGCCACCACCCCGTTCTGTTTAAGGCTTTATTTTGAAGACGGGTTTTTTTTAACTGGAGTGCCTTTTTAAGATAGACTTCAAACGGCCCTGCTCCATTTCCAATTGCATCTGAAATTATAAAAATTGTATCAAGCGCTGAAAATATTTATTGAGAACTTTAATAAGCTAATCGATTAATGCTTCGAAGACTTTTAAACTGCTTCAAACTTGTCGGCGGTGCAATCGAAAATAAAGAAAATTCAAGAACATTCAGCAATGGCCATTACCGGGGATTTGCACAGTAAGTAGCTACAAGTGGCAAACGATGTAAGTACTTACTGGAGGACAATAGCCACCAGCCGTGCTAGAGGGTTATTGTCTTACTGATCCTTTTAAACAGCCTTATTCGGTGTCTGTCAAAATGCAATTGTTGCTCAACAGTTCTATTCCTTTGTCTATTGTGAACGCGATTAAAAAATCACAATATAAGAAATATATTCGTTAATTTTTGAAAACTCGTAGCTCTTAAAATAAGGATTTCATTCTAGCCCCAATTTTAGGATATGAAATGTCCGCTGATGCTGTTGAGCAGCTGTTCTGGTAAATCCATTGTGACCGATTACACTAGTTTACAAATTTAAGGATCATCGAGTGAACCTTCGTAAAAAAGTGTTTTTTATGGTAATTTGGGGGTGAGAAACACGAAAATGGCAACATGTTTTTTTTTTAAGCACCGTTTTCGAAAAATATGTTTTTGGGCATTTTTATCAGTTATTCCTCAATATCTCGTGAACAAAATTTTGTATCGACATAAAAGACGATTAGATCGAAAGGTATTAATGTGCTTTTTAAAAATTATTTTAAGCTTTAAGCTGAAAGAGAATTCTTTTACGAACATTTCGAGTCTAAGATCTTCGAAATCGGATAGGAACTGTAGATGTTATGGAACGAACCATGAACGAAAAATCACGACTACAGCTGCATACAAATTCGTGAAGACGTAACTGAACGCAAATGAAAAACTTTGAGTGAAAAATAATTTTTTCATACAAAAGTGTGATTGAGTGAAGATTGGAACTTCCGTACATGGTTCCATAGCATCTACAATTCTTACCCGATTTTAATGATCTTAGACTCGAAATGTTCGTAAAAGACTTTCTTTCAGCTTAAGCCTGTAACTTCGATAATTTTTACTTAATCTGTACATAATATACATCACTGGAAAGAGCACAAATACCTTTAGTTCTAATCGTTTATACGCATATACAATTCTTACCCGATTTTAAAGATCTTAGATTCGAAATGTTCGTAAAAGAATTCTCTTTCAGCTTAAAGCTTAACATAATTTTTAAAAAAATGTTTTCGTTTTTAAAAAGCATGTACACTTAATACTTAAAATTTAAGTGTTTATGAATTATTTTTATTATAATTTTTTATTTATATTATATATTTTTATTACGCTACAAGTAGACTGGCGTTTCTGAAGCGATGTCTGCTGATGCCACAGCTCTAAAGCTGTTCTGTTAATACCTGCTTATTGTCTATTGTGACTGCTTGTCCTTATATGCAGGCTAAACTGCAACTGTTGCTCAACTGTTCTATGCGCTTGCCTATTGTGACTTGTTGCACATTTGAGCTGACGCTTGCAATACATTGTAATAAAAATTAATTGCATTAAACGCCTTTGTTGTTGCCACTTCCAGTCAGCTTTCTACGATTTGTTGCGGTTGTTGCAAGAAGCAAGGCAAGCGAAAATTACTAACACCAAAGCTGTTTAACCTGATTTTCTTTGCTGATTTGTACGTATCACATTCATTCACAAACTGGGCGCTGAGTATTGTGAATGGTAGTGCGATGATGATGATGATGATGATGACAATGGCAATGATGATAATGATGATGCAGCAGAAATGCTTGCAACCCAATTTCAGCTAATTCGGGCTTTGTCCAGACTTTGATGTTGCGGCTTTTTGTGCGCCAAAGTGTGAACATGTGAGTTAATTTACTGGGCATTATATATGCAACATTGCTGTCAAGTGACGAGATAAGCATCAAGTAGCCACTCGTGTGAATAGAATAAGAATTCTTGCAATGCATTTACCCAGCAGACCATAAATTGGTTGCTATCACTATTGAATGTTCAGTACGAAAATTATTTGAGTTTCTTTACAGTTTTAATCGTAAGGATCTTAGACTTCGTTTTTTTTTTTTCAATTGTATGGAATTGACTTGGATAATGTTGATTTTCAACCAGAAAGTTCTACTTACCATATATAGTGTGCCAATATTAATAAATTGCAAGCGTTCAACCAATTATCAATTAGCCCAGCAGATCATGCGATTTGAGACTATTAGATTTTCTTGTTTCAATATAGTTTCCTGCGCCTATATCTGGGGGCACGGTAGTGGCCCCGCCAAGACGAGCCAAGCGAAGCGCAAGAGCACTACCTACCTTTTCTCGAAGCGCTTCGTCGTTTTTTTGAACCCTTATAACTTGAGTTTGGATTATGCTAGATCAACAAAATTTCGGGATATGTTGTCAATAGCGAACTTATTAAACATATAAAGTTTTAATTGCATAGCTTCTATACTTTAGATTTTATTGATATCTAAAAAACGCTGATTTCGTCACTGACTCACTGATGATTATCAAAATTCTAAGGGTATTTCCTAATGTCCTAGAAAGCTGAAATTTTGTATGTAAGCTAGTATTAGCACAAAAACAACAAAAAAATTATAAAACTTGAAACTTTCATCCCCCAACCCCTTAAACTAGCGGATGGGAGTTTATATGAGACCTGCGATTTTCAATTTTGACGCTTGAGGTCTAATCTGATCTGAAACTTGATGCCCCCAGATAAATATTAATATATAGGTACTCCTTGTCAAAAAAAAAAAAATACATAAAAAAATATTTTGTTACAAACAGCGTACAAAAAGAAATGAAATCCCACCAAAAACATTTTCATGTAAAATGTTGCCAAGACGAGACCATATGACTCGCACTGTCAAAAAGTTATCAGATCTCATGTAGAGCCAAGCTTCTAACTCTACACGCCCTAACTCTACAAGGCCTAACTTCACAAACTCTACACGGCCAAGCCACATATTTTGACTAAGGTGTAGAGTCTCGTCTCGGCAACATTTTACATGAAAATGTTTTTGGTGGGCTTGATTATTCTATAAATGTTTTAGCCAAAATTTCTTATTTATGTAGAAATTTTCCGCGAAAAGTTTTTTTTTTTTGTTGAAAATCTAACACGAAATTAACAACACAACAAATTGGTCGACTGGGCAGCATTTAAATGCCGCTGCTTTTATGTTTTATGTAAATTAACATACTGCTGTAAGCTAACAGTTGCATTACACTTACACGTCTAATTAGCATTCTTTTAACAGCTAATTAGTTATAACTAACTACTAAACGCCCCCTAGCGGCTGTGGCAGCTTAACCATTGTGACTTAACACAGTTATTGGCCTAAATAAAGTGATTGTAATTGAGCACAACAAGTTAACAAAAATAGCTAAATAAAAAAGAAATAAGAACAAATTTGAACGCGCCTGTAAATAAATAAGCGCCGATTAGAGACGCGACAGAGAAAAGCAGGCTGACCCAACCAGCCAAGAGCAGCGTACAATTCAGGCTAAGCACACACAGAAAGCACTCATGGAGAGCACAGCGTCGCGCGCAGCATCCAAGCCACATTCGCATTGGGTATGGGGACTGGTCACAACAACTGGCAATCAGACATGCGCATTTTTCATTGAACAGCGCAACGAAACGCACGCGCAGAAATCTTTGAGCTTGGAGCTGAAGCTGGAGCAAGCAACAACAATAACGACGGCAGCCCACATGGCATGGAAACCATAAAAATGTTGTCACAAAACGTAAACCAAAAAACCATCACCAAGTGCAATAAAACCGCGAACTTATTACGATGGCGCAGCAGCCGCAGCGCGGCGAAAAAGAAAGTTATTGTTGTTTGTGGTCGTCCATATGCAGCCGCAGCCGGTTGTTCTTGTTGCAAGTGGAACCTGTTGCTAATGCCGTCGACGCTGACGTCGCTCTTGCTGCATGTTGTTTGCATATTGACATTGGCCAGCACACAGCTGAGCCACGCAGCGCCGTCGGCATCGCTGTCATCGTCGCCTTTGTCACTGCCAGCTGCCGCCAATGAAACCGCCTGGCCACCCATGCGTCATTATGATATTTGGAGCGCCGATTTGAAAGCATCAACAAGCGATACAGAGGCTCAATTAGATATTGAGGAGGCAGAGCTGCCGGAGTTGTTAGAGGCAGATGGCGTACTATTTAATGATATTAGACTGCAGGATGAGTACACTGTCAAGTTGGCACAAAGTATCAACTGGCTAAATGAGAGCAGTAGTACACAACTACCTGAGCGGCGTGGAAAGGGTAAGCTTAAAATAGTTTGTTATATAGATAGATTGATTTTGAGAAAAAAAAATGAAATACGACTTATATTTATAAAATATCCCACAATTTCCTTAAATTTTAGAGCCTTCTTGATATTGGCGCATTCTGTGCTGTCTGGGTCGCTTCCGACCTGGCATTGTTTCTTTAATTATCATAGTTAGAAAGTTTCTTATACGCTTATTTTTAAATTGATATCTTTTCAAGATTCATTGATTAAATATAAAAAGTTCTTATACTTACTTTCAGTTATTCATCTGTTTCCCGTTCCCGTCGATGGTGAATGCCTCTCCGACGACGGCCGACGCTTGGGCAACTGTTTCAATGCCTATGAGTGCCGTCAAAAGGGAGGCACAGCCAAAGGAGAGTGCGCTATGGGCTTTGGAGTATGCTGCGTCTTTATAGCAAATTGCAATGAAACCATTACCAATAATATTACATACATAGTTTCACCAAACTTTCCGAGCTTTATGCCTAGCAATTTTACTGGTTGCAGTCTTAAGATTAAAATGATGAGCGAAGATATAAGCCAACTGCGCATTGATTTTTATCACTTTTCAATGGGTCAGCCTAATCGACGCACGGGAATTTGTGACGGCGATGTGTTTAAAATATCTGGAGGACCAAGCGGAGCCTTTTCGCTATGCGGTCAGAATAGTGGACAGCACCGTAAGTTATACAAATGGTAGTCTTATTATTATTGTTCTTTGATTATATATAACGCATTCTTCAGTATACTATGATGTTGGCGGTCGCGCTTTACCACGCCAATCCCCTCTCTATGGCAGTCTACGTCCGCTCACCTATGCCCAGCTATATGGAAATCTTACCAATGCTACTGGAAATGCAGTTGAGCAGCTCATTGACGTTAATCTAAACTTTTCAAATCGTTTTCTGCCAATAAGGCTTTGGGAAATACGCGTTGCACAGATTCCTTTTAGTCAACGCGCTCCAGCTGGTTGTTTGCAGTATCATACTGGCGTGGAGGGCATTATGCAGACCTTTAACTTTGCCGACAATGGGCGTCACTTGGCAAATCAAAATTATCGCATATGTGTGAGACAGGAGACGGATATGTGCTCTATTATGTATCAGCCCTGCGATGAGCAGTCTTTTCGCATTGGTGGTGGAGGCATGAGGCCTGGAAGCATAAGCCCTGGCAGTGCTATGAATGGAGCAGCTGTTGGTGGAGGAGGGGGTGGAGCTGCTGCGGGCGCCGCTGGTGCACCCGCTGGAGGAGTAACAAGCGGAGGCTCAGGCAGCACGCCAGCAGCTGCCGTGCAGGCGGATGACGCACCAGCCAGTTCTACTACGTCCGTGCCTACTACTCTTATGCAAATGCTTAGTAATATGGCCAACAGCACAACTGCAGCCGTAATGCAATTAATGACAGGCGGCAATACCACTGCCGCTAGCAGCCCTGCAAGCGACGCCACTGACACCAGCAGCACATCTGCGATGGAAGCAACAACACCAGCTCCGCAGCGTTCTAGCACTGTGGCCGCAACTGAGGAAAGCACTGCAGCTGAAGAGACGCCCTCTTCTTCGCCGGTAAACGATGATGCAGAAGAGGGCTCGGGCGGCGACGATGGTGGCTTCAATTTATTTGGTGGATCTACCACATCGCAGCCGGGTGTATCTAGACGACCGCGACCAGTAGGCGGTGGCGGCTTTGATTTGCTGGGCTTTCTACGTAGTGCCTTTGATTTAAGATTACGTAAACGTCGCCGCCGCCAGGCACGACAATTCTTCAGCACCTGCACAGATCGCATTACCATGCCCTGTATTATCGAAGATTTTATTGGCACGGGTCTGGGCCCGCTGCCGGGCTGTGAACCGGTGCATTGCGGGGCACAGTTTTGTTCCTCCGGTGTATGGCCCTGTCGCATAGAGTCGACGGTAACGCCTTTTTACATAGGTGTGCATTTTGGTGATGGCAGTAATATGGCCAAGGGAAGTGCGGAAGAAAATATTGGCGCTTGTCTGCGATATGCACAGGTGCAGTGTTTATAAGTCAGATTTCATTCTAGATAATTATGCAGTGTCAAGTAGGTTTATACAAAAATGCAATCCAATTTCTAAAAATATAGTATTTATTCTGTTGAAGTCGTAATGTAAACGAAACTACTTAATCGTTTTTACTTGTATCCCAATAAGTGGTAAAAATTTCACATTTTAAGTATGAATCTCTACTGTTTTGTTGACTTCTTAAAGGTGAGTGCATCCTTAAGTAATATTCGCAATACATACATACATAGGCTGTCATTCGAATTTGACTTTGTGAACAAGTTTTTATTGAAGATACAACATAAAAGATATGATGTTAGCTTTAACAACTTATTCAGTCAAACAAATTACATACAATCTTTTGTTAAAAAGTTAGTAACCCAAAAAATATACATACTTAGCTAATATAAAACATTTACAAATAGTTTTTGTACACGTTACAAATACAAAATATTTTGCGCAAAAATCACCGTAATATATTTTGAAATAATTTTTATAATAGATAGATTTTGTATACATTTGATCAGTTTTTTGTTCACTTAAATTTTGTATCAAAAAGTAAGAATACTTATATACTACCAATTAATGTACAGACAGATATAAATACGAAGATTTCCAATTTAGCCTAGGGCTTAATAAAAAGTAAGATAATTTACAGATACAGAGATTTTTGTTCACAATTTCTTTGTTTGGTTAATTTGAGCTCTGTTAAAGCATTTTTTTATTCTTAATATTATACAATAATAAACAACTTATTTCTGTGCAAATCAATGTGCGCATTAGTTTTGGACAAATTTTCATTATGGAATGCATAAATAAACGCAAAAATAATACCAACTACAAAAACAAAAAAAAAGCTGCACAAAATTGCTAAACACTCTTTGGTATGGGAATATAGGATAACTAAGCAAAATATGTCTGCATATGCAATTGACAATTTTGATATGAATCAAGCCCTCTTAATGCCAAACTCTCCATTCCTTCTCTTAGAAATACTCACCGGCCGCCGCATACGCCTTGGGACAATTTTGTTCCGCGTATTTGGCATAGGCCACGTTGCTGCCCACTTTAATGGGCAATTGCACAGAGTGTTTATTCCAAACATGTGCCACATAGGAATCTTTGGTACGCGCCAGGGTTTCTGCTAAATGCTGTGCCTCAAAAAAGTGGCGCCAATTCATCCAGCGCACGGCATAAAAGGCATTGCGTTCAAATACCTTAAATCCCCGGCAACGTTTGCGGTCCTCCATCATGAGCATGATATCTTTGGTGCCGCAAATTTGTTGTGCCACGCGTGTAATAACGCCTGGACCATTATTACCCCAGTCGTTGCCATCAAAATTATGCTGAAAGTCACGCAAACAAAGTCCAGCAATTTCATGGCCAAAGCCTTGAGGTGCCAGATTCATAACGCCAGCGGCAAGATGTGTATCCGACTCAGCTCCTGAATAATTCGGTGGTAAATCCTCTATGCTCCGCAGCATAACAATATCCATATCCAAGTAAAGACCACCATAGCGATATAGTGTTAAATATCGCAGAAAGTCGGAGATGTGAGAAAACAAGAAGCTAGAAGAAAAAAAACATTAAAGCTTATAAGCAGATTATTCAAAAACTTTGCTTGATTTTGGGGCGGAAACTATTTATCTTGTTTACATTTATTTAAAAACAGTTTCAAGAGTAGGTTTAATTGAGACCAACTTTTGCTTTCAAAGCGTTTCTGCGAAATCCATGAGCGCTATAATTTTTATTTATAAGTATTTTTCTAAGAACGGCTTATCAGCTTTTCTACAAGCGCACACAAGTTCAATAGAAATGCGTTGTTCTTGCATATATTGAACTTGGTAGAATATCAATTATGTTATAAAGATATCTTAAACAAACATTATTCGGTGCCCCGAAGTTAGTTGGAAATATAATCTATACGTACATTGAACGAAAGAGTTTGCCATCCTGGAGCCACTCCTCAATAGGTGTGCCTTTTGCATAGCTCCATAGATTTAATCTGCGCAGGTGTACATTTTTGTAACTTAATATGGCATCTATGAGAGGCTGTTGGCTATTATTGCCAACAGGATGATACGTAGGACCCGCAAACAACACAAAAACTTGAAAATTCGGATTGTGTAAGGCAGCCGACTCGATTGCGCATGCCTGGCGTGCTGTCAATTGCAATATATTGTACTGACTTTGTTTAGAACTGGACTTTTTGCGTTCCAGCCTATGGCAGCTGGTTTCATGAAAAAATATGCTTCGCCCAGGTGTCGGCTTTGGCTCGGCCTGCAGTACATCTTCCAGACTTTTTGGTACATTTAAGCTGTGTGTTGCGTCGCTTATCGTTTCAAGTTGACCCATATAACATAATTGCATATCCGCTTGCCGATTGTATATAAGGCCAATACCACATATAAGGAGCACTATAAGTGCAAGGAACAATAATCGTAGACGGCCATTGTTTAAAAAACGTAAAAGCGAAATCGGTAAGCGTGGATACATGGCTAAGAAATAGAATTTCATTACAAATAATTGCTAGATTTTCAGTTGTTTACTTACTGTTGTACTAGTTAGGTAACAGCATTGATAAATTTGTATTTATCTATCCGACTATGCAATTAATTTGGTCAATTTTGCAACAGCACATCCACCAACCCGTGAAACCACTTTTGTTTACATGTAAATCATAAAACAAGTGCTGCCAACTCAGACATTGCAGTGTTGAGCAATGTGATAATGTAAAGGTGAACTGATAGTTTTAAATGTTGCACTCGATTTTTTCTCTACAATAAATTAGTAATTGCTTTTTTATTAAAATTAATTGTACAGTTTGTTTTGCTTTTAATGAAAAGTGTAATTCTTTGTAAACGTGAATATTTCTTTTTGTCGATTACATTGAAGTTTTGAATGCTATCGTGAACAAGCGCTGGCAAATGGCAGCAATTATTTGCGCATCCCTGGTCAGTTTTTAGTATGGACCACGCACTAACTTTTTGTGAATGCCAAAAAAGAGAAGTTCAGAGAAAATTTTAAATTTTCGCATATTTTTATCGTGAAACTCATCAAATTGGCTGGAACACTGCAACGACCGGTACTCGTACCAACGTTAAATCAATTAAACATATAGAAAAATAGTGAAATGAATGTTCCTCCTAGCGCTGGAAATGTAGCTGCGGTGCCGCCAGCAATGGGCGGCATGGGTTACCCACCGGCAATTGTGCCACAATTCAACATGCCGCCGCCGGGTTTTGGTGGACCACCACCTCCAGAACTGGCGGCAGCATTTGGTGCCATGGCAACAAATTCTGAATGGACGGAACACAAAGCTCCCGATGGACGACCATACTATTACAATCAAAATACAAAGCAGAGTTCATGGGAGAAACCCGAAGCATTAATGACACCCGCTGAATTGCTGCACAATCAATGTCCTTGGAAAGAGTATCGTTCGGATGCGGGGAAAGTTTACTATCATAATGTGTCAACAAAGGAGACCTGTTGGGAACCACCGCCAGAATATCTGGACATGAAGGCGAAAGCCAAGGCGGAAGAGTAAGTGTAATAAAACTAATTAATGAAACTGCATTTGTAACGTGGAAAATCTACCATCTAGAGCCGCTGCAGCTGCCAAAGCCGTTGCAGCCATGACTTCCTCGAGCTTAGCCGGCATGGTGCCGCATGCAGCACTAGCAAATATGCTGCCAGCAGCATTGCCAGCCGCACCTAGAATACCTACTCCCGAAATACACTCACCGCTGACGCCCAGCAGCAACGAGAATTCATCTTCTGCCATGGATCAGGCCATGGCTGCGACATTAGCAGCCATTGAGGTGCCGCAACCGCAAAATGGTAAAAAGGCTTTCTGTGTTAGTAATATTACATTTCACTTTATGAGTAGCGAAAAGTAACAGTTTGTCTGCTTTTAAAATTTTGTATAAGATTTAATTTCTAAAAGAAGGTTTTTCAAGCAAAAATCAAGGTCTATCTTAAGTTAGTTACGTTAGTTATTAAGATAAAATATTTAGGGGTTTTTTATTTTTGTAAATTAACTTATCTAAAGCAACAATAACGTGAAGACAAAAACGTTTTACAAAGTCAGAAATGATCACTAAAGATTTCATTTCCAATATAAAATAGAGCTTTGTTACTAGACTAGTTTTTTTTTTTTTTTTGCTTAATTTCTTAGCTTCAAATTAAGCCTCTAGCAATATTTTATCTAATATATATAATCCTTGCCAGCAAAAAAAGACGACAAGGCTGCCGACTCCACCCTCGTATTTAAGGACAAGCGCGAGGCCATTGAAGCGTTTAAAGAGCTGCTGCGCGATCGTAATGTGCCCTCAAATGCTAACTGGGACCAATGTGTCAAAATCATATCAAAGGATCCTCGTTACAGCGCCTTTAAGAACCTCAATGAACGCAAACAGACCTTTAATGCTTATAAAACACAAAAACTCAAAGATGAGCGCGAGGAGTCCCGCTTACGAGCTAAGAAAGCTAAAGAGGATCTCGAGCAGTTTCTCATGTCTAGCGATAAAATGAACTCTCAAATGAAATACTATCGCTGTGAGGAAGTTTTCGCAAGTAATCGTACATGGACAGTAGTTCCAGAACCAGATCGCCGCGATATTTTTGAGGACTGCCTATTTAATTTGGCCAAAAGGGAGAAGGAAGAAGCGCGGGTGTTAAAGAAGCGCAACATGAAAGTGCTGGGCGAACTCTTGGAATCAATGACTTCCATAACATACGCTACCACTTGGTCGGAAGCACAAGTTATGCTTTTGGATAATTCTGCTTTTAAAAATGATGTAACTTTGTTGGCCATGGACAAGGAGGATGCCTTAATAGTTTTTGAGGAGCATATACGGACTTTGGAAAAGGAGGAGGATGAGGAACGTGAGCGGGAAAAAAAGCGCGTTAAGCGGCAACAGCGAAAAAATCGTGATGCCTTTTTGGCTCTGCTCGACTTACTACACGAAGAAGGCAAATTAACGTCCATGTCGCTGTGGGTAGAGCTGTATCCAACTATCTCAGCAGATTTGCGTTTTTCTGCCATGTTAGGACAGAATGGCTCAACTCCATTAGATCTGTTCAAGTTTTACGTAGAAAATCTAAAGGCACGTTTCCACGACGAGAAGAAAATCATACGCGAAATACTCAAAGAGAAACAGTTTGCAGTACAGGCCAAAACATCCTTTGAAGACTTTGCTACTGTCGTTTGCGAGGACAAGCGTTCGGCGAGTTTGGATGCTGGCAATGTAAAACTGACGTACAATGCGCTGCTAGAAAAGGTACATAATGAAATAAAAATAAATAGCTTAGTTCCTAAAAAAAATATATATCTTTTTGCAGGCTGAACTTATTGAAAAAGAACGACTAAAGGAGGAAGTGAGGCGTTTACGCAAATTGGAGAACGAAATAAAGAACGAATGGCTGGAGGCGAACGTTTCCGTTAGCGAGCCTTACGATAGCGCCAAAAAGTTGGTGGAGCATTTGGAAGCATTCGTCTTGTATGAGAAGGAAATTGGCGTAGAAAAAATCTGGGAAGACTTTATTAAAGAAAGCGAAGATGCGTGCAGTCATCATCACTCAAGATCGCGTAAATCTAAAAAGAATAAAAAACACAAAAAACGCGTGCGTTCATGCTCCAGATCAGACATAGAAAATGAGTTAATTGAAGTAGAAAAAGCCAAACGACGAAAGTCTAAATCCCGCTCGGTAGGTTAAAAGTTAATTTTAAAGATGTGCTGTTTATTTTTTAATTTTAATCGACAGCAATCGTTGAGTTCCATTGGCAGCATTGAGAGCGAAAAATTGTTCAAAAAGAAGAAGAAGCGCAAGAACAAATTGCGAACGCCACGTGCTGTAAGTTTTGAATTACATTCAACTGATTTTCAATTTGAAGGATTACATTTTTGTACAATCTTTAAAATTTCTTTGTTTTACAGTCCTCTTATGAATCGGAGTTGGGCAATCACTCGCCTGATCCTGCTCTGCTGCAGAGCGATTCAAACTCCCACTCACCCGCCAAGAAAAAGAAAAAGGACAAACGCGGCAAAAAAGACAAAGAAGGCAAACGCCATCGTCATATACGCTCAAATATGCCACTGAGTCGCCAGTCCTTGGATTCTGTTGGCCAGGAGGAACTGGCGATGAGCGATACTGAACTAGAATCCAAACGTGCCGCTCTTTTGGCACAGCTTAACGAACAGCTGGATGAATGACAAGCAACGGGAAAGTATCAACAAAAGTTAGCATTAGACAGCTATAGTCATTATAGACAGCAAACAGTGTCCACTAGTATTCGTTATCCATCTACAACCCAGACAAGTTTGCATACAGAGTAAGCGGCTCTTTTGAAGACTTACATTCGAGCTACTTTTAAGTTAATTAAGCAATAAGCAGGCTAATCGTATGCAATCTTTTTATCGCACATATTTTGCTTATTTGAATCCTGCTTTGCCGTTTAGTAGGAGGCACTACATAGAGGTAATATGGACTACTGCACAGGGACTCCCTAGCAACAGCATACAGCAACAACTGTAAGTTTTTAATGAATTAAATAAGTTTGATTGTAAAAAGTATAATATATTACACGCTAACTACTAATAACGGTAATGACTATCGTCTACAACAAAAAAAGATTTGTTTTTTATTGTGTGTGTATGTGTTTTAATAGAAGTTTAGCCAATTTTGAAAGGGCTTTGTACTTGAGACTATGTAAAGTCGACTTTTCACATAGTTATATTCTCTAGAGAGTAAGAAGCAACTATTATAGCATTTTCGAATTTAACCATCAAATTGTACGGTTCGTTTATGAACCATGTCCAATTTCCAAATGTGTTATATAGGGATGTGCCCGAAATCTCTATCTTTTGTGCAAAAATAAAATCAGCTATTGTGCTAGATATCTTTCAAGCGGAATTTTTAAAAGGACTCTGTCGATATGTAAAAAATACGTTTGGATTGAAAAGATTTGGAAGAAAAAATACGGCAAAGCCGACTAGAGATTTTTGACCCACCCCTGTTAATGATCATTTGACTTAAAACTTCTTCTTTAAATTTATTATTGAATGGTACAGTTTGGAAACGCATATGGAAAAGTTGTTCTGCTCTAAACACAAAATACTAAAACTTAAATTCCTTGTATTTCTTTGTTGTCTTGGCTGGATCTGTTTGCTGACGTTTGCGTTTTGATTTCTGACGTGCTACATGCTCGGCCAACATATCCGATAGATCCTCTTTTTGCAAATGATTCTGTTGTTCGCGCATTTGTTGCTCATATCGTTGAGCCATTGCATCGTTGTCCATGTCCAATTCGCTGGGATCCAATGCCAACTCTACAATACCCTCGCGATCTGTGGTTGTACGTGCCGGCGGTTGTTTATTGGCGCCACCGCCTATATCATAGACATGCGTAGATCCCATCATCGATGCTCCTATGCGATCTGTGCGTTTTTCCGGCAGCACTTGATAGAGTACAGGAGTTTCATTGCTGTAATAATTGAAATATAACCGTTAGTAGTATCTTAATAACTTTATAAGAGCAAACATGACATACTCCTCCATTTCGGCCTCAATTTTCTTTTTGCGTAGCTCAATATTTTCGGGCGTTTCCATGCCAGCCGGCACACTGGTCAAACCCGAAGGCGTCACCAGACCTTCAACAGGCGTTACCAAGCCAGTTTCATCTTGCTGATTACCCAAATCTTCGCCATCCTCCTCTTCTTCTGTGGAAGAGTCCTCAGATTCGGATTCTAGCTCACCCCATTGATTGCGCTCAATATCGGCTTCGTCAATACCGTTCTGTAAGTTTGTAAATATATTCATGGTTGTTTTAGTGTCTCAACGCTAGCTACTTACATCCAGATCTAGTATATTTGTGCCAAACACATCGCCATATAAAGGTTTGCCATTTTCGTCCACCGGCGGCTTGCCCCAGCCGCCAGCATGATACCCAAAAGTGGTTCCTTCCGGTATAGGTGCATTTAAACCGGGTATTTTCAGATTCGGATAGGAAGGCGGTGGGCCATAACGTTGCTGTGCAATTAACCATGGAGGTGGTATCTTATGTGAGTTCGGACCTACTGGCATGCCCAAAGCAATACGCAATTCCTCGGACAAATCTCCTGGCTTTTTCTCCTTCAAACGCGTTTCAAACTCCTTGCCTTCGTAGTAAAGATCGCCGTGTATAGTCATGCGAGGCTTAGTTTGCCATTTAAAGAAAGCATCATGCAGTTTCTGATAGTCTATGTCAATCTTGCCCATTTTAGGACGTACACGTTCGCGCATCTTGGCTTTTAATGTTTTGGCATCGTCGCGCTCTTGCAAGGACTCGCGCATTTCCATAATGCCAGTTTTCTTAATAAAGGCGGGCAAATCAAAGGGCGGCTTCTCAATACCTCGCTTGCCCTGCAAATACTTTCGCTTGAAGCACCAATGACGTGGTACTTGCACAGTATTGCGATAGGCCTTTAGCTGCACAAGCAACTTGGGATCGCGAGCAGTTACATCGTGCATTTCGACAACATCCGGCCGAGATACCAATTGCTTAAGTTCTGCAACACTCAGTCGCGTTAACTTTTTAAGTTTGCGTTTGGACAGCTTTTCCTTGTCGTCCTTATTCTCGTCATCGTCGTCTCCATCATCATCATCATCATCGTGTAGTTTGTCTGCAGCTTTTTTGTCCTTGGTCAAGGATTCGGCATCCTGTGCGGCTTTGTTTGTTTCTACAGGCTTTGGTTTGTTTTCGAGCTTGAAAATTTCAAAGACGCGATAGAATTGACGATACATGGGTGCCAGATCTGCAATCGTTATCTTCTCGGGCACATATCTAGTTAATTGGGAGATGGCATTAGGTTTCTTTGTTGAATTTTTTACAAGCAACTTACTCAATAGTTACATCATCCTCGCTTTGGTCTAAATGCTTCGTTTTGTCCTCGCGATCCTTTTTCTTTCTACCGCGTTTATCCCTCTGTTTCTCCTTTTTATCTTTAGCGACAGCCTGTTCGTCATCACTGCCAGGCATTGTTTTTGTTGCAGTTCCATCAACATCTGCATGATCCGCGTCTTGTTGCTCGCCATTGCCTATACTGGTGTCCAAGGCACGTACTTGCTGACGTTCATAATCTTGTTGCTGGCGCAGCCTTTTATTCAGCTTCTTGCGTCGTTTCCTCTTTTTGTTTTTATCTGCTTTACTCTGTTTAGCGGTTGAAGCTAAGCCAACGCCGTTTAATTGATTTTCACCTTCATCATCGCTGTCTTCGCCCACATCTGCAAAATCACCGTCTTGAAGTGTGGCCGGCGATTCATTAACTCCATCCTCGTCGAATTCGGCCACTCGTTGATCTTTAAGAGCCAGCACATCTTCCAGTGCCTTGGGGAGTACTAATTCAGCGGCCTTTTTGTCAACATCGACGCCATCATCATCATCATCTTTATCGAGCACAACGCTGCTGCCATTTGCGGCAAAGTCATTAGCGGCTGCTCCGGCATTGTCGAGTGGCTGATCAAAACGTATAGACATTAGCGGCGTTGGTTGGGAGCCCTATAATAAATGTTTTTTTGTTAATATGTTTTTATTAAAATGATAAAGTATTTACATCAATATTGAGTTGATCTGCCATAAATTAACAATTTATTTGGCAAACACCACGGCACTTCAGCGAAAAAACAATATCTTACGATAACCGATAGCGTTACAATTGGTATCCGCGACAATCGATTGTATCTACGAAAGCAAGCAGCCCTAGTTTGTTAATCAAGCATGGAAGCGAAAATCATTTTTCTAGATTGTAAATAAATACGCCGGTAATAAAAATACATATATACGTTTGCTTCTTGCGCTCGACATTTTTTTTACATTTTGTTTATTAAGTACTGCCAATGTTTTTGTTGACACGTGCATATACATATGTATCTACATATCTGCGTTTACTTTACTGACTTAATTAATTTCTAGTATGCAAAAAGATTATGAAGGAAAAAATTAGCTAATATTTATGTCTAGCTGCACTTATCAATTACTACCTTACTACTGATATTAATTAAAAACCATAAACTTTTAGCAACAATAAACAAACCCCAAACAGCATCACAGGGTGTACCTGGCAAAAAAATGTTTACATTCAAGTTCGAAGAAACGAATCAATTCCTTGACGATGGACCGTTAGCTAAAAAGCCTAAAGAGGATGAGACGGTCGAGACAACAATAAGCGGCTCCGTGGTATGGTACCTCGCTGAGGAAGTTAAACCAAATGAAGAAATAATAAGCAGCATGGATATATACGAACTCAATGCCAAAGAGGTTAAAAATGGAAACACCGAACTGCGACATCTCATAGCTGGTTTTTTGCTTGAAAACATAAAATCTCAGAATGACACAGAGAGTCGGGATATAAAAAAGTCGGAGGAAAGCCACTCGGACTTAATAACTGCTGTTTATGAAGGTGAGTGGCATCATAATCACTAGATTTATAAACATACAAAACCCTCTTGAGCAGGTGGGGCAAAAATATGGGAATGCACAGGTGATTTATTAAATTATCTGTCCAAAAACTATGATGATGCATTCTGGAAAAACAAACGTGTATTAGATTTGGGCTGTGGCTCAGGCTTATTGGGCATATATGCTTTTAAAAATGAAGCGCAAGTGGACTTCCAGGATTATGTGAGTAAGCTTCATTATGTATATATTTACATAAGTATATGTTTTAAATTAACTATTTGCAGAACAAGGATGTGCTAGAGCAAATTACAATGCCTAATGTTTTACTAAATCTAAGCGATTCGCTGACAGACTCAGAAAAAATAGAAACTTTAAAATCAAAAACAAAATACTATTCAGGTGATTGGTCGCACTTTACACAACTTACAGAAAAGGAAGAAAAATACGACGTTATACTGACTTCGGAAACAATATATAACATTGAAAATCAGCGAAAGCTATTGAACACATTTGAGAAACGTCTGGCTACGAGTGGTGTAGTTTTAGTGGCTGCCAAATCGCATTACTTCGGTGTGGGCGGTGGCCTGCAGCAGTTTGAAAATGTTATCAAAAAGGACGAAATTTTTAACACCAAAATTTTGTGGGAGGCTGCAGAAAATCTTAAGCGTGGTGTTCTTGAATTGAGATTGAAATAAAAGTTACAAATTTTTTATAAAAATGCGTAAATGATATTTTAATGTTGTCTTGCCCAACAAGAAGTTTGTGCAAATGTTTGATACACCCTGTCATCGAAAAGACTAGCACAGGGCGTTCTAGCCATTGTTTCAATTTATATATCGGTGTTGTCGCGAGTGGTTCCTTGAGTGTATTGCTGGTAATTTTTAATAGAGATAAAAAGTTAATAACAATTATACTTTATCACTTAATTTCGTAATTGCTTATGTGGCAAAGTATACCTAAGGCACTTAATTCACCTTATCAATCAAATCTTCTTCACGCTGCGGGGACTTATACGCGAAAAACGCATACACTCTACACGCATACATACAAACATATAACTTGGAAAACTGCAAATCGATGCCCCAAAATGTTGCCGGTGATTTTTTCTCTGCAGCAACAGAGGCAGAGCTCAAGGAGTCTGCTGCATCTACACCAGCACTTTGCTGCTGTCAATACGTAGCAAAGGATGGACTGAAACAGCACATGCTAGGTTTTTGCTGTAACTGCGAGGACTTTGACTTGGTATGCACGCGGTAGGGTAGAAAAAAACGGTTTTGAAAACCAACTGTGCTAATTGAAATTGTTTCCGTACAGTTTTATCACTTGCAAACGCATTGAGCAGCGCAACATAGACAGCATGCTGATTGCCTTTCAAGATCGCCTGCGCATACCCTGGCGTGGTGGCGCTAAGCGCATATCTCCTGTTGCCGCAGCTCCAGCGCTAATAGTGCCTCTTATGATTGGCTTGGCAGCGATTAATGCCAAGACTGCCATTGTACTTATGTTTACACTAATTGGTTTTACACTTTGGGGTCTGCGTCTGGCGGCGCGCACAGCTACACGAACATCTTTCTTCCTTAGCTGGAGTTGTTTTTCCACGTTTTATATGGTTGTTATATTTGAGTTTGAGATGCCGTTGCTGGAACTGCTGCCAGAAGAGGATGTCGTCTTGGTGTTAATTGGAGCTGCAGCACTTTATTGTCTCTACCGCACTAAGAAGCTTGCACCGCTTAATTATATTACAGCACAGTATGGTAAAACACCAAAGGATGAACTACCGGGCATTGCAGAGGCTTCTAGCGGCGAGGAGCAAGCCGAGCAGCAGGCACACGAGGCTGCCACACAAACAGCTCTACAAATTGACAGCGTTTTGGGCGTAGATGATGATGATGTAAATGGTGATATTTCGGAGCGTGCCGGCCTCATGAACGCACAACCAAACATTTGTGAAATTTGTAGGAAATACACGCCCTTACGCAGCTCACATTGTGCAGTGTGTGGAAGCTGCATAAAGCGTCGCTCGCATCATAGCTTTTGGCTGAACTGCTGTATTGGCGAGCGCAATTATCGCTGGTATTTGCTGGGCTTAGTGCTGGCCGAATGTGCTTTACTGCTGGGCGCCAATTTGGTATTGACAGCAGTGTGTCATCCGTTTTTGGTGGTACGTATGTTAGGCATACCTTTTCTGCTGCCCGACGATTGTAGCGAGGTGTTTGAGGATTTCGAGTAAGTACACTTGAAAACTAACTAGAAAGTATACATATTAAATTACATTTTTTTATAGGTTGTGTATATGCTTTATTGTAGCAGCCTATGCAATGCTTATTTCCTGCTATATTACATATGTGTTGCTTTGTGAATTGTATTATTGGTGGCGTGGAGCCACACAGCACGATTACAAACGTGCTCCTGCATCTAGTCGCAATCGCGTTTGGAGCAATTTGCGCGCTTTACTTAAATAAAGAACGATTAAATTATTAGAGGTAAACGCTCAAATCCAAATACAATATTTTATGAAAGTATTGCACTAACTTAACTAATTTCTAAAACAAAGTACTAATATGCTATATAGTATTAAGCTTAAAGATTACATATGTATGTAGCTTATAAACGTTTCATAGTAGCAATCTATACGAAAAAAAAATCAAAACAAAAATAAATAAATGAACAAACGATTTGTGCCATATGAAGTGACTACCATAAACTATCCTCCCTAGGCTTATAGTCTGGCAATAGCTCCCATATTTTCATGCGCCAACGCTGACGGCGCTCTTCTGTTTCCTTTTCCAATTTGAGTATTTGTGGCAAACGTTGCCAGCAATCCAAGACTTTCCATTTAAGGTGCCTGAAAGCGGAATTAAAACACAATTTTAACATATGTCTTGTCTTTATAGATCTTAACTCACCATTCGTGATGAGATATGGCCTGTCGCATTTGTGTATCCTCCATCAACTTGCAATGTGTTGTATATTTATTCCAACGCGCAAACCAGTGTTCTACAGTACGCAAAGCGTGCCAATCAATGGCAACCATCATCTTACTGCGTTCGTTCTGTAAAAATATTATCCAAGCGCCAAAAGCACGTCGTTTTAATGCGCGATGATAAAATTGCTCAGCTTTCAGACGTTTAAAGCGTTGCAAGTCAGAAGCACAGTCTCGCCAGGCAATAAAATAGGTTCGTTTGTAAAGTTTGCGCCGGAACTCTTCGCTCTTGACAAGATTGTCGCGCTTAAGCTGCAACAAGCGTTTAAAACCCTCCATGCCCACACGTTTCAGTAGCAGATGACGATAAAACTCCAAAGCCTTGCGTTGGTTCTCAATAAAACGCTGTCGCTCACGTTCCTTCAAGATCTTAGCCATTTTCTCTTGGCGTCGTTTTTCCTTAAGCTCCTCGATACGCAAGCGCTTTGCCTCTTCGTCTTCTTTGCGCTATTGGTGGAACATTAATGTAAAAACTCAATTCAATTTAACTCTGAAATTTTAGCTACCTTTGCCTCTTCAATGGCCAATTTTGCTGCCTCGCGCTCCGCATCAGCTTGAGCGCGACGCTGCCGCGCCTGTTCATGGCGTACGCTGCGTTCCAGAGCGCGCTCATGCATGTGTTGCAGAAAACGTGGCTGCAGCAATGCCTTGCCCTGCAAACGCGACATTTCCTCATCCTCAGGATCGCGCAGGCTGCCAATTAGTTGAAGACACTTAGCCTTGGCCTTTGCTTTCGATTCGCCGCAGCGTATGACAGTTTTGAGCTCTTGTTTAAGGTCTTCTCGTGCCTCTTTCGCCTCATCACTTAGTTTGTTTAGTTTCAGCTGCATTATCATGCGCTCCTGGCGCTCCAATTTGAGGCGCTGTAAGTCTATGATGTCCTGCTGCACCTTGATTCTGAGTAGAAAATGTTAGTTTATATTTTATTGTTTAAGAAAATATTTAATCATACTTATTCTTGAACTGCTTGGCGATTTTGATGGACTCCTCACGCTGTTCCATAGTCTTCTGGCTTATTTTTTCCGGCTCACTTGGTGTTGAAGAACGTTTGGTTATTCTTATACGCTTCTTCTCCTGCCGCACTTTATCCAGAAATGCATTAATCTTTTGCACGCGATCCCCACGTGGCTTGCCATGCTCCCGTTCCATCTTTTCTATGGTTGTATAGTGTAGCCATTTTAGAAAATACTTTCGCATGATGACCAAATCTGTTTTTGCATGCGCGTTAAACAGCTTATCTATGATTAGTTGCTTTTCGGGATTTAGTTGAACATGGCCATCATCATCTTCATCACTGGTTGGACTTGAGCATTCCAACGGCTCTTTTGGTTTAATTAATACCTTAGGCACATCCAGACGTCGTATGAGCAAAGGTTCTACATCATCAAGTGGTGTGGGAGTTTGTTCAACAGGCTTTAATTCAGGCTGATCCAACTTGAACTGTACGTGTTTGTGTAGCTGTATAGGTGGTTCAGGCTCTGGTGAATTTTTAAGTTCTACCATTTGTTCCTTTTGCTCCGCGTCTGCTTCCATTTGCAGCTCATACAAAGCCTCTTCAGCTAGATCGGATATAACAGAGTCTATGCCATCGCTGGTGTTCGAGCAAGTTGATGATTCGCGTTGGAGTTTGGGTGCGCCCTGCTCCGCCAGTTCTTCTTCATGCCGCAACGTGCGTAGATGTAACATTTGACGTTCAGCTGCAGCACGCATGGGTCGAAGAAACTCCTCTGTAGCTGTTAGTGGACTAGGAGTGCGGCAACGCTGTAGCAGCTCTTTGCTTTCGTCTATCTGCACTTGTTTGGCAAATTTTCGATATTCTAGGCTATCAAAAGGCTTGGCGTACTCATTCGCAGCAACACTAGTTACGATTTGGGTCTTATTTTCTGTCCATATTTGTTGGCAAACAAAATTCTCCACATCTGCGTCCTTTTCAGCAAGCAGTAGCGAATTAGCCTTTGCCTTATGCACATCGTACAATTCCAGCGTCTGATTCAGGGCTTCAGCAGGAGTAGCGTAAAAACTGTCTATGTGCTGAGCCGCGCGAGACAAGCTCTCCATAAGAGGTCGATTATTAAGTTTAAAATCTGGCTGTGTGGGTCTAACGCGATATTCAGAGGTTCGTTTGTGCTGTTTCGCCAAATGCTCGCGAAATTTCTCTAACTGGTTGTTGATATAACGCTGTTCCACATCTAAATTGTGCGCCTTGGTGGTATTTAGTGTTTTTTGATTAGCTACCGTAGCCAGTGGCAATTTGCGTGGTATCTGCTGGAACTGATAGCATATGTTAGGTTAAGAAATAGTAAGCAAATCTTTAAATTACCATCTCATGACGCATATCCATTATGATGCTGGGATTTAGCTTTTTGCTAGGCTCTAATTCACCCTCGATAAGCAAACGTTCATTGCGTTTGCCTATATAATCCGCTTCGACTAAACGCCGCACTGCATCGGTTTTAAGCCCCAGTGGATTCGCATTTTGATGGCGTTTTCTTATCCTATCCCAGCGTGTGTCCTTGTTGGATTTGGTGCGATTTTTCAGATAAGACATTTTGTTCATTTACTTAAAGATTTTTTTTTTTATTAAATTATGTGACAACTTTTCTTGATTCGAGAACTGTTTCGAAAAGGGAAAACGCACTCACTTACCAACTGTAAACAACTTGCCAGTGTTGCCATGGTAACGGTTGAGTTTGAATTTTTCGAGTATTGGCTCGCCGGTAGGTTGCATTGAACTGCAACTCTGTAGCCTGTTCACACATCAGCCGGAAAAACAAAAGTTTTGGCCGATTTACACCGATTGCAAATACCCTTATTCAAAAATGCTGCTTCTTACTTTACTGTGTTGGCCAGAATGTAAACAATTATTGCCAAATCATTATTTTTTTAGCTAGCCATGCATCCTTTAGTGCAATAAAAAAAACACACTTTGCTTAGCAGCCCGATTTATCAAATTTTATTATCATAAAAATTATATAAATGCCATAAATAGAGTTTAGCGTATTAGCAGAGTAGAGTAACAAGTTCAATAAGTATTTTTCAAGCGAAGCTTTATTATGTGCTTAATGAGTGAATGTGGACCGAATTTTACGCGGCTGGATCTTTTTTCTCTTGTTTCTTGTTCTTGTTGCCCTTAGAGGCGGCAACTGCTTGCTCTAAGTCAATAGGTGCCGGCTTTACAAATGGAATTTCATCCTGGTATTTGGCTGGCATATATTTTTTGAGTGGTTCCGGCACCTTAATACCTGTTTCCGTTTGATGTGTCTCCAGTATGGCGCAAATAACGCGTGTTGTTGCGCACATTGTTGCATTCAGCATGTGTACATAATCTACAGCTGCATTCATCTTTTTGGTCTGACCATAGCGTACAAGCAGACGACGTGCTTGATAGTCTAAACAATTTGAGCAAGACACCAGCTCCCTGTACGCACCGCTGCCAGCAAACCAAGCCTCTAGATCTAGTTTTTTGGATGCAGCATGATTCAGTGCTCCTGAGACAATGTTGACTACGCGATATGGAATGCCCAGGGACTGACAGAATTGTTCCGCATTGCCAATCATTTCGTCCATCATTTCCCAAGATTTGTTGTCATGTGGCGATGTTAGTACAAACTGTTCGACCTTCTCGAACTGATGAACACGGAAAATGCCACGTGTGTCACGTCCATGAGAGCCAACTTCCTGGCGGAAGCAGGTCGACAAACCAGCGTATTTAATTGGCAATGAAGCCTCGGGCAACCATTCATCACGATGATAAGCAGCTATGGGTTGTTCTGAAGTGGCAATGAGATACTTTTCATCGGTGCCGCTCTCTTCAGCACGTTCGCTACCCTTGCCCACAACCTTGTACAATTCTTCATCGAACTGAGAAAGCTGGGCCACCTCCTGCATGACCTCCTTGCGCATGAAAAAGGGTGTGTAAAGTGGGACATAGTCGCGTGCATAGAGTGAATGCAGAGAGTGTTGTATAAGAGCCTGCTCTAGAAAAACTGCTGCTCCAGTCAAAAAGTAGCCACGTCCTCCGGATACAACTGCGCCTTTTTCAGCATTCATGCCATCAATCATGACAATCAGATCAACGTGTGAGTATTTGCTGCGTTTCTCGCAATCACCAAACGTGCGCTCCACTCGATTCTCATCCTCGTCGTTAGATACAGGCACAGACTCATGTAGGTGATTGCCTACCTCCCTTAAAGCAGTGTTGCGTGTCTGCTCTGCTGCTTCGAGAGATTTCTGATTTTCTGTCATGGCCTCATCGATGAGTAATCGCAGACTTTTGATTTGGTTTACAGTCAGAGGTTGCAGCGTCTCGGCCACAATTTGAGTTAGATCTGCGCGCACATTGGCTGGAACTTCTTCACCCTCTGCGCCCAAAGCTTCCTTTTTCTTCATCTTTTCGCCAATTACCTTGCTGCACACATTTTTCACCTTGTTAAGATTGTCGGCGCGGTGACGTCGCTGCCTCCATTCTGTATCTTTATCAATAACAGTTTCCACGAGCGCTAAATCTTTAAAACGCTTCTTTTGGTTTTCGCGTATGGTGTCAGGATTTCCGCCCTTATCGCTGCGAAACAGTTCCAAATCGAGCACCATTATATAGAAATTATATTAATTGTATATATGCCGCACAAATTTTTAGCTTTCGGCGTTTTCACAACGTGGCTGCGTTGTTGCGTTAGCTTGTAAGCAGTGTTGAAAAGCTATCATTTCAAAACTTTTCTTAACACTAGCTGATTAAAATGGTTCACCCTGTGATGTTACAGCTGTTTTTGAAAATCAGCCGTAAGAAGTGCATTCTGATGTGCATGCAATAGCAATAAAACTGCATATTGGTTCAGTTAAAATGGGTGCCATTGAAAGCGAAATTGCTGACATAAGCTTAAATTGTGAAAAGAAAATACCAGATACAAAAATTATCGCGTGCACTGCAACGATCGTGCGTATTGACATATACGTCAACAATCCGAATCGTCTGATGACAGTTTGCCTACGTTTTCCGGATAACTACCCGGCAGAGCCAGTTTTGGTAGAGTTAAAGAGTCGCGTATATTCGGATAGATTATTAACTGAGCTAACGCGTCTCATTGATGACTTTGCAAGGGAACACTTGGGCAAGCAACAATCTTTGCTTGTGCTTTCGTTTGTGCAGCAGTACCTTAGGGATAACCCGCTCTGCGTTTGCCTTGATGAAATCAAACAACTACGCAGTGATCTAAAATGTCCAGTTTCTGGTCATGCTAAAACAATGCAGGAGAGCCTGCTAAAGCTTAAACAACGTAATAGCAGCGTGGAGTTGACAGCGCGAGGCGGTAATTACAACTTCAAAATCATAGCTATTGTGCCTGACGAGTATCCTCAAGCAAGCGTGGAACTACAGCCTCATGAGTCTAATTTGCCAGCCGTGCTTGTCCGCTATCTTAATGGGCAATCGCGCGAAATAGCACGTCAGTGCGTGGAACCGCCGCTGCGAATTAAAAAAGAAGAGCTAGCTAGCTTCAAAGCTGAAAAAAGTTTATATCGTACGTTGAAGTTTTGCCTTGAGGCTACTAGGGATTTTCATGCCGAATTGTGTCCAATTTGTGAGAAAACCGTTCTACCAACACAGCCAGAAGATGTCACGCTTAATGAAAACGATGAGGCTTTTGTAGAGCGTGTTTACTGTGGTCATCTGTTTCATCAAGGTTGCTTAAAGCAATATCTAGCTGAACCGCCTTTTCCAAAAGGCGGCAAACTTTGTCCAGCCAAACGACGTCATCCTCGATCCGATGCTCAGACATATTTGGGTAGATCCGGCTTTGCAGCAACTGTGGCCAGCACTACAAAGCAGCCAGACAATACCGTCTGTGGTATAAAACTGGCACACGACCGTTGGGTGCTAAATATAAAAACTGCTGAGGCACGTTGGGCACAAAAACAGGCACGACAGCGCGAGCTCCAAGAGGTCATTGATTTTCTACAGTAAGTCGGAACAAGTTTACGTTTTAAAATTTTATATGTGATTTTTACTATTCGAATACGCTTATGATGGATGCTAGGTATCGGTATGCTTTTAATGAAATAAATAGATATATAATGTGATGCGAAACTTCGATTGATGTGACTAGTTGGTTGGAAAAAAAAAAAGAATATTTCAGTAAAATCTTGAAAGTGTGCGTAACGAAACAGGCTATTTAGAAATCTGTCACAATTTCATCATCCTCGTGCCGCTTTATGGGGTCGCCTTTAATTAACGAAGAAATTAGGCTGTGGAATAGAGTATAATATTAAAACAACCAAATACAAGAGTGCTAGAAATTCAAATCCGTACCAATATAGACCCACAAAAAACATAACAAAGTAGTAGCCCAAATAAATCATGCAATTTCGAAGATGCACCTTCAGTAAACCTCGGCTATAAATGTCCACAGGATCGTAGACACCCAGACTATCATGCCGCTGCCTATAAAGCTCATAAAATAGCCATAATACCATGGGTAAGTTAACTAAAAACATTATCCAGTGACCACCAAGCAGCAACAGTATGCAAAGCAAGGCATGTGAACCGAATTTGGGTATAACCCAGAAATTCAGTCGACGACAGCATTCTTGTGCATTCAAATAATCGCACTCCAAATCCGCTAAGGTTAGGACCTGCAATATTTATTAGTTTAAATTGTAGAGTTCCGGTAAACACACAAACAATCATAAACAAAAGAACTATCACACATACATAGTAAATGAGCAATAGAAGTATGGCACCGTAGATGAGCAATGTTATACAGAAAATTGCAGTTTCCGGAAGAAACATATTTGTAATTAAAAATCACTTTATGTTTATAAATTAATTTATTTTAACAAATTTGCAACATTTTGTTTTCTTTACAAAAGGGTGCCAACTCGCGGTTAAAATACAAATAAGTTGGCAGCTTCAGCGGCGTGTGTTGGGAAACGAAGATAGAAGATATGACAGCGGCTGCAGTTGTTGCGTCTGCCAAATACCACTTAAATCTAAATTTATGTTAAAAAACATTTAGTTTAAACTAAATTGCTGGTTTTACAATGGGCGGCAAAAGCTATTTTTGTGATTACTGCAATTGTTTTATGAAAAATGATGTAACTGTGCGCAAGCAACATAATTCCGGTCTATCACACACCGTTGCCAAGGCAACATACATGCGACGCTACGAAGGTAAGCAGTTATTGATTTAAAAACAAAGTGTATGGTATGAATACGCAAATTTTTTTTATTTAGATCCAAGTAAAATATTGATAGAGGAGCGCAACAAAGTGCCCTGCAAACGTTATTTAAATGGTTACTGCAAATTTGAGCTGTTTTGCCAATTTGGACATTACACGGAGAAACAGCTGAGGCAATTGCAAAAAATTGGTAAGGCATTAATCAACATTTGAATATGTAAAAAGAAAGCTGATTTTGACCTAAAGCAGGTTCTGCCATAAGTATAGGCGGATGCGGATGCGGCGAAAAATTTTAGCATGTCGAAGAATTTCAATATTTTAAAGTCAATACATAATACTTGAGGCTCCGAATTCCCATACGCCTATTTTATATACTGGAAAAGTCAGCTTTTCACAACAGTTTCGCTTTCATCAGGAGTTGTTCATTACTTTTTCCATTTTTATACCTTTCTTTTTTAGCAACCAAATTGAAAAATGTACATAAAAAACAGTCGAAAAATCGTGGAAAGCCGATTCCCGGACGTTCTAAACAATCTAACAAGCTGCCGCTCTCATTGCGACCCATAAACTTTGCAAAAATAAGTCAAATAAATTTTAATGAAGCCTGGGGCTAAAATTATTTATTATAATTATTATAATTACAACTAGTAAATCTGTATATGGCTTTATACTTAATATAAGCAAATAATTATCTAAGTAAACTATTTTAATGCACCATAAATAATCTTTAAAACTTTGTCCATTACACGCGATATTTTAAGACTTATACGCAAGGAGCGCGCATATTCATAATGAAATGATTTGGGCGTGTGTCCGCTCAAATTTTCTAGATCCGGATTAGCCAAGTGTGCTAATAAAAAGTAACAAAAGTGTTCTAAAAAATGAATTACAGCATTAAAAAAAATTGCCAAACTGTTTTTACTTGGATACTGTAGCTTTACAACTTACCTTGTTCTGCTTCAATGGCGTAAAACAGCGCCACATTACCGCCACGAGCCTCAGCTGCATCCAGCAGCTCCTGCTTGAGAGGCTGATTTAAGAGCCTTATATTTTCAGCGAGGCTGTCACAGGCTTGTTCATAATATTTAGCAAATTTTTTTTCATCAGTTAACTCCACGCTTTTGGTATTGCTTTTGTTTTGACTAATTGTATTGCTTTCAAGCTGTGGCTGTAGCTCCTCGTCGTTACGATTATAAATAGGCTTTCCATGTATACGCTCATCTATTCCATCCATTATAACTTCTGCAATCTTATATTGATTGTTTCTCACTGCAAGGTGCAATGCTGTATAGCCATCATCATCTGTTTGCAGCAATAAATTTAAATCTATTTTACGCATAAGTTCTCGCAAAGAATCCAAATTAATGTGGTTTAATACAGCAATGTGTATTATATTATTAGTTTCCTCGTAAATAAGATTGGGATGTAAGCCTGCATCAAGCACAATTTTTACTATTTCTGGCTCACAATTGTTGATTACAGCCAGTTGGAGGCAATCCTCACTGTCACAAGTAAGCAAATCGTTTAAATCTACTTCATGCCTTAATTTTTGCCAAACGAAAAGTTGTAGCTTCAGTCCATAAACATCACCACACAATATGGCATCGTGTATAGGTCTATAATTAAAGAGCGTGGCTTATTGGTTTTTATAAAAGAATCTGTTCTTAGCTACTTACAATAATCCCTCCTCGGACATTTTAATAGATTTGTAAAATTCCTTCTCCACAATATTCATTATAGTTGTTGATTTATCATCCTTTATAAAACTATCAACGTCATTAAACACGTCATCGATGTTTAAAGAAATGCTAGACTCAATGGAAATTCGACGCTCTGATTCGGCCTTACAAGGTTCTACAGGCTGAGCTTCCTGTAAACGGTAAAGATATATTTAGCAGCGCTTAACTTCTAAACTTTCTTTTTAATATAACAGGTAAATAAATATAGTTTCACATATACATATACATATACATATGTTTTTACACGGTAGATATGTTCCAGAAAAAAACGCGTAAAAAAAGAAATGAAGTAAGTGGCTGTACCCATACTACGTAACCCAGTTTTTTCTCTGAAATTTCACTGTCTAAACATTTTTTTTTGTATTATTAATTCATTGAATTAAATTTGTTATTAATTTCGACATGTGCAGCGTGTTTGTTCTATAAAAATAAATGTATGCATGAACTAAACACGCAAAAATATGGGACTTCCCCTTTTTATAACTTCAACATGCTTTCAATGGTCCGTTCATATAACAACAGTTTTGCATACTAAAAGAAATGGCTTATGTAAAATTTAAATCTTTTATACATATTGATAAAACACTATTTATAAAATGTGCTCCAAAATATTAAAGTGTTTATACTGATGATATAAGTTTGTAGCTATATAAATACCCAATACCCTGCTTCTCGTTAGAAACATATCACGAGTCTAACAATGCATCGCGCAAGTACATATGCATATTTAAAGTTAGTTTTAAAAATATATATGGGGAAAGGACTATAATTAAAAATTATTTCTTACCGCGGTATTGTTTTTCTTCTTCTTTTTTGTCACAGGAGTCAGCTGTTTTTCTTCACGTTCCTGCTGAGCCATTTCGGCAGCTGATCTTTTGACCACTTTGGGCACACAATTGTTGCGTTTTCGTCCACGCTTACGAGGAGCTTGTTGTTTGTCCGCTGCCATTTGATTTGCGTTGTTCGTGTCTGTTTCCCTAGCTTGTTTCTCAAGCTGTTCGGGCCTTGTAATTTTTAGCACACCACTCGAGTTTCTTGCTCTTAAATCTAACACATCAGTTGCATATGTTTGTGTTGCTGAATTAACTTTTGTTATCGGCTGGTTATATTTAAGAGAACATTGCTTACATTGATTGCTACTATTGGTGCCATTAATTGCGTCGATCACCCGTTGCTGAAGTGCCTTATCAGGCAAGCGCATAAGTAGCTTGAATATGTCTTCATAGATCGATTGAAAGGACTTGCGCTGCATATAAGTATTAGTTATTAGTTGGGTTGGCATAACCTTTACCATAGCTGGCGGTACTGTTGGTACACTTTGTTGTTTTTGCCTTAAGTCTACGGGTGCAGAGGCCATACGAACGTTCTGGGATTTATTTAGCAGTACTTTCTTCATTATTGCAGAATTTTTTAATAGTTCTCGTTATCACTTTAACACTTTGCTGGCTTTGTTACCTTTCGACGAGGGTCACAAACAATTTCATTTGGTTTATATAAATTAAGTTGGTTTTTCCCCACACACGCTGCGCTGCAACTGAGACATTACGGCGTCTGACAGCACTAGAGCTTATCAATAAATGTTTGGGCGTCTCGCAACACTGGCTTGAACAATTTTTTGTTTTTGCACTTAAACTTTTTTAAGTATAAGTGAGTTTAAATTATTTTTATTTATGTTTCATGTGATAACGCAGCTGAAACAACCCAACCTTAGCATTTATGTAGTATTATTATTATTTATATTCGACTCTACACATTAATCGATAAACGACGTATTTTGTGAATGTCAAAAAGGCAAGGAAAATTTTTTCATACGGTTTTTCGTTTCGCTTTAATAAAATATGTTTATTGCGACAATAAATGTCTATTATTGTGTTAAAAAGCTGCAAAACTTGAAAAAAGCTGATTGATAGAAAATAAAACATTTGAGAGCTTGCAATTTTTGTGTTCAAATGAGTGAGTTGTGTTAAGTGCTGCAGTTTGTGGTGCTCATCACATTGTAGCCTGCCTGGGCCAGCAAATTAAAAAATATATTGTAATGTGTGTGTGCCTATCTATAAAATTAATTACGCATTTGACCAGGTACGCGTAACAATAAAATGGATTCACGATATGGTCGCAGTTTTTCGGGAGGCAGCGGTGGTGCAAATAGGCGCTACAGTCGTTCACGTTCACGCTCTCGGTAAGTAGCACTGCTTACATACACTGTACACAGCCATAAATGGTACATCATATGCTTACCTTAAATTATGCGCCGCAGCGAACGCAGCCGGGAGCACAACCATCGCCGTCGAAATACGCGCTCGCGCAGCCGCGATCGTGCCTCTTATTACCGGCATGCTGGCAGCGCCGATAAGGATTTGTATCGTGATTTAATAAATGAAGATTATAGGGAGGAACGCGGTTATAGTAACTCTCGTAACTATGAACATCGTTCGCATCGTCGTGAGGATAGCTATGATAATGAACGCGAACAGCGCTGGAAAGGCTATGATCGGGATGCTCGTGAGTCCAGGGAACGCGTTGGCGATTATGATAGAGGCAATGAGCGCAGGTAAGCCTTCACTTGTTGGAGATATTAGCAAGGATTGTGTTAACATGCCGTTGAAGCGTTCTTGTTTGGCTATAGAAGAAAAACGTAAATTACAATAGAAGTTTTGTTACAGCCGCGACTATCGTCAGCATAACAACAATGGCAATGGCAGTAGCAATAGTAATAATCGTGAGAGGGAAAAGCGCTTTCAATCCGATGATGACAGCGACAATAGCGATGATAGCCAATATCGAATTACACACAGCAAGACCAGTAATCAACCCATGAATACAATTATTGTATTTGGGTTAGAGAAACACATCACCGAGGCGGATGTAAGTAATAGTAGTTAGAACTACCCAGCCTTTTATTTATTAAAAATTGTTTTTAGATCATGGGTTCACTCATACAAGTGAATATGGCGCCATCATCGATACGCCTTATACGTAAAAAGCGCACAGGTGGGTTTTAAAATCGTATTTTAGAAAAAAATAACATACTAGTTTAATATAAACGGCGCGTAAGTATTTTGAAATAACATGGCAGTCAGGATATGTTCGAAACGCAACACCAACCAAATTTGATATACTATGTATATGGGCTATATTAGCCAAACCAATGATTTACAACAACAAACAACTACAACTCACAAAATCAATACCCCAAAATGTTAAAAACAAAAATTAAACAACAAACATAAAATTTTTTACAACAATATTTTGTATTTGCTTCTATCTAAAATTTAGGTGCATCACGTGGTTTCGCATTTGTCGAGTTTAATACGGTCGAGGAAGCAACACATTGGATGGAGTTAACTCAGGTATCACAACAAACCAAACAACAACTACTACAATCAATAGATCTATGAATACACCGGAAATACTGAAAATTCCAATTCCGCGTTCATGCCAATAAATGACAAAATGTGTGCCTTAAGTTCAGTTCTTTCAGCTCGGTACCAGAACCTAAAATGTTTATTTTTAACTTATTTCATAGCAGTCATAACTAATTTTTCTTAACACATGTAACGCTAGTGTAGCTAAAAGCATTTTCTAGTTTTATGGTACACATTTCTTTCAGTACACTATCAAGTCTTAACATTTTGTAGATTGCCTGTCGAATGGCACGCAAACGCAAGAAACTGAGATGCAAAAATACCCGACTCATTTGCCGTTTTGTTATAAAATCCAAGCCTTTTGTTACGGAGGTGAGCGCGGTTTCATATTAATTTTGAAATTACACCCGATAGAACTGAATTTAAAGTAATCTTTTCTGTTTATTGTGTTAACTTGTGTAAGCCACTGATTTATTCAAGTAACTAGCTGAAAGAGCTCTATTATAAAGCACATAGCCTATTTCAAAATTGTTGATACTATTTGGAATTCCCACGAAAACTGTAAACCCAGACCTATTCAACAAAACCGAGTGAGTCGCAGTACAACTTCAGTGACAACGACTTCAGCTGCAACGCGAGCAAATGAAACACACAGAAGCGACCTGGTGACTGTGTAGTCTGTGAAACTTATACTAGCCCAAGATCGACACTAATCTATGCATTTTTGTTCTCTTCCATTTTAACTAGGGTGTGCTGCAGCTCCAAGATCAACGGGTAGCGATACAATACAGTCACACTCGTATTACGGATTGGCATTGCGTTAAGGTAAGCAAATAAATTTATATATAATTATTGTGGATTATTGCACATTTAAATAATTCTTTCTTACAGTGTGGCGTTTATAACTTCAAGCGTCGCTTTTCTTGTTTCAAATGCGGTGCTTCACGTGCTGACAGCGAGAGCCTATTTTTGGGCGGTGGCGAGGGCAATGAGGAAGTTAGCAACATTCTGACAAAAAGTATATAAACACATTTCTTTTTTATCCAAAGTTGAACGCAACTTGAGTAAACCTAAGCTTACGCAACTCTTTCAAACCACTTTCTTTAAATTTTGATGCAGAGATCATGCTGCGCAATTTGGATGCCTTGACTAACGAGGAAGGTGTGTTAACTGCCATGCAAAAATACTTGCCCGATAATGTGAAATCCATAAGTGAGGTGCAAATAAGTCGAGACACGCTCACACAAACATCACGGGGTATTTGCTATTTAACCTTCGAAACGCTTATCGATTCGATGAATGTTCACAATGGCCTAACCGCTCTGGAATCACCGCTGCAGATAGATAATCGGGACAGTATGTTAACCTTGAAAAGGGTTTGCGCTAACAATGATTGAACTTGTTTCTGTTTATTGACAGTCAGCGTCAGTTATTGCATAGATCATAATAATCGGGAATCAAAAGGAGCCCAGAGCACTGCTGGAAGTGATATGAATGGCGCCATTGCGGCAGTGCCGCCTTCTGGTCCAGGTGGCACCTATACCGTAGCAGACGTACCTCGTCTTGCCGAATACAGCGCCTCCTTGTATGCTTCCACGCCTGCGGAGCACGCGCACTATGTCGATTATTATACAGAGTACTATATTGCTGAAATAAAGAAGGGACAATTTCATGGCTTGTCCAACAGCGATTCACAATTGACCGAGGCCAACTCTGGCGCAGCTGTTGCGCTTTCTGCAATACAACGCAAACAAAGGAAAATGAATAATATTGAGACCACAGCCACGGCGGCAGCTACTGCAGCAGCCCAAGCAGCTGCAGCTGTAAAGGCAACATTTGCTGCACAGACTGTAGTGCCACCCAAGGGCAACGATGGAAAGACTTATCGTAAGTAAAAGCTATGCAGTACTACAGTTTATTCGAAAAAAATGGCTTATAATGATTGTCTTCTAGCCACGCCCGATGTTTCCTTGTACCAATATGACGAAACGTCTGGGTATTATTACGATCCCAGCACTGGTCTCTACTATGATTCACATTCCCAGTACTACTATAACAATGAATCGGGCGCCTATTTGTATTGGGATCAAAAACGAAGCACCTATGTACTAGCTACGCCTGCTTCTACACAAGCTGCTTTGGAGGGTGTGCTTCCACAAGAAACCCAAACAGAGCAAAAGATATCTGAAGACGACGCCAAGAAGGATAAGACCAAAGACAAGGACAATAATAAGCCTGACAAAGTCAAAGTGGCCAAAAAGATTGTCAAGGATATGGAAAAATGGGCTAAACAGTTAAATCAGAAAAAAGACTACACCGTTGTGGCCACACCTCAGCCCATATTGGCGGGACGCGGTGAAGCAGTAGAGGCGCCTACAACTTCACGGGGAGCATTGGGTGGTTCCTATGCAGACGTAGGCTTTTCTATACTTGAGAAAAAAGAGCGCGTTAAACTTAACGACTACATGACCGCACCAGCTAGTACTGTTGCACCGGCTAGCATGAATAAATTAGTAAACGCTTACGGTGGTGCCTCGGATTCGGATGATGACAATGGTCCAACCACACACAGTGCACCCGACGAAGCCGACTATGTTGATTTTCAAAAACTGACTTGCTTGTTATGCAAGCGCGCTTTCCAATCGATTGATATACTGCAGAAGCACTTGAAAATGTCGAATTTGCATAAGGAGAATATGGCTAAACTTAAATTAGGTGGCGGCGGTGGAGCAAGCGATGATGCATCAGCTGGCGGACTATCGTAAGCTTTTTTATAGTGTAAATGGTATTTGAATTTAATTAGCATTGCCTCGATTGCAGCTATCGTGATCGTGCCAAGGAGCGTCGTCTGAAGTATGGTGAAAGCGACCCGCCACCTCCAAATCGTAGTCGGGAGCGTTTTGAACATGAGATCAAAAACTTACAAACTCGTCAAAGTGATAATGTTGCCGCGCCAGCTATGCCTATTAGCTCAAATAATGTTGGCAGTCGTTTGCTGCAAAAAATGGGATGGTCGGAAGGTCAGGGACTGGGTCGTAAAAATCAAGGACGCACACAAATTATTGAGGTGACTATATGTATTTGTATTGCATACAAAAGTTAGAGAATTCAAATTATAAACGTAGTAAAAAAATTTGTTTCTCACATTTGGAAGAGTCTTAGCACAAACTCTACAAATTTTAAGTCAATTCTATTAATTTCATTTATTCACAGGCTGATGCTCGTTCAAGCAATGCTGGCCTGGGCACAAAGGGTGGCATAACACCCGGTGATGATTATAAAACCTACATCAAAAAGATGATGAAGTCGCGCTATGAAAATGCTTAAGCTTCATTGCATTTTTTTCATTTAATGTTAATTGTTTTACAATTTTTAATCAATTCCTTTTACACATTTTGTATTTGATTTGTATTATACAAAACAATCATAGAGTTACCTCAACTTTATTATTATTGATTCAATTAAACATTTGACTAGTAAAAACTATTGTAAGCTGTATAAATTTATATAAAATACTACTAAATGATGTAAAAATTATATTGGAATTTGTTTGTGACCAAATAGCGGTTGTACCTAAACGTCCTCAGAGAGCCCTATAAAAATAGATCGTTTAAATGTTATGACGCATAGATGAGCGCAGAGTCGTAGATATGGGGTTTAAATCCCTAATTTTGCATCCCTCATGCGTCTGTTGAAACAATATTAAAAAAACTTTATGTGCATTTTAAATAATAGTTTATAACAATTTAACTTTATTTATCTGCTAAAAAAAATTTGCTCAAGCTAGTCGTTCCGGGCATGAAAATCTCATTTGAAATTTGTATTGTAAAAGAAGTTTTGCGAGTTGTTAAATTTATTAAGGAATAGTCTTGCGTAATTCTATACATGCATAATAATGAAACTGAAATAAAAAATAGTCATTTTAACGAGTCCATATGCTCATTATTATGAGTCCAATACAATAGGACTTATTCAAGAACAACTCATTAAGAAATTTAATAATATTTTACAAACTGTATAAACAAAACCAAAGTGATTAAAAAAAAATGAGCACAAATCTTGTACTTTGATATTTTATCAATCTGGCTCATTCAATTAATTTGCTGAGTTGCTAATTTAGATTTAAGGCACGCTATGTATTTCCTCAAAAGGATTCAAGCAAAAGATGAGTTTTCAGGAATTTCTTTTGAAGAACAAAACTGTTGAGCTAGTTTGAAGCTTCGAAAGAAATTGCACTGATCTAAATTTCTGAGATTACTACCAAGCACAACATTGTATTAAAGTCAAGTGACTTTTCATTTTGAAATGACATGGAACTTTTTTTTTGACGACACAATTTATGTTGCATTTCTTTTAAAGTTTTTGATATTTTCTCATGAAGCTCTTGTTTTATCACTGTGTTAGAGAGTACACCATTTTTAGTAAAATTAAAAGTTTCTTGTTTCGAGTAAAAATTAATACCGGTGAATTTATAAATACAAAATCATTATAGAAACTACAAATTGTTTTGTAATTAAAAATGGCAATATGTATGGAAGTAAGGGAAATTCATTTTTACTACATATTATTAAATGTAGGTAAAAGCCGGAGATGTACAACTTTTGATTACCGTACACATAGAGTTAAAGTAAGTATACAAATTGGTACAAACAATTTTGTTTTCCTAAATTAAAGTAGTCAATAAAAGTTAGGAAAGATGTTCCTATAACTTAGTTTAGATTAACAATTTTTTAATGGAAACAAAATGTTAAAAATTGATTTTACAACTTGTTTACATCTTTGATTACTCATCATTTCAGCAAACTAATTTTCGGGCCTATATGTAACTCTGATCTGATACCCAGTAGATAAAAGTAAGGAGTATATTTACAAGAAAGAGACGCCGGAGATTCCTCAAAGTTAAATCCAATATGTTTAGCAGGAGAAAAGAAATGGATATAGACATGACAGTCCATCTGTCTGTCGGTATGGTCGTCTAAATCTGAGGGATTATATGAGCTTAAAGTATCTGAATTGCACAGTGCACAATGGGTCCGCGTGGCCAGATTTTGGCCAAAAGCCATCCAGACGAAATTCAAAATTTGGACACAATGACAATTTAATATGATTTTACACATATTAATGTATCCTGTGCAAAAAAGAAATATTAAGTTTTAATTACAGGTTCTTAAGTTATTAGCCATCAAAGATGACATTTTGTATTTTTTTAACTTTTGAGATAATTTAAAAAAACAAAAAACCTGCATTTACCATGATACATGTAACTACGAAATCTTCATTCACTTTGTTATTCATAAATGTTACTTCAGAGAAAAAATAAAATTGAGCTTAAAAACTTTTTGGTTTTAAATATATTCGAGTAGTTATAAAGTTTTTGTAGGTTTTTCATCATTTGGCTACTTTGCTTTAAGGGTACCTCCGACTACCACTCGATATTTGATCGGAAAATTTGTTATAAATTTCTTCACATGTTTTACAACAAAATGTAATTCCTACCGATTTTCGGAAATTGAATTTTGTATCTAAAAGTTGAATATTAAAAATTGACCTCCAGGAAATTGTACTATTTTTTGAATTTCTTAGCTGCCTAAAAGTATGCTTTAATTTTTTTCATTTCAAAAGTTGTACTTAAATGTAAGAAAACATACTTACAAATTTGTAAAATTGATCAATTTTGAAGAAAAAACCTAAAAATGTAAATATTGATTTTTGAAATTTTTTTTCGGAAATTAAAAGAGCATGCAAAAAAAAAATTATATCAGTTAAAAAACATATGGATTAGTGATGTCGTCTTTTAGTAATTTGCTTGGAAAGCTGAAACTATTTGGGGCTATAACTTCGAAACCATTCAATATATTGGGTATAGGCTATTTTTTCAATGTATGAGGAGCTCATACCTACCTCTGTGTAGGCTTTTTTTTTTTAATTAAGTTAAACATTTTTTTTAAATTTTTTCCAATTTTGGTTGAGATTATCTATATCCTAAAAAAATCTGAGGAGGCTAAAACTTAATTAATAAAAAATAGCTCAATCCTTCACGAACACGTGTGTAAAATTTCATCACTCTAAAAAAATTATTATGGAAATGCCAGGGTTTTGGCCAAAATATGAGAATCTGGGCCCATAGTGCAGTGGTGCTAATGAAGTTCCTAGCGCCGCAAAAGTCAATTTTCAAACTTGCTAATTAAGCCGATATTTTTCACTTTTTCGATAGAACTTCAAATTCACGCAGTTGTGAGCTGTCAAAGTTCAGGTGCGAGAATTTATTCTATCAATTTCGAATAGTAAACTTTAAATTTAAAAAAAAAGGTAAAATATTCGAATATCGTCCAATCTTTTGATTCAAAAAAAAAGTCAAAGGTATTAATTTATTAATTAGTAGTTTAAAAACCCCTCTTCGATATGCTGTATTTTCTCATGTACTATAAACTTCTTGAAAGTAAAAGTAGCATAAGGCCGGCTAGGTTCGGCTTGATTTTTGTTTTTTTTTGTTAGTACTGTCCATCTTGAATGTAAATTATCAAACATCAGCTGCCATTTTTTGCCGGTATTCAAATATTTTTGCTTTTTAGGAAACATGTCGGTGCAAAAGCAAGTGCTTTTTGAAGTTTGGCACGGGGAGATTACTCATTACACTTATTAAAAAGAATGTAACTGTTGAAAATTATGTGTTTCTTCATATAATTGATAGAAAAGTTGTAATAGAACGTCGTTATATTTTCAAAAACATTATAAAGAATGGCTGGATGAAAAGGTGTTTTTGGTGGATATTCCGGTGGTAGGTTCAGGGAAATACTGCCAGAAGGTTTTTCCAACAACCCATATTAGTTGGACTATAACTATGAAAGACTTGTTTCATGGCTTGTTAATATCGTCGGACCCATTATAACAATAAAAAACAAATCACGGTTTTGCAAAAATGATACTGATTTAGACGAAAACGTACTTTCACTTCAAATATGAGACTTTTATTAAATTTTTGTCAAATTAAATAGTCATTTTTAAAAAAATTAAAAAAAAAATGTATATCTTTAATTTTGTAAATTAAAAAAAAAAACACCCATGAAAATTACTTTGACAAAATAAAAAACAAATTAAACAAAAAAAAAAAATTAAGTAAAAAAAAAAATAAAAACAAAAAAAAAATGTTTTTATTTTTTTTATATTAAAAAAAAAAATTTGCAAAATTGGTTGTTTTCTACTAGTATACAAAAAAATTTAGACAGCCGACCTAAGTGCCATACTTTTCAAGTTATTAATTTTGCGGCGCCAGGAACTTCATTAGCACCACTGTGAGTTGGTAGAGTTGTCCCTAAAATGTCGGCTCGAGTTCCAGAATGACGTCCCAGCCAAGACAATTTTTTTTATACTTTGATGCGCTAAGTATTAAAATCAACCCTCGCTTTCCTCTCATCATTGCTGTAGTGGTGCATTTTTATACCCTGTACCGTATGGTTTGTGCAAGCCGAAAATGTATGTAACATACAGAAGGAGACGTCGGAGACCCCCCAAAGTTAACCAAATTATAATCGGGGTGACTAGAGAAGTCGATATACCCATGTCCGTCTGTCCGTCTGATTGTCTGTCTGTCTGTTTGTCTGTATGAACGCCTAGATCTCAGAGATGGTAAGAGCTAAAGCAACCAAATTCGTTGTGTTTCGTTTGTTTGTGAAGATATCGTAACCAAATTTGGCTGTCGGAAGTTCTTTAGAGCTCCGAAATTTGATCAAATTTGATCAAAATCGGTTGACTATGTCATATAGCTCCCACTGGACAGATCGATCAAAAAAACGTTTTTTGGACAAAATTCATTGTGTTTCGTTTGTCTGCAAAGATGTAACCAAATTTCCCACTCGAAAGTTTTTTAGAGTTCTCAACCACTGTACCAAATTTGATCAAAACCGGTTGACTATATCATATAGCCACAATAGGACCGATCGGTCAAAACAAAATTTTTGATGCCAAATTCGACTGTTTTTATATCGTTTTTAATTGCAATGTGGTGGTACAAGGAATCCGCCATCTTTTTATATACATACATATAAAACATTATCCAAAATATTTATGTTTTTTTAAACACCATACAGAGAACATATAAGAATTCAATAAACATCAGATTATGTACATAAACCGAGTTTCAATTTTTTCCATAAAAATTTTGGCCTGCCATTTCGTTTACTTGGAATTATCCCTACCGATCGGGCTGTTAGATAGCTTGAGAAATAAGCATAGCCCCATGCAATTAAAGCATATAACCCTCATTAACCACTTGTTGAGGCCGAACTATCGAAAACTATGATAATTGTGTTCATTAATCCCAAAAAATATCACAGGTTCCAGGTTGTAACCCAATTTTATGAAAAAAAAGTTTCTGCTAATACAAAATTTGACATGCTATTTCCTTCACTAGTGGGTGGAATTTTACAAAATTCTTAATCTCTTAAGGTGATCCATTTTATAAACCAAAAGACCTTGCAAAATTTTAGCAATCTTACAGTTGCGCTGTTCGCAACGTGCACAATCAGTGAATGGAACAGTCAGTAAGTCAATCAGATCAAATAGTTTTATATATGTAAGACATATAGAATATGTATATAGATATATTCCTGCATATTCCTTCTAAGAACTTTCTAATTGGAATTTTTTAGTAGTACATTTTTGACTATAACTTTTGTTGTATTGCAAGTGATCACGACGCATAGCGCTGAAAAGTTTCAGATTAAGCTGTTTATACTGACGGACGGACGGTCAGACGGACATGGCTCAATCGCTATCCGAGGTTTTGATAAGCATTTTGGTATAAGGGACTTGGGGACTTCTGTCCGTTACATACATAGCACAAATCTAGTATACCCCTTGTACCGATAGGTACAGGGTAGGTCAGGAGAAACATCGATGTTTTCGATATTTTTAACTTAGATACATAGATGTTTCGATACATCAAAGTACATTTGGCGGCCATTTTTTGAATGCTTAAATTAATTCAGAGTGGGCCATCTGTTGGTTTGGTTATATAAGTATTTTCAAATAATGAAATGGAATTAACAAACAAACCAAGAGATAACTATATTTTCATAAAATACATTTCAAAGTTAATTACAATTCAATTCAATTTTATTCACTAAAACTAAGACATTATGAATACATGTGGAGTTTAAGGTTTTAAGTTCAGTTAAAAACTCATGGGCAGTTTTATGGCTGGTTCGGAAAAATCATAAATGATTTCACGTGTGATTCATGCCTAGAAAGTAAATATGTTTAATTCAGTGAAAAGGGTATGGTATATGATTTTTTGTGATTATAAACAAGGAATATTTAGAAACAAAAGCAGGATGGAAAAATAACTACGAGCTAATCCGCGTCGCTAGCCAGGAATATTTGATTCAGAACTATACCGAACTGAAGAAAGGCAATTATTTCCTTTTTCCAAAACCAATAAAATGCTTATCGGCTAAAGTCTATAATACAGCGAATAGGAGGCCATCACTGAAACCAACCCATTTTGCGGCCTTAAAAGTATCTATAGATTTGAAATATAAATACACCGCTGAGACTTTACCGAAAGCACTCTCTTTTTAGTAGTGTTGGGCAACGCTGTACGAATTAAATGAACTAAAATTGAGTACTCAGTACTATACCCTACTAAAGAAAGGCAATTATTTCCTGTTTCCAAACCCAAAGAAATGATTGTCAGTAAAAGTACAGCGAAGGGGTTGTCACTAGTGCTAAAGAAACATCTATGTTGGCCAACATCAATGTTTTCGATATTTTTTAACTTCGTTACATCGAAGTACATGTGGCGGCCATTTTTTGAATGCTTAAATTAATTCAGAGTGGGCCATCTGTTGGTTTGGTTATATAAGTAATTTCAAATAATAAAATGGAATTAACAAACAAACCAAGAGATAACTATATTTTCATAATATACATTTCATAGAAAAGTAAGCAAAGCAATAATAAATAACAATCCAAAAGGTTATACAACGAAAGCAAAAGATAATACAGGCCACAAAAAAAAGTCCCTTTATGGATTTCGAGCAGCTGAATCCGAAGTTCAAAAAACTCCTTCACACATGGGTTATGAGATAACCACCAAAAGATCCCATAAAACGAGATAATTTGGATATTATCTATGAACCCTTGGATCGGGGTTTTTTGGACTTCGGATTCAGCTGCCCAAAGACCAGAAGGGGTGCCTCTGTCACATGTAAAGTTTACACCACTTTTTTTTGTTAGCCTGTGAGTTATAACAAAAAAAGTTCTGTTCCATCCAGAATTGCAGTCTCATAATCTTTAAACTAATTTGAGATCCATTCATTATGGTTATTAAATAAAATCATATCAACGTTTTTTGATCTAAGCAAAGTCCGCTTGTCGCTCAGTAGATTGCCAGCCTTGCTAAACTTTAAAAGTATTACCTTCCAGTAATTCAACGGGCACATGCTTGAAACTAAGTTTTCGACATTAAAATATTGTCGAAGTGACAAAATTGAGTCAACCCTACTATTTCGGCTGTTTTGAGATTTGTTTTTTTCTAAAAAAGCGAAAAGTGTCTGCCCATATTTTGTCCGTAATAGGATTTGCTCGATAATCGAAAATCGAAATAAAAATATCGATGATCGGAAAAAAGTAAAAAACATCGATCCATCGATATAACAACGATGTTACTTCCAGCACTAGTACAGGGTATAATTATTACTTTAAAATTTTGAATGCATATTTACCATGCGCCATATAACGTCACGCCAGATAAGGTTAATAATGAAAAACGAGAAAATATTTTTTTAGTTTAATAATTTGTTAAATTAATAAACATTTCTAATCAAAAAATATAATTCCCATGCTGAACAATATAACAATTATACCAAGTCATTGCCCCAGACGCCAGAAAACTTGCTACGCCACTGCATAATTGCGCCGTGAGCGTGAGAAGATCAACATATCAATGTGCGCTCTCATTTATATTTCGCATTTCATTTTGGGCTTTCGTTCATCATTCTGTTGTGGCTTGCTGCGGTTCTGCTTCGTCAAACCGCCAAAACAAAAAATAAAACAACTTTTTGGGGGGCTGCTCTACCCGACAGAGAGAGAAGGAGAGAGAGCGCGTGAGAGCGCGAAACTGAGAGTGCCTACGTCAGATCTTTCGTCAATGGGGGCTAGCGCCAAGCGAGTGTCGAACGGCGCAGTCAGTGAGTCTCAAAGCGTTGATCGTCGTGGTATCGCGGTGTAACGCTCTCGTTGTACGGATTTTCGGCAGCGTTACGGCAAAAATTTGTTGGCAATATTTGCCATTTGTGTGTTTTGTGTGGTATTAGTGAAATAAAAGTGTGCGCTAAGAATAAAATAAATAAATCACGAGCAATTGTAAGATATTATTACTAAAATTATTGTTATCGATGTATTAAAAGTTATGCCATTAATCACGGGTAGAAGGGATTATGAGTATGTGTGTGTGTGTGTGTGTGTATGGTGTGTGTGCGTTGTATGTGTGTGTGTGTGTGTGCAAGTATTTGAGTGTGTTGATTTTTCGACGCGCTTTTGCCAAATGTGGTCAAAGCAAAATAACAAAAACGTTTTTCTCATATGCAACAATACAAACAGTGCTCACTGTATGACTGTGTATTTGTATCTGTATTTGTATCTGTATCTGTATCTGAGTGTGTGCATTTGTATCTGTGAGTGCGTTGTAAAGTGCTTTTTATGGCTTGAAATTTGCGAGTTTTCTGTTGTGTTTGCGGCTCAAGAGCTTAATAAAAAAAATAAAACAAAAACAACTTGTCAAACTTCAGATTTCAAAAGCCGCCGAAGACAGCTGTTTAAACTACTACAAAAACTACTATTGGAATATTACGCATACGACTCGTAAGGTGTATTTTTTTTTTTTTTTTTAACTGTTTTCCGCTTAGTTCAAAAAGTTGCTCAATAATTCTTGCATAGAACATTCGTTTTTGAATAGGTACACAGCATCTACAAATTAGGCAAAGTCCAAAGAAGAAGCACTTTTTTTTCTTCTCTTTTTCGTAGGAATATTTTCTTTCGGCTGTTTCATTTTTATTTTATTATTTATATTTTGGTTGCCATTCTTGTTGTTGTTGTGCTTGTATTTATTGTATTTTTGTTTTTGGTATAGTTGTTGCTCTTGCTCTGCTTGAGTTTTTGATTTTTCATGGTTTCATTTCTTTAAATAAGTTTTATTTTTAGAATTTTCAGTTATTTTTGTGTTTTTTTTTTCTCACCAACTTTTTTTTTTTTTCCTAGCTGCTTGATTATTTTTCGAAATTTCTTTGGTGGTTCTTTGGAATATACTATGTATAGATTTTTAGATACAATTTGTATAAGCATTGTACATTATGTGCACATACTATGTGCGAAAAGATTTGTGTGTAGAATAATGGTGTGTACATTGTATACAGGGTGTGTGTACTGGTAAGGTAAAGGGTCCCAGGCTATTTTCAATTAATTTGCTTTATCTATTAAAATTTTATACGATTTATTTCTCTGGAGTAACTCCAAGTGGCTTGGTTTTGTAACCAATGATAACAATTTTGTTATAAAATTTTGATTGACAGCTGTTTTAATCCATTCCGAAATAGTTGCCAAGTTTGTGATTTGAAAATACTATAAAAATGTTGCTTAAAGCTAGCTTAACATATTGAATCAGAGTTTAGATGTTATATCTTTAAAACGGAGAAAAAAAATTTTTAAGTATAAAGGAGTTTGGCTCGAAAAGTTAATGCTAAGGAATAATCACTTTACTAATTTTTTAGTTTTGCCATTAATTTATTTATGGTTTCTTGCATTCTATCGTTAGGACAATAAATAAATTATTTGGAAATTTAACTTTATAATAGGTACAACTTTTATTTAAAAATATTTTTTAATTTTTTTATTCTACAATTTATTAAGAATTTAATGCCCCAGAGCCCGTCAGTTAAAATTTTTTTAGTAGAAATCCCTAAACACCACCTGCAGAGATTGTATGTCTTGAAGAGTTTTTTAAACAGTTCTTAGGAATTTAAAAAAAAATTTCAAATTTGAGAATTTGAAAAATCATTCAATTCGAAAAACTTTTTAGTAAACTGTATTGCGAAAGTTGGCGCTAAATTTTAAAACCCAAGAATTATCGATTTTAATAGCTTTATACAAATTTAAATAGGGTCTCAAAAAGGAATCTTTGAGAAATTGATTTTAGACATGACTGGCCATAAGGTACCTCCCGTGCTCGCCTACTCAAATTTTGTTAGTATACATTTCCATATATTTCTAATGGAAAAATTCTCTAGAGCATGTTGGAGCTGTTCGAATATATGTTAGCAAATATGAATGAATATCTTAGATGCAAAAATTGTAAAATTTTCTATTTGACAAGTGTCCAGCACGCTTCTTTATTTTTAGTAAAGAAATAGTTCCTCTATTTATTTAATATTTTCCAGACTTTCAAATTGAATAGAAATCCCTTACGCCATTGTTTATCTTCATTTTTTGAAATAACGATGCTTTACTTCAGATTATGTTTCTTTATATTAAAAGCATATGGGCAGTTATTTTTCAAATCAAACAGCAATTATGACTTAAGAATTTTGCTGCATATAAAATTTTTTTAAATTTTCACAATTTATTTTTAAAAGTTACTTTTACTTGAAGTTTTCGAAAAATGTGAAAATGTTATTTCTTTTCAAGAATCTTAAGTTTTGACTCCAAATGTGTTCTAACAACAGGCATAAAATACAAGATTCTATCCAATTCTAAATTGATACGCGATTTTGGATTCTCAATTTATTTTTAAAAGTTACATTTATTTGAAGTTAAATATAAAATATAAAAATGTATTGTAGCGAAAGGTATAAAATTCAAGATTCTATCCAGTCGCTGTCTGCTGGAGTCCAGCGGCAAGTTCCTGCTCGTCAAACCAGAGAGCAATCGCTTTGTTAGCGGTCTCTAGAGCATCAGAACCGCGAATAATGTTACGGCCAACCTGAATGCAGTAATCTCCATGAACGGAGCTGGACAATGTGTTGGCTGCGTTGTTGGGGCACAACATTTGCCTGCCGGTCTTGACAACATTCAAACCATTCCATACCATGGGAACCACTGGACCGGAGTTCCAGTTCCGGAGTTGAACAAACCGGTGAAGAAGGAACAGCTAGATAGATCATCAATCCTTGAATGCCCAAGTAAACTTCATGGCGATCAATTTGAAGCCCTTCTGCTCGAAACGCTCAATTATTTTGCCGGCTAGATATTTTCAAAAACTGTTCCATTTTTTTATTTCACTAAATTTCATATATTCTGAAATAGATATAATATAATTGTAAAATCTGTTTTCTATTCAGATAGTAATAAGATTTATGACAAAGTTAGAAAAATATTTTGAAGCATAAAAAATCAATACACATGACGAATACCGACTCTTAATCTCTATTCTCTATTTCAATTTAATTTCTCATTTTAACCCTAATATTTTAAGCTTCGTTTTGTAAATATTTAATATTTTAGAGTTTAGCCAATATACAGTGACGTCGAGAGAAAACTACTGTTGCCCTGTGGTAACTATCATAAGGGCCTAAGCAGACTTCTTTTTCTACGCACCCTTCAGACAACTTCGATCCCCGAGGGGAATCTACAAAAATTTTTTAACATGAGCATATTTTGGACTAATAATTTTTTTTTTTTTTAAATTCAATTTACAATCTGTCCAAAAAATAAAATATATTATTTTTTAACAGCGCCTGTCTAGATTTTTAATATTGTATAAGTGCAGCAAAAGTAGTACAATTAGAAAAAAGAGCCGATCTTAATTTAAGCTCGAATTAGCTCAAAACAAAATGTCAATCTTTAATTCTATAATTATATTATATTATAATTTTCTTAAATTATAAAAAAAATACACCAGATCTCAGCTTTAAGACTTAGCATTCTTATAATGCAATTCTTCTTAATATAATACATACTAAGCATTCTCGAGTTAGGCGTTTGTGTCTGCCGAAATTGTTCTTGAAATAAGAATTTGAGTCTCAATAACACTAGTTTACACGAAAAATTAACCTTGCTTTAAACGTGTTTTTTAGGGTAATTTTGGGACGTGATTTTTTTCGACTTTGCTTGCCTGTAACTTCGATAATTTTTCTTAATACATAATACATATTATATATCACTGGAATGAGCACATCAATACCTTTCGATCTAATCGTCTTTCATGCCGATACAAAATTTTGTTCACGAGACATTGAGGAATAACTGAAAAAAGTGCCCAAAAACATGTTTTTCGAAAATATCTCGAAAACATGCTTAAGAAAAAAAAAAAGGTTGCCATTTTCGTGTTTCTCGACCCCAAATTACCCTAAAAAACACTTATTTAGGAAGGTTCACTTGATGACCCTTAAATTTGTAAACTAGTGTAATAGATAAATCACTCTTGATGTACTTTTGTCAACGGAAATTCTTGTTTTAAGGCCCATATTATTATTATTGTACTGGGTGTAATATGTACTGCGACCCAAGTGGATCTATTGTACCCCCTTTCACGGCTTAGAGCTCTCCCAAAAGTCCAATTGCCTGCATATACTGCAGTATTTTGTTTGGATTTATGATGGTAACAATGCTCTCCGGTGAGATGACGTGCATGCTTAAAAACTTGCTTCTTTTGTTGACGAGTGCTATGCATTCACATAGTAGATGCACTGAAGTTTCTTCCTCCATACTACAGAAACGACAAAGCCCACTATCCGCTATGCCAATTTTGTTTAAGTGGCTGCGGAGCCTACAGTGACCCGTCAAGGGGCCTGTCAGGATCCTCACGGTATTTTTCCCGTGAGTTATCACGTGTTTGAATCTCTTGCGGTTGTATTTAGAGAGGAGGGTTTTTGACTGCTTTAGTCCTGGTATCTGTGCCCAGTGAAGCAGCCGCTTGTTTTCTTCCTCTTTCCTCAATAGGTCCCTTACCACGTGGTTGCCAATCCCACAGTATGGTTCAGGTCCGATTAGCGGTGTTGCTGCACCTGTTCTTGCTAGTTTGTCTGCTAGCTCGTTCCCAGGGATATTGTTGTGTCCTGGGACCCATCTAATTGTGAGCTTGTTTCTGGCTTTAAGGCCCATACGCAGTTCGAAAAATTTCGAACGAAATGTCAAAACTTCACACAAAAAAAAATTGCCTTTCTCGCATGCTGCGTATGGGCCTTTAAGGCTAAAAAGCTCGCTTTTGAGCGCGAAAATCTTAATCAATGTACATATTTTTAACAGACTACGGCGATGTAAATTGAAGAGTTATGTGTTTGACGTGTTTGTATTTATGTACATCTGTTTCCTCGTAATATCTAAACTGTTTATCACAGTTTAACAAATGAGGTATCGTTGGAAGCGTCTTGCTTGCCCGCAGGTTATAGGCTATATTTTGTCACATTAACTTGAATAGGGGGCACTCAAGAGACATGACTAAACAAATACTTTTTTAATAAAGCGTATTAAATGAAAGGTCTAAGTTAGCATATTTTGAAAATATATGTAGCAGTTGTTCGCAGTATTGCTCTATATATCTATAATATGCAACTTTTAAATATATTTAAATATGTATACGAGTAAGTTATTTGTTTAATAAACGACGAATATCGAATTGTTTGCAAACAACAATTTCATATGCGAATATTTGCTTGCTGTATACTATTTAGAGCGTGATTTTTTAGGAGCCGGGTTTTAGTTTTTTGAACTTATTTTTATTATAGGCAAAGGGCTTTAATTAAAATTTAAACATTTTTAAAAAACTTAAAATAAATGCAACTCGCAACAAAATTTTCTAGACAAATCCCAGAAATATGTAAAAATGCATTTCGCTGCGAGAATTTTTAAAAAAAAATTTCAAAAATGTAAAATGTTTTTTTTTTTCTCCAATCCCTTTGTGCTGTAAAAGAATCGCCCGTATACTATTTCCTTTAACAACTTTTTATACACTGTACCGTATGGTACAAAGGGTATATTGTGTTTGTGCAAGCCGAAAATGTATGTAACGTACAGAAGGAGAAGTCGGAGACCCCCCAAAGTTACCTAAAGTATGATCAGAGTGACTAGAGAAGTCGATATACCCATGTCCGTCTGTCCGTATGAACGCCTAGATCTCAGAGATGGTAAGAGCTAGAGCAACCAAACTTTCCGATAAGATCCCTTATTAATCCATAGGAGACAAGTGTATTTTATTTTTTTGATATCGGGACTACATTATATAGCTCCCATAGGGGTGTTTCAGAGGACCTCGAAAAAAAGCAAAAGTTTTAGATGGATAATTCGTTTGCTTATGAAGATATCATAACCAAATTTGGCAATCGGAAGTTTTTTAGAAACCCCCAGCACTGTACCAAATTTTATCAAAATCGCTTAACTATATCATAGGTCCCATAGGATCGATCGGTCGAAAATTAGTTTTTTGTACAAAATTCGTTGTGTTTCGTTTGTTTGTGAAGATATTGTAACCAAATTTGGCATTAAAAAGTTTTTCAGAGTTCCCAAGCACTATACCAAATTTGATCAAAATCGGTTGACTATATCATATAGCTCCCATAGGACCAATCGGTCAAAAAATCGTGTTTTGTACAAAATTCGTTGTGTTTTGTTTATTTGTGAAGATACCGTAACCACATTTGCCATTAAGAAGTTTTTTAGAGATCTTCAACACTGTACCAAATTTGATCAAAATCGGTTGACTATATCATATAGCTCCCATAGGACCAATCGGTCAAAAAATCGTGTTTTGTACAAAATTCGTTGTGTTTTGTTTATTTGTGAAGATATTGTAACCAAATTTGGCATTAAGAAGTTTTTTAGAGTTCCCAAGCACTATACCAAATTTGATCAAAATCGGTTGACTATATCATATAGCTCCCATAGGACCAATCGGTCAAAAAATCGTGCTTTGTACAAAATTCGTTGTGTTTTGTTTATTTGTGAAGATACCGTAACCACATTTGGCATTAAGAAGTTTTTTAGAGATCTTCAACACTGTACCAAATTTGATCAAAATCGGTTGACTATATCATATAGCTCCCATAGGACCAATCGGTAAAAAAAAACGCTTTTTGTACAAAATTTGTTGTGTTTCGTTTATTTGGCAAAGAAATATCTTTTGGAGTTTGTAAGCAATATATCGGCCTTGATTGCAATGTGGTGGTACAGGGTATCCCAAAGTCATCCGCGCCCGACTTTAACGTACGCCATCTTTTGAATTGAGTTTTTATCAGCTAGTAACATCACAACATAATTCATGCATAAGCTATGCTTTAAGATCTTACAACAGCAGCTGTTCGATGATCCCAACCCCTAGGCTTCTTTAACTTGCTAATCGAAATTCTTAGCTCAAATTAGTTAGCTAATAAATCTTAACATTTAAACAGTTTCGATTCCATGTGGAGACTCAACTCAGCTCAGCGCAAAACCCACTTTAGTGGGCGCTACAGATTTGAGCAAAAGGTGGCAACAAACTTCAATCCAAGTCGAATTGAAGGTGTTTTGGTTTTCTTCTTTATGATATTTGTGAGATATACGTTTTTATTTGTGCGGCGCTAAAAGAAACGAATATAAAAGCGACAAGGTAGCGATTATTGAAAATAAAATTAGACAAAAAAAAAAGATTGTTGGCCTCCAAAACGCCAAGTCGATATGATGTGGGCGCCTTTGGGTATAGCAACAAATGGCGAATTACCAAGACGTAACATTGAAAAGCCGAAAAAAAAAAAAAAAAACAACAAGTATATTATATATTAATGGCAGAGTGCTCTAATCATAAGCATATACAAACAAATTGTCAGTCAGTCGGTCGTCTCTATAGAGTAGTTTACCGTTAGCAATTGTTGGATCTCTTTTGGTTGGTTTTTTATTTTATTTTCGTTAGCACTTTAAGTTTTTGTTTGTATTTTTAAATTATGACACATACTACTAAGACCTCGCGTTTCTCATGTTTACTCAGAGAATTGCAAATCGCTAGACTTTTACTCTTTGGTCAAAATGCTTTGCACTTTTTTTTTATTTTTTCGATTTTTTTTTTTTTTTTTTGCGCAAAGAAATTTTGCAGAAAGTTTTGTTTTAACTTTTTTTTTGTTGTTTTCCAGCCACAATAACACATTTGATTAAAGAGAAAAATTAAACAAATAAATAAGAAAGAAACTGTGCGCTGGCAATTAAACTAATCGTAAAAAAGTAAGGAAAAAACATACGGAAATATAATTTCGCGCCTGTTCGTAAAATTCGTTGTGCTGTTTTTGTAATTGATTAATTATATTTTTTATTATATATTTCATGTTGTCATGACACGTTTGTTTTTTTTTTTGCTTGTCTTAAAAATAAATATGTTTTCTTCTGTTGTGTTGTAAATTAGTGAAATTTTTTACACATGATTTGTGTCAGTTCTTGTGGAAGTCAAATAAAGTTATTTATTTTTAGATTTTTAATGCTGACTAACTGAGCGTTGTCCATTTTCTTTGTGCTTTAAACGTTTCCTTTGTAAAGTTCATAACAATGTGCTTAATGATTAATTCTTTTAATTAGTTTATTAAATTGCTTTAAAAAATAAATGGTTTGGTACTATTTTTAAGCATTTTGTTTATTTTTTTTAAATTGTTGCTAAACTGTTTTAAATTAATTACACTAGGCAACCAATTTTTTTTTATTCAGGGCTTATACTCTATACCCAAAGTGTTAACGGTATACTAATAGATGTATGTAGCAGCCAAAAGGGGCGTGCCTAACCATATTTTCTTTATAGCAAATTGCATAGCGTAAGTTGGGGCAATTCCGACCTAGTAATTGATTTTGTCTATAAAGTGCTTATTTGACATCGTATCAACTCATCCGATATAAGAAATTAAAGCTAATGCATTGCCGCAACTTTCTAGAACTACTGTTTTCTTTCGATCATTATTAATTTTTGAGATATGACCCTTTTTCAAAAAAGTCAATTTTTGTCATTTTCAAAAATGGTGGAGTAAACCCGAACGCCTATTTTTTTTGGCTGATTTAGTACAGATATGATATAAATTTAATGGCTTAGTAATACTAATTGGTTTTGGCTTAAAATGCTTATTTGACATCGTATCAACTCGTCCGAAATACCAAATTCAAGCTAATGCATTGTCACAACTTTCTAGAGTTATTGATTTCTTCTGACCATTATTAATTTTTGAGATATGATCATTTTTCAAAAAAGATTTTTTTTTTCATTTTCAAAAATGGTGGGGTAAACCCGACCGCCTATTTTTTTGGCTGATTTAGTACAGATATGATATAAATTTAATGATTTAGTCATACTAATTGGTTTTGGCTTAAAATGCTTATTTGACATCGTATCAACTCGTCCGAAATACCAAATTCAAGCTAATGCATTGTCACAACTTTCTAGAGTTATTGATTTCTTCTGACCATTATTAATTTTTGAGATATGATCATTTTTCAAAAAAGATTTTTTTTTTCATTTTCAAAAATGGTGGGGTAAACCCGACCGCCTATTTTTTTGGCTGATTTAGTACAGATATGATATAAATTTAATGATTTAGTCATACTAATTGGTTTTGGCTTAAAATGCTTATTTTACATCGTATCAACTCGTCCGATATACCAAATTCAAGCTAATGCATTGTCACAACTTTCTAGAGCTACTGATTTCTTCTGACCATTATTAATTTTTGAGATATGATCATTTTTCAAAAAAGTAAATTTTTTTAATTTTTTTTTAAAATGATGGGGTAAACCCGACCGTCTATTTTTTTTGGCTGATTTAGTACAGATATGATATAAATTTAATGGTTTAGTCATACTTATTGGTTTTGGCTTAAAATGCTTATTTGACATTATTGATTCGTATGAATTCGTCCGATATACCAAATCGAAGCTAATGCATTGCCGCAACTTTCTAGAACTACTGTTTTCTTTCGATCATTATTAATTTTTGAGATATGACCCTTTTTCAAAAAATTCAATTTTATTCATTTTCAAAAATGGTGGGGTAAACCCAAAGTGTTAACGGTATACTAATAGATGTATGTAGCAGCCAAAAGGGGCGTGCCTGACCATATTTTCTTTATAGCAAATTGCATAGCGTTAGGTGGGGCAATTCCGACCTAGTAATTGATTTTGTCTATAAAGTGCTTATTTGACACCGTATCAACTCGTCCGATATACCAAATTCAAGCTAATGCATTGTCACAACTTTCTAGAACTACTGTTTTCTTTCGATCATTATTAATTTTTGAGATATGACCCTTTTTCAAAAAAGTCAATTTTTGTCATTTTCAAAAATGGTGGAGTAAACCCGACCGCCTATTTTTTTTGGCTGATTTAGTACAGATATGATATAAATTTATTGGTTTAGTCATACTAATTGGTTTTGGCTTAAAATGCTTACTTGACATCTTATCAATTCGTCCGATATACCAAATTCAAGCTAATGCATTGTCACAACTTTCTAGAGCTATTGATTTCTTCTGACCATTATTAATTTTTGAGATATGATCGTTTTTAAAAAAGGAAATTTTTGTAATTTTCAAAAATGGTGGGGTAAACCCGACCGTCTATTTTTTTGGCTGATTTAGTACAGATATGATATAAATTTATTGGTTTATTCATACAATTGGTTTTGGCTTAAAATGCTTATTTGACATCGTATCAATTCGTCCGATTTACCAAATTGAAGCTAATGCATTGCCGCAACTTTCTAGAACTACTGTTTTCTATCGATCATTATTAATTTTTGAGATATGATCATTTTTCAAAAAAGTAAATTTTTGTAATTTTCAAAAATGGTGGGGTAAACCCGACCGTCTATTTTTTGGCTGATTTAGTACAGATATGATATAAATTTAATGGTTTAGTCATACTAATTGGTTTTGGCTTAAAATGCTTATTTGACATCGTATCAACTCGTCCGTTATACCAAATTGAAGCTAATGCATCGCCGCAACTTTCTAGAACTACTGTTTTCTTTCGATCATTATTAATTTTTGAGATATGACCCTTTTTCCAAAAAAGTCAATTTTTTTCATTTTCAAAAATGGTGGGGTAAACCCGACCGCCAATTTTTTTGGTTGATTTAGTACAGATATGATCTAAATTTAATGGTTTTTGGATTATAAATCAAAAGAGCATGTTAATGTTTTACAAAAAATGTATTTATCGTATTGTTTGTGTTCTAAAATCTAAATCGAAATGAAAGTTGAATTAATGTCAATAAAGAATGATTGGATTGAATAGCTAAGTATCTAATCAGCGTATTTTTACTTCGAGCTGGTCTGTTTGGCTCCACCATTTAGAGGTCGGATTTGCCCCACTGCATCATTTTTCATGACGACGCGAAAAAAAAATTATACGAAATTTCCAAACAATACTATACATGCACTATATAGGTCTATGTTTATAGTATAATATATAAGCCACTTACCGGTTTTTTCGATCACTTGATGTGACAAGAAAAAATGTTTAATCAAATATTCACAAAAATTAAATTTCAAATCGTAAAATCTTAATGTAGACTGACAACCAACTGTCATGCTATCATTTTTTAATGCTCTACACAACAATAATATGAACTTAATCAGCAGTTTTTGAGAAACAGTGGGAGGTCGGGTTTGCCCCACCTTACCCTATACTTTCTAGCTATTTAGCTATACTATGTAATAATTTGTTCTCAAATTTTATAAAAAATTAGAGCTGTCCGGCATGCTTATCTGAGTGTCAAAAAAGAACAATATCGAATAAATACAACAAAAGTTATTATCAAAAATAACTAAAAACTGATGTTTCGTAGGGATGTCTGTCAATCTCATATGTTGGGCGGGATGAGTACTTAAACTTATTTCTCAGAAATTGAATACGAACAGCTGCAAAATATGCCAGAAGTTATTGATTAATCTCATACTAAATTGACTTTCTTAAATAAATCTTAAAATTCATATATTTGAATAAGTGTCTAAATGTTCTAAAATAATTTTTGGAGTACCCCTTTGCTGTCATTCTAGCAAAAGCGTAAAAATTCGGAATTAATTGTCCGAAAAACGAAATTGAGAACGAATTGAATTTGAGATTTCCGTGGAACCTACGGTTTTTTCTAAAGATTTGTTTTCAAACCGTTGCCAAAATCTTTAAAGATTTCTGTGGCACCACCGTATAAGTCGAATACATTTTATTTTCACATTTTTTGTTGTCCATAACTTTTCAATATTTTTTTATTTATGAATATGAACGTGAAAAATTTACGGATCTACTGTTCCGAAAAATAGTTTGCACTTATATACTTAAGTTGCAATGATAAAGTATGCTGGAAAAAAAGTACAGCCTATACCACTGTTTTTATTTTCATATTTATTTTTTAATTTTTTATTTATTTTATTAAAAATGTTTATTTTATTCTAGGATAACAAAAAGTGTTTTATGTTACTATGCGTTCATAATAAGATTGATTAAGTTTCATCAAACTAAATTTTAGGCGTAAAAAATATTATATTATTATACATACATTTTTTGTAAAAAAAATTTCATTTAAAAGCATAAAAGATGAAGCTTTCAAGTTTATTAGTGCACTATGTAGTATTTGCTAATCTTTGGCGCCTTCTAGCTCTCAAAATATCAACTTCTGGGTATACCTTCCAATACAAATTAAACTCAAAACATTTTGGTTTTAGACTTTTTGGGAGGTTCTTAAAACATTAAGCAAGAGAAATTCCAGTGTGCAAAATTTTTCCAGATCAAAACCTATTTTTACTGTACTACAAGGGTCGGGCAGAAATGCAGATTTTTTTTTAAGTCTTAGTTATTTTTTGTATTTTGTTTTTGGTGGTAAATCAGTATAACTTAAAAAGAAGTGTTCCTCTAAAACTGTCTCAAAAACCGATTTATATTTTGGGATTGTGCTATATTGAACTTTGCTTATTTCTGCCTGTTTTTTTTTTTTTTTTTGTAATTTTTTCAAAATTAGCCTAAATATAGAATTTGTGCCCAAAACTTTTGGCTCAGCTGTTTGAGTTAATTAGCTAAAGATCAAGTTCAAAAAAATTATTCGAATATTTTACTTGGATTAGTTTTGAAAACACATGATTGGTGCTCCCAATTTCGATAAAAAGAATTTTTTTATTTAATTTTTTATGTCCAACTCAAAACGAATTTTTGACATACGTTCACATACACACTAGGGTGGGCGGACATTTTTGCAACATCTTACGATTTTAAAAACCCCACCGCCTAAAAAGTTCCCTCTTTGCCTGCATATAGCGCCTGTAAAGTTTAAAGACGATCCGAAAGTTTTTGATGCTTCCTAAAATAGGTCAAAGGTCATAATTTTCACTTTTTCCGTTTTTGACTGTATTGTTCTACATAAACTTAAAAAAACTTGATTCCAATCAAACAAATTATGGTTCAAACAGTCTCATATCTCTCTAAAAATAATTTTGAAAATAAATATGGTGCCGGCCTGCATAAATTTGGTAAGCTCTAAAATTGATTAAATGGATTAATTACACTAGTTAACAAATTTAAAAAAATTTTGGTATCCTTAACATGTTTAAGTCGTTTCTGCAGTAAAATGACATGCTAAAACCGAAAATGCAGTCAAAAATTTTTTTCATGAAACGTGCTTTGAGATATTACGAAAAACCATTTTTCGAAATAAAAAAAAAAAAAAAAGTGCCTCTACGTAACAACAAATATCTCTGGTTGTACTAAACTGAGTTGGATCATTTTTTTACTTGACAGTAGATAATTGCATTACCCATCGATTATATTTAGAACATGTTTTTGTCAAACTTACGGTTTGGTCGCTATTTATGCATTCATATGAACCATTTTTATGACCTTTGACCTATTTTAGAAACCATCAAAAACTTTCGGATCGTCTTTAAATTTTACTGGTGCTATATGCAGGTAAAAAGGAAACTTTTTAGGCGGTGGGGTTATAAAAATCATGAGATGTTGCAAAAATGGCCACCCTAATTAAAAAGTACACCCAATTCTGTTTTTACGCAGTTTTGAAATAAGACAGTCTAGAAAAAACAATTTTTTACACAATTTCATTCGATTTAGCACGATTAAAAAAAGCTATTTGATTGGAATTGCAAAGATAAATATTTTTTAACCTAATCTTTTAGAAATTATTATTTTTAAATTTATTTTCATGACAGCTTAAGTAAATACTTTATGTTTTTTTTACACGTTTATTTTACACGTTTTTTTTTGGAACGTATTTATCGTGTAAAAACAGAATTAGCTCTATATGTTAAAAATTTTTTTTTAACTTCATTTTCAAAGTGAGTCTTAAAATAGAGTACAGAAATTTTTATTCTTGTTCTTGTTCTTGTTTTTGATTCCGATTTTTGCATTTAACAATTCAGCTTGTCGTTATAGTTATATTTCTTTCGTTTTTAATTTCGATGCCAATAACGCAAAAACTAAACAAGTGTAACTATAAGAATAAACTTATAGTTTAGTTCACAAATCGAAATCCAGATCAAGCATGATTAATAAAATCTTAACGAAAGGGAAAACTGAAACAGACCCGATTATTGCATCACAACTAAAAACAATAATGAGTGAATGAATTAAATATGTATAGTAAATTTAAACTTGAAATGCAAATAGAATTGCCAAATCACGATACAAAGACATGAAATCGTATGAAATCACAAATTCGTTCATTACCCTTTGGGACGAATGTTTTTTAAAGAATGTATTTGTAAAATACAAAAAAAAAAATACAAATAATTTATAAAACAAATTTTTTTATTTATTTTCGTAATTGCTCGGTTTGCAAAAATTTGGTGATTGATGTCAGGAGAATACTATATTGTAAATAAAGATTGTAGAAGGTAATATAAACAATAAGTGCGTTCGGCAGAACCTCGTTTGAAGCACGTGCCTTTTCATTTTTTTTTCAACGTGTAAACCATTAGTAAATTAGATATTTTTATGCCTATAAGATCTATAAAGATGAGGGTTTATATATTTGTGTATTGTACGTTCCAGGCTTAGCAAATATGCCTAAGTTCGTATGAACACTTAGAACTCCAATGTAGACTATAAGAGCTAGGGACATAAAATATTACCAATAATAATTAATAATAATATAATATATATCATTGATATACACAATAAGTCTGAAAGTTTAAAACAATATAATTTTACTTTCTAAACATAATGTTAACTATACTTCTATGAGATAGAGCAATCAAATTTGGTATAAAGACAAGTGAGAGCCTAATACTGAAATAATGTTGACCTATCTAAACAAACGCACATAGGCAATGTGGTGCTGATATGAGTGCAGGATTAATTTTTATACCCTGTACCTATAGGTACAAAGGGTATACTAGATTTGTGCAATGTATGTAACGGACAGAAGGAGGCGTGGCAGACCCCAAGTCCTTTATACCAAAATGCTTATCATAACCTCGGGTAGCGATTGAGCCATGTCCGTCTGTCCGTCCGTATGAACGCCTAGATCTCAGAGACTATAAGAGCTAGAGACACGAAACTTTACCAGCTGGTGCGCATATTTCCTAAGCAGTTTCCTAAGTTTGTTGAATCATGTCAATATCTTCCCCCGTTCCCCCGCAGCAGAGTTTCGCGGTTTTTAGCCACACCGTTTAGTATTTTCACCTGAAATTTAACAGAGCGATGCGTTGTAGTTACATGCATCTATGTGTAAAAAATGAACAAAATCGGACAAATACAACAGAAGTTATAGTCAAAAATGTGCAAATTTCACCTTCCCTTGCCAATAAACTGCGTCAATATTTGAATCTACGCAATTATGGCTACAAGTGACCTAGAACAATTTTTGGTAAGCTCATTCATGTGGCTCTAATGAACAAATCCACATCCAAATTTTATCGATGCGGTCCCCCCACCCCCCGCAATCCATTTACCGTGTTTTCTCCCACACCCCTCAACATACCAACTTGAAACTTACCCCGTATACTTTAAATAAGTTCTTTGTTGTAACATTCGAGTTTCATCAAAATGGGTAAAAATTTAGGGAACTTATAGGTATAAATATCGATTTTCACCAAAAAAAAATAAATTCCAATTGGAAAGTTCTTAGATGGAATATGCAGGAAAAATTTTTTTGACACAAAAGGTACAGGGCATTCCACTGTCGGGCACCGCCTCGACTGTACCACATTTTTTTTAAATCTGTTTATGTTTATTCGACTACTCTACTAAAATAATAAAAAAAAGTTTATAGAAAAAAAGCATATTTTTTAATCCTATGTAAATATAAAGAATGATATTTAGTTGTCTTTTGACTTGGACTTTGTCATTATTATCGCTTAGATAATTCCCTAGATAAAGGCAGAATACAAACTTATAGTATAAAAATTTTAAAATTCATTGAAAATGCCATGCAGTACAAAAAAATTTATTTCAGGCAACCTCAAATGGGTCTCAAAAATTAAAGCAAGTAAAATTTGGCAGTCTAGTGTAAAAATAAAATTTTTTAGAAACAAATTTAATTTCTTTAAGCTAATCTCTATAAATTATATAAATAAACTAATGTATAAATATGATGATGAATAAAATTAATTAAATTAAAAAAAGAACAATGTTCGGATATAAAAAAGCTATATAGCGCTGAGTTAATGCAAATGAGCTATTCGAAGTTACATAACCTCATAACCTTAGTTAAATAACCTCAAATATCTCAAAATCCTGACGTGATTCGGCCAATTCTGACCACAGATTCGGATGCTACGCAACAAATTAAAGAACAAATCCAGCCTGATTAAACAAAAATTATTATTAACATAGGTTAGGTTAGGTAAGAGCGGCAGCTTGCTTGATAGCCAGCACACATAGGCCTTGACCGGCCCGTTGTGAAACCGCACGGATCATAATTTTCACCCCTCTCCTAAGGAAAACTAAAAGGATTCCCATCCTGTTGCTACTATGTAACCTGCGATCCTTCTCGGACATATATACTCTAGCTCCGCTAGGTTATGAAGAAAGTAGTTTCCCAAGTACTTTTTCCTGCGTCTACTGAGAGCCTCACAGGAGCAGAAGAAGTGTTCCACTGACTCAACTTCTTCCTCATCTCTACAGCTCCTGCAAAAATCGTTGCTCGGAGCGTTCATTCTGGTCGCATGTGTTCCGACAAGCCAGTGTCCGGTGATCGCTCTGACAACTGCTGAACACTGCGACCGGTTGAGTCCACAGAGCCTCGCGGAACGTTTTGGGTCGATTTTAGGCCATATTTGGCGACTGATTGTACAATGGGGTGAATTTTGCCACAGCCTTTGTACGTGAGAGCTAAATTTTTCCCTTATTTGAAGCTTAAAAGTGGCCATTGGCATACGAATATCCTCCTTGTCCGGTAGGAGGGTAGAGGTCGTGCCCTGTCTGGCCAATTCATCTGCTATTTCATTGCCTGTTATATTTTGGTGTCCTGGCACCCAAATGAGGCTTATAACAAACTGCTGTGCCATCTCTTGAAGAGATTTGCGGCAGTTGTTGACTGTCATCGAGTTGGAAGATAGTGCTCGAAGTGACTTAATAGCTGCCTGGCTATCCGAAAATATATTTATCACACCGGTTTCCAGGCCGGTATTGCGTAAGCATACCAAAGCCTCCTTAATGGCAAGGATCTCTGCTTGAAAGACGCTACAATGGTCCGGAAGTCGGAAAGACTGCCGAATATTTAGTTCCTCAGAGTAGACTCCCCCCCCAACATGGTTGTTGAGCTTGGAGCCGTCCGTGAAGAAACTGATACAGTCACTTGGACCTGGCCGGGTTTCCAACCACGATTCCCTTTATTAACATAAATATTAAATATTATTAATGTTATACGGGCATTTTTCAAATTCTGCATCGTTTTTAGAGTTGCTCTTAGTTAGTTAGTCGGGCACTTCTGCATTTCTGCAGCGTTGTTAGGGTTGCTGACGTCCTTAGTTGGGCACTTCTGCGTTGCTGCTCGATAAAGCAAATGTACTAACTATTTTTAAGACATTACTTATAAAGGGTTATGAGAGAATTTTGTGATCTTACGTAAGGCTTCATTTCGTGACTGGATTCAATCGGACATGTTTTGGTTTCTACTTACGGTAGGGCTTTATGAATATGAATTTCACTTATCTGCTCGTACACTTATTTTCGGCTATGAATTTTATGCGAATATATTAAAAACAATAACAAATACGAAGTTATTTATTTAAAAAATATTTTGCAATTTTTTTTTTTTTATATATTTTTCAAATAATTTTACTGTTTTTTATATTAAAAAAAAAAAATTATTTTAAAAATAACTATAGAAAAAAAGATGGCGTACGTTAAAGTCGGGCGCGGACGACTTTGGGATACCCTGTACCACTGCTTGCAATAAAATCCGGCAAATTGCTTAAGAATACCAAAAGACATTTGATTGCCAAATTAGATTACGATACCTTCATAAACAACCAAAAACAGAAGAATTTTTAACCAAAAATGTTTTTTTGACCGATCGTTCCTATGGGAGCTATATGATATAGTCAACCGATTTTGATCAAATTTGGTACAGTGTTGAAGATCTCTAAAAAACTTCCGAATGCCAAATTTGGTTACAATATCTTCACAAACAAACGAAACACAACGAATTTTGTAGAAAAAAGGTTTTTTTGACCGATTGGTCCTATGGGAGCTATATCAACCGATTTTAATAAAATTTGGTACAGTGCTTGGGAACTCTAAAAAACGATTGAGTGCCAAATTTGGTTACGATATCTTCATAAACAAACGAATTATCCATCTAAAACTTTTGGTTTTTTTCGAGGTCCTCTGAAACAACCCTATGGGAGCTATATAATATAACCCCGATATCAAAAAAATAAAATAAACTTGTCTCCTATGGATTAATATGGGATCTTATCTGAAAGATTGGTTGCTCTAGCTCTTACCATCTCTGAGATCTAGGCGTTCATACGGACAGACGGACAGACGGACATGGGTATATCGACTTCTCTAGTCACTCTGATCATACTTTAGGTAACTTTGGGGGGTCTCCGACTTCCGACATTTTCGGCTTGCACAAACACAATATACCCTTTGTACCATACGGTACAGTGTATAAAAATATATTTTTTAAAAATATTTTTAAAATAATTTTATTGTTTTTTACTTTAAATAAAATGTATAAACAATTTCATTATGTGTTATACCTCGCTTTGCCTTAACCAAAACCTTAGGCGGTTTGCAAACTCACTAAGTTAATTGTTTATCAAAAACTTAACCGGTTTGTGAACTTGCTAAAATGAATTCTAAAACAATTTGAGGGCTCAAATTCGCCTAGTTGAAAGTACAGGAACAGCAACTAAATAAATGTTATTCAAGTTTTATGTAAAAATATAAAAAATCGTTAAAAGTTGTTTTGTTTTTACAATGTTTGTTTTTATCTTGAATTCCATAAGCATTTTATTTTGAATTAAATTTTTGTACATTTAAATTTAAACAAAATTCACAGTAAAAAGCAATAACAACAGCAACGTCACGTCATAGTATACTACGACTAGTTAGAACAAGTTTTCAATGTTTAAATGCAAATTTATATCCAACCAATAAAAATATCTTCTCCACGAATATGTCTAGTTTTATAGTCATGCTATGCAAATATTTGCTGTTTAAAACAAAACGGAAATGGAATCTTTTGCGTATACCAAATATTTCACATATAAAAAAAAAATGCATTTAGTATTTACTAAATTAGTGTTTGAATCTAAAAGGCAGAGTTTAATTTCAAACAAAGAGAAGCTAACGAACTCGTATCAATGCGCAAATATTTGCTCAATTTGCGAATGTTTTCTCGTGCCATTAAAACTGCGTCACGATCTTTGAATTTCGCAATTGCTCGAGTTGTTTCCACCCAGCCATTTCGAGAAATGAATCATTTCTAATGATTTGTTGGCCAACTTGCCGCGAGAAATTCGTGGCATAATCCATAGGCACTATCTTTATTTGTGTGTCCAGGTTGATGGCCACGTGTGGGAGGCTTCACTTTACATTGCCCAACAAGTTAAATGGCATAAAATCATTTGCGCTTAGTCATGGTATCTATTTTTATGCTGGATTTCTTTTAGCTTGGTAACACCTACGGAAATTTTGAATCAAACCATATTTTTGTTTTAAAAAAAAACAAATATTTTTGTTTCATTTAGCAAAGATTCGGGCTCTTTCGAGGGATGCATAACTGTTTGCTTCATTTTTATGACCGTTTTTTTGCGCCAATTTTGGAGGTGCTTATAGCTGTTGTTTATATTCTAATACTTTCGCATAATACACACAGGTGTGTGTGTGAGTGTTTGTTAATACTGTCGGTGTGAATAAACGTCACGGTGTTTGAAATTTTTTGACATAAATGATTGACAGTGCATGAAACTTTTGTTGACTTGCGACGACGGTAAAAGGTTGACCCCAAAAGCTTTGGGGTTTAACAGGTGCGAGTTGTAAAAGTTTGGGAATTGGACTAATTCTGAAATTGGGATTATAAGCTTAATATAGGTATTTAGTAAGTATATGTTGTTGTATTGTTTTTGCGCCATAAGTTTTATGTAAGTATATGTGCGAAAATAAGTAAAGCGGGCTACTTTTTACTTTTGGTCGACCTCTTCGATTTTGATGATTTTTACAAACAATACTATAACTATAACAACTTTTACAATTTCCTCTCTTTCGAACGGTCTATTAAATCTATCACTTCTTCTATCTTAAGTCATCTTGACTTGCCACTTCGAGCATCCTTGACCAATCCTATATTATGATTCACCCACTTGGTCAACGGTGATCCATTGGCTCTTTTTGCGATATAATGTTTAATTTTTATCTTGCTTCCTTTTTTCAACTTTAATATTGTAAATCCAAGTTTCTGGCCAGTTCTTGATGTGAGTTCTTTTAATTTAATATTTTACCTATGATAGAAAAAAAATTTGCGGCAATATCTTTATTCGCTTAGTAGTTACGGCTTCTCAAAGAAAAGTCTAAAAACGAAAAATCCCAATTTCAGTTATCGATAACTTGAGAAATAATCGGAATTTCGCAATAAGATTTGACATAGTTTCTATTGGCTAGTAGCTCTACCACATATGTAAAGATGGCGTACGTTAAAGTCGGGCGCGGACGACTTTGGGATACCCTGTACCACTGCTTGCAATAAAATCCGGTAAATTGCTTAAGAACACCAAAAGACATTTGATGCCAAATTAGATTATGATACCTTCATAAACAACCAAAAACAGACGAATTTTTAATCAAAAACTTTTTTTCGACCGATCGGCCCTATGGGAGCTATGAGATATAGTCAACCGATTTTGATCAAATTTGGTACAGTGTTGAAGATTTCCAAAAAACTTCTTAATGCCAAATTTGGTTACAATATCTTCACAAACAAACGAAACACAACGAATTTTGTGCAAAAAACGTTTTTTTGACCGATTGGCCCTATGGAAGCTATATAATATAGTCAACTGATTTTGATCAAATTTGGTATAGTGCTTGGGAACTCTTAAAAACTTCTTAATGCCAAATGTGGTTACGGTATGTGCACAAATAAACGAAACACAACGAATTTTGTAAAAAACACGATTTTTTGACCGATTGGTCCTATGGGAGCTATATGATATAGTCAACCGATTTTGATCAAATTTGGTATAGTGCTTGGGAACTCTAAAAAACTTCTTAATGCCAAATTTGGTTACAATATCTTCACAAACAAACGAAACACAACGAATTTTGTACAAAAAACAAATTTTCGACCGATCGATCCTATGGGACCTATATGATATAGTCAACCGATTTTGATAAAATTTGGTACAGTGCTGGGGGTTTCTAAAAAACTTCCGATTGCTAAATTTGATTATGATATCTTAATAAGCAAACGAATTATCCATCTAAAACTTTTGCTTTTTTTCGAGGTCCTCTGAAACACCCCTATGGGAGCTATATAATGTAGTCCCGATTATTATTATTCATTATTTACTCCATTATTATTATTTTATTATTTGGCTATGATAACCCTACTGGGTCTCTGACTGATGCATAATTTGCCTCCACACGTCTCTGCTTTGTGCGCGCCTTCTTCAATTGGTAATTCCAAGTGATGTTAGGGCTTCAGTCACTTGGTCCTCTCCTTCGTTGTCCGCCAACTACCGCGTCGAATACCTTACGAGCTGGTGTTTCCTCCTCCATACGTGCGACGTGACCCAGCCAGCGAAGTCGCATGCCACTCATTCGCCTTATCACGTCAATGTCGTCGTACAGCTCACATAGCTCATCATTCCATCGAATGCGGAAGGTACCGTCAACTCAAACAGGTCCGAAACACCCCAAGAGCAGCTGCATCTGTTTGTGTTGTTGTCCAGGCTTCAGCACCATATAGAAGCACTGGAAGGATGAGCGTCTTGTAAAGTGTTAATGAACAATGATATCAATATCATCGGCGTAGCCAAGTAGCTGGACACATCTATTCGTCAGTGTTGTGCCCGTCCGATGTACACCGGCGTTCCTTACAATGCTCTCCATCAAGAGGTTGAAGAGCATACAAGAGAGCGAGTCACCTTGTCTGGTGTTGCTCAACGTCATTCTGCAGAGCCGAATTAATTTTGCAGGGATACCAAGATTAGACATGGCAGCATACAAGCAATCTCGCCTTGGGCTATCGAAGGCAGCCTTGTAGTCGACAAAGAGGTGATATGTGTCAATCTGGTTTTCGTAGGTCTTTTCCAAGATTTGGCGCAGTATGAAGATCTGATCAATGGTTGATTTACCGGGTCGGAAACCGCACTGATAAGGGCCAATCCGTGCTTCGGCATGTGGTTGCAATCTTTCACACATAACGCTCGTACCACGTATACCACGATAGTTCTCTCGTAGTGTGGCATCACCCTTCTTCAAAATAGGAGAGATCGTGCTGAGGTTCCAATCTACGGGCATGCTTTCCATAAGCCATATTTCGCAGATGAGTTGATGCATAAACTTTACCAACTCATCGCCATTAGCCGTCAACACCTGGGGCTTTATTGTTCTTCAGTCGCTGAATTGCGATCTTGAGTTCTATATGGCTCGGGGCTGGTACCTCATTGTCATCATCGATTGGGGTTAGTGGATCCACTTCTCCGCCGTTTTTTTTTTTTTACTCTATAGCAATGTTTTTTAGAACAGTTTCTTGCAAAAGACTGTCAGATAAAAATGCTAAATTGAAATAATTTTATATTTTGGAACTGTCCACCTGCCCAAGATTGGATATGCCTAGAACCTAGAAAGAAATTATACTGAGTATGAAGTTTCAAGACACAACTTTTTTTTTGGATTAATCCAATATAAATATTTGCTTTGAAAAACATGTACAGCTCTCACAAAAAATGTAGTTGCTGAGATTATTAAAACAATGCATTCATAGGTACCGCATTTATGTACCCAAGGTTGCATATCCCTAGAACTGCAATTTTCAAATTACAAAAAATTTGGAACATTTTCAACTTGTAGAGTCAGAAATGACATTGAGTATGAAATTTAGCAGCTTAAAATTTTTGCACGCCTGTATGTGTCCCAAAAAAAAAGATACCGAAAAAATACCATTCATACACACAGCATGGGGTAACATAAAAAACTTTTTTTCTTATAATAAATATGTACATCATATTCTAACCTTTTCTCATGCCTGACCGCTTGTCTTATAAATTTGTGTATAAATCTGATCATAAATCACTTCACAATTAGTTTGTCTAGTTATCAATTTATTTTTTCCCAAAATCGGCTTTAAATAGCCTTTAAATTTATGGTCAAAAAAAAAATCTCTTTAAAAGGAAGCTGTAGCACTTTTGCATATATACATATATACTCACTGGTATATAAATCAAGTTCAATTCAATTAAAGCAAATTAAGCGCCACATTTTGATTGCCTTTGACTCTCGGCCTCCCATAACCTACGACAATTTATTAATTTTTGCTCTACAGATACAAAAACAAAAACTATACATGAACACATAGTAGGTATATATTTATATACATGTGCACTTGCATACATATGTGCAATAAATGTTTTGAACTAGCGCTACAAAAATAACTAGAAATGGAAATGCATAGCGAAATATTAATAAAAACGTTTTTCATAAATAATCTCAAATCTTTTATTATTGTTTTACGAAATTGTAAAAAGAAATTATGAAATCCATATATGTATTGTAGCACCCTCATAAATTGTTAATGCCAAAGCGCCATAATGCCTGGAATCAATAAATTTCAATAATAAACAAAAAAAAAAAATGTGGTACAGTCGAGGCGGTGCCCGACAGTGAAATACCCTGTACCTTTTGTGTAAAAAAATTTTTTCCTGCATATTCCATCTAAGAACTTTCCAATTGGAATTTATTTTTTTTTGGTGAAAATCGATATTTATACCTATAAGTTCCCTAAATTTTTACCCATTTTGATGAAACTCGAATGTTATAACAAAGAACTTATTTAAAGTAAACGGGGTAAGTTTCAAGTTGGTATGTTGAGGGGTGTGGGAGAAAACACGGCGCATCGATAAAATTTGGATGTGGATTTGTTCATTAGAGCCACATGAATGAGCTTACCAAAAATTGTGATTCTAGGTCACTTGTAGCCATAATTGCGTAGAGTCAAATATTGACGCAGTTTATTGGCAAGGGGAGGTGAAATTTTCACATTTTTATACCCTGTACCGATGGTACAAAGGGTATATTGTGTTTGTGCAAGCCGAAAATGTATGTAACGTACAGAAGGAGAAGTCGGAGACCCCCCAAAGTTACCTAAAGTATGATCAGAGTGACTAGAGAAGTCGATATACCCATGTCCGTCTGTCCGTCTGTCCGTATGAACGCCTAGATCTCAGAGATGGTAAGAGCTAGAGCAACCAAACTTTCAGATAAGATCCCTTATTAATCTATAGGAGACAAGTTTATTTTATTTTTTTGATATCGGGACTACATTATATAGCTCCCATAGGGAGCTATTCAGAGGACCTCGAAAAAAAGCAAAAGTTTTAGATGGATAATTCTTTTGTTTATGAAGATATCATAACCAAATTTGGTAATCGGAAGTTTTTTAGAAACCCCCAGCACTGTACCAAATTTTATCAAAATCGGTTGACTATATCATATAGGTCCCATAGAATCGATCGGTCGAAAATTTGTTTTTTGTACAAAATTCGTTGTGTTTCGTTTGTTTGTGAAGATATTGTAACCAAATTTGGCATTAAGAAGTTTTTTAGAGTTCCCAAGCACTATACCAAATTTGGTCAAAATCGGTTGACTATATCATATAGCTCCCATAGGACCAATCGGTCAAAAAATCGTGTTTTATACAAAATTCGTTGTGTTTCGTTTATTTGTGAACATACCGTAACCACATTTAGCATTAAGAAGTTTTTTAGAGTTCCCAAGCACTGTACCAAATTTGATCAAAATCGGTTGACTATATCATATAGCTCCCATAGGATCGATCGGTCGTAAAAAACGCTTTTTGTACAAAATTGGTTGTTTTTCGTTTGTTTGTGAAGATATTGATTGCAAGCAGTGGTACAGGGTATCCCAAAGTCGTCCGCGCCCGACTTTAACGTACGCCATCTTTTACTATAACTTCTGTTGTATTTGTCCGATTTTGTTCATTTTTCACACATAGATGCATGTAACTACAACGCATCGCTCTGTTAAATTTCAGATGAAAATACTAAACGGTGTGGCTAAAAACCGCGAAACTCTACTGCGGGGGAACGGGGAAAGATATTGACATGATTCAACAAACTTCATCTGCTTAGGAAATATGCGCACCAGCTGGTAAAGTTTCGTGTCTCTAGCTCTTAGAGTCTCCGAGATCTAGGCGTTCATACGGACGGACAGACGGACGGACGGACGGACATGGCTCAATCGCTACCCGAGGTTATGATAAGCATTTTGGTATAAAGGACTTGGGGTCTGCCACGCCTCCTTCTGTCCGTTACATACATTGCACAAATCTAGTATACCCTTTGTACCTATAGGTACAGGGTATAAAAATACTGACAAAAATTATGTATGCAATATTGAATCCGCTCTAGAACCCCGAGCGGGTTGAGCAGATCTGCCCTGTACAGCACACACACACACGCCCACAAAACATGCTGTAAATGTCATTGAAAAATAATTTAACACGAATTTATTTCCAGCTCTTTATGCTCGTAATTCTTGCCAGAAATTACGCAAATGCTGTTAATAATTCAATAATAAAAATAATAATAAAAACTCATATTTTTATGTGCGCAAAAAATTTCAATTAAAATGTTTGCTGAAAAAAAGTTAAAAAATACTTAAATTTATATCTACCTATCTGCCAACTTGCGTAATAATTTTAACAGAAAATAAAATATATAGATGTTTATATTAAAAAGTGAAAAAAATATAATTTTTGGCAGTTTGGCAAAGGAAAAGTGTTTTTTTTTTTTTTTTTTTGGGATTTCAACAGAATTTGCAAGTGCAAAATTGAATGGAAATTTATATTTAAGTTGTGTGTGACCTTGTCTATAACGAAGCATAAACCTTTTATGTTTTTAATTTATTATATTATTTAACATGAGCTACATAAATTATTTGAATTTTTTTTAATATTCCACGTATATTATTTAAATTCTGTATTAGCTCGAGAGTTTACCATTATTTTTCATATCAGTAGTAATTGTAATAAAAATTCTAAAAAAAAATGAATAACTTTAAAATGAAATATTTTTTAATTTATATTAAATAAACTAATTATACCCTGTACCCATGTCCGTCTGTCCGTATGAACGCCTAGATCTCAGAGATGGTAAGAGCTAGAGCAATCAAACTTTCAGATAAGATCCCTTATTAATCCATAGGAGACAAGTTTATTTTATTTTTTTGATATCGGGACTACATTATATAGCTCCCATAGGGGTGTTTCAGAGGACCTCGAAAAAAAGCAAAAGTTTTAGATGGATAATTCGTTTGCTTATGAAGATATCATAACCAAATTTGGCAATCGGAAGTTTTTTAGAAACCTTCAGCACTGTACCAAATTTTATCAAAATCGGTTGACTATATCATATAGGTCCCATAGGATCGATCGGTCGAAAATTTGTTTTTTGTACAAAATTGTATTGATAAATTGTAGATTTTCAACACTGTACCAAATTTTATCAAAATCGGTTGACTATATCATATAGCTCCCATAGGACCAATCGGTCAAAAAATCGTGTTTTGTACAAAATTCGTTGTGTTTCGTTTATTTGTAAAGATATTGTAACCAAATTTGGCATTCAGAAGTTTTTTAGAGATGTTCAACACTGTACCAAATTTGATCAAAATCGGTTGACTATATCATATAGCTCCCATAGGACCAATCGGTAAAAAAAACGTTTTTTGCACAAAATTCATTGTGTTTCGTTTGTTTGTGAAGATATTGTAACCAAATTTGGCATTCAGAAGTTTTTTAGAGATCTTCAACACTGTACCAAATTTTATCAAAATCAGTTAACTATATCATATAGCTCCCATAGGGCCGATCGGTCGAAAAAAAGTTTTTGATTAAAAATTCGTCTGTTTTTGGTTGTTTATGACGGTATCATAATCTAATTTGGCAATCAAATGTCTTTTGGTGTTCTTAAGCAATTTACCGGATTTTATTGCAAGCAGTGGTACAGGGTATCCCAAAGTCGTCCGCGCCCGACTTTAACGTATGCCATCTTTTTACTTAGTGGTCGATACAGCAAAAAATGTCGAAAGAAGCTGCAAATTTAATTCACAGTTTTATTTTGCACTGAGGGCTTTAGTACAGTGCTTCAGGCTGGCCCAGACCTAGACAAGCCCTCAAGATTCGCCTTTGATCTTATCACGTATACGCACTGCTATACACTATTGTCTTGCCTGTTATGTGTTTCAATTCTACAATGCAATCTGTTGTATTTTAACAATTTTTGTTTTAACATAATTTAGTAGAAATACTAGAAGCCTGACCTCTTTATTTTCTGTACATGTATTAAATCTCACAATTTATATGTTAAATTTTTTGAGAATAAAAAAAAAAATATGCAATTTGTCGTTTTAGTTATTCTTATCGCAAAATATCTACGGTAGAGCGAAAACCAAAATTTTTTTTTGTATTATATTTTTAAAATAAGCTCCATAAATTGTTTAATTTTTTTTTCTGTATTTTTTTTTCTGTATGTTAATCAATTTCAGAATTAGGTCGATGGCTTATGTTTTAAAAAAGGACTTTATTAGACTTTTTCGTCTTCAAAAGACTTTTGAAGTGAACTGTAAAAAAATATATGAAAAGCTTTACTCCTAAAATATAATCGGTGCTACCGAAAACGAATCCAAATGTTTTTTTTCGTATTCGTTTTGAAACCACATGTTTGCAGCTCCCTATTTCATCAAAAAGAATTTTTTATGTGGTTTGAATCCGACTACTTTTTGTTTAAGGGCCAGACGCAGCATGCAAAAATTCCGCACCAAACGTATAAAAAACCAACCAAATATCCCAAAAAAGGGAATTTTTTTTTTATATGAAGTTTTGACGTTTGATGCGGAATTTTTGCGTGCTGCGTATGGGCCTTTAAACTGAATTAATTTCTTAAATATTCTTTGATTCTATTTATGCCAATTTCAGGTTAGACATTTACTAAAAATTTTTTTTTTTGAAAAACGATATGGTTCATATGGTTAAAAAAATGTGCATGTCTTTCATAAATGGTTTATGACTTGCATAAAAAAAAAGTTCCTCATAATAGCTAAATCGTAGTTTATTTTGAAAAATATTTTTGCTTAAGTAATATTATTTGTAAATTTATTTTAAAAAAATCAGCCGTGCTCTGGAAAACGAATCCGAAGATTTTATTTGGATCCATTTTGAAACCGAATGTTTGATGCTGTCAATTCCAACAAACCGAATTTTTCATGTGGTTTGAAACCAAATGTTTTGTTGCAAGAGCAATTAAAATAAATCGGAAAAATAGGTTTTAAAAAGCACGAATTTTATACTGAAATAATTTTTTAAATATTCTTTGAAATTCTTAGATTATATTTATGCCACCTTCGAGTAAGATATTTACTGACAATTATTTTTAATTATTTTTTTTCTGACTCAACCCAAAAAATAGTATGCACAGCCAAAACGAATTTTTTTTTTTATGTTCGTGCATGTGCACATATCATACACGAACACATGACGATAAGTGCGCCAGGGCATCCGCATTATAGAAAGAAAATTTCCCTTGTAACAAAAATGTTTGTTTAATTTTAATAAATATTGTTGCAAAAGTAATTTTATGTGAAATTTAATTTAATAAAGAACTACCAATATTTTAATAAAAATAAAATTTAAACTAGATATAGTAATTAAAAGGTGCAGAGCTGCGGCAACCCTGTCAGCTGTTTTGTATCAAACAAAAATAACCAACGCAACATGCGAATTTATCGGAAAAATATGGGAAATATACGAATTTATCGAAAATAAAAAGGGAAATATCGACAAAAAAAATTCGTTAGCCGGAGCACGCAAAAACGAATCCGCATAAAATTGTTCAGTTTGCTTGTTGCGTTTTCCGGAGCACGCCTAATGAGGAATTGTAAAACGTATTCGTTTTCGTTTTGCGGTGCACGGCTGATAGTCTTACTCAGTGGCGGATCTAGAAAACAATGTCGGGTGGATGTTCAAATTTCATTCACGATGACTTCCAACTTAGAGATGTACGCTCTAGGTTGGATTCGGCCTGGAGTATTCCTTTGGATTCCTTTCTAATTTTCTCTTTTTCTGTTTCGTAACTTTTCCGTATTTACATTCTGAGGAATCACACCAAACACTTGAAGTTTGCTATTTTTTTATATTTTTACGACAATCCGAAAAAGTTTTTACGCCGTTTCGTTAACGTGGACGAGACATCACAGCACACCAGTAACTAGGGAACAGCCAAAACAATGGGTGTGTACGCGTAAAAGTTGTAGGTCTGATTATCGACCAACAAGGTTGTTGCCGATATCGATATACGAAATTAAGTCCAAAGAAAACGAACGCAAATGGCCAAAAAAAGTGCTGTCGAAATTTATGAATTGAGCTATAATGTTTGTAGCATCCACCATAACATACGGATCTGGCCCCCAGGTGACTACTTTTTGTTTCCAAACCTGAAAAGATTGCATTGCAATACGAATGAAGAGATCGGCACTCACACACACGCCAATTTTGAGGGCCTTCAGGAAAGTTATAAAATGAATTGGAAGGCATTGCCAAAATTTGACTTAGTGAATTAAGAGCATTATTGAAAAATACGTTTGTAAAAAAGATCTTTTTTTTTTTAAAAGGTCCCGAACTTTTTAAACAACCATCGTAGAGTAGTGCCGAATCATTGAATTTTGATCAAAATAAATCTTTATATCCCTTCAACTATGTAAATATGAAGTTCGCAATAGATTCTTGTATTCTGTTTTAAGGCCCATACGCAGTTCGAAAATTTTAGCACGGAATGAAAAAACTTCATATAAAAAAATGTGGTACAGTCGAGGCGGTGCCCGACAGTGGAATACCCTGTACCTTTTGTGTCAAAAAAATTTTTCCTGCATATTCCATCTAAGAACTTTCCAATTGGAATTTATTTTTTTTTTGGTGCAAAACGATATTATACCTATAAGTTCCGTAAATTTGTACCGATTTTGATGAAAATCGAAAGTTACGTCAAAGAAGCTATTTTAATTATATTGGGTAAGTTTCAAGTTGATATGTTGAGGGACATGGGAGAAAACACGGTAAATCGATTGCGGGGGGTGGGGGGACCGCATCGATCAAATTTGGATGTGGATTTGTTCATTAGAGCCACATGAATGGGCTTACCAAAAATTGTGATTCTAGGTCAGTTGTAGCCACAATTGCGTAGAGTCAAATATTGACGCAGTTTATTGGCAAGGGGTGGTGAAATTTACACATTTTTGACTATAACTTCTGTTGTATTTGTCCGATTTTGTTCATTTTTTACACATAGATGCATGTAGCTACAACGCATCGATCTTTTAAATTTCACGTGAAAATACTTAACGGTGTGGCTAAAAACCGCGAAACTCTACTGCGGGGGAACGGGGGAAGATATTGGCATGATTCAACAAACTTCATCTGCTTAGGAAATATGCGCACCAGCTGGTAAAGTTTCGTGTCTCTAGCTCTTATAGTCTCTGAGATCTAGGCGTTCATACGGACGGACGGACGGACGGACGGACGGACGGACGGACGGACGGACGGACGGACGGACGGACGGACATGGCTCAATCGCTACCCGAGGTTATGATAAGCATTTTGGTATAAAGGACTTGGGGTCTGCCACGCCTCCTTCTGTCCGTTACATACATTGCACAAACCTAGTATACCCTTTGTACCTATAGGTACAGGGTATAAAAAAAAAAAAGATGGCGTACGTTAAAGTCGGGCGCAGACGACTTTGGGATACCCCTCCTATGGGAGCTATATGATATAGTCAACCGATTTTGATCAAATTTGCTACAGTGCTTGGGAACTCTAAAAAACTTCTTAATGCCAAATGTGGTTACGGTATCTTCACAAATAAACGAAACACAACGAATTTTGTACAAAACACGATTTTTTGACCGATTGGTCCTATGGGAGCTATATGATATAGTCAACCGATTTTGATCAAATTTGGTACAGTGCTTGGGAACTTTAAAAAACTTCTTAATGAAAAATTTGGTTACAATATCTTCACAAACAAACGAAACACAACGAATTTTGTACAAAAAACAAATTTTCGACCGATCGATCCTATGGGACCTATATGATATAGTCAACCGATTTTGATCAAATTTGGTACAGTGCTGGGGGTTTCTAAAAAACTTCCGATTGCCAAATTTGGTTCTGATATCTTCATAAACAAACGAATTATCCATCTAAAACTTTTGCTTTTTTTCGAGGTCCTCTGAAACACCCCTATGGGAGCTATATAATGTAGTCCCGATATCAAAAAAATAAAATAAACTTGTCTCCTATGGATTAATAAGGGATCTTATCTGAAAGTTTGGTTGCTCTAGCTCTTACCATCTCTGAGATCTAGGCGTTCATACGGACAGACGGACATGGGTATATCGACTTCTCTAGTCACTCTGATCGTACTTTAGGTAACTTTGGGGGGTCTCCGACTTCTCCTTCTGTACGTTACATACATTTTCGGCTTGCACAAACACAATATACCCTTTGTACCATACGGTACAGGGTATAAAAATACAAAATGAGATATCCCAAATGGAATTTCTAATTATAATGAATCCAATATTCTAATTCGTAAGTCATATAGTTGCTTTACGATATCTGCCAAATTTTATGGGATATCTTCTAAAGATAAGAAAAATTTTATTTTTTTCGTCGACTTGAAAAATAATATCACGATTCGCCCAACTAGCTTCTGCTTTAAAGATTATTCTGCTTTGAATGGTTCTGTCTTTGCAGTAATGTATTATATTTTCATTCCTTTACTTCATTCTGTACACTATCCATCTAATATCTCTAATACTCTTTTGCGCCACAATTTTCTGAGAATTCTCTACATGCTTCCTTTTTTTTTTTTTCTAAATAAGACGAAGAATAAGATATAAATTCAAGGAAATAATAATAATTCCCAAATTGCTCGAAAATATTTTATTATTGCTAAAAACAAATGCAGCACCTTTGAAAATCTCTCCTCAATTACTTACAAAGTTTATTTTTAATCATCTTTTAGTTTTTATGTGTATTTTTGGAATATATTTAAGAAATGGTAATTCCACGAATTTTATTAACGCATTTGATGTCTATATATCTATAATCTTTTTCTCATTAAGTTAGAATTTCTCCGAATTCCCTTCTCTATAAACGTTTGTAAGTAAAAGAACTCTTAAATTGTGTTCATTGCTCTCTGGTGTTCCATACCAGTTTTTCATTTCTTTAACCATTCCCATGAAATCGATTCTCAAGTGGCCTACACTGGAAAAAATGTTGAGATTTATCTTAAGTACGTAGCATTTCAGTTACAGTTGTTGAGAATCGGAGAGACTATTTGCGATGTGCGGGATCATCGCGATGTATTTAAAAATTCGATGGTTTAAAGAGAAAGTTTATCGATTGTTAGATTTGAATGCAAGGATTAATCAAATAATTGATATTTTTTCTCAAGACCATTAAATTGAGTTCGATTTTGTTGCCTAGTGTCCATCTTAAACTCAACACATTTATGGGTACGGAATAATGAGCGATTGCTAAAATGACATCGATCGCATCAATCAACTATTGAACAATTGATCGAGTGACAGCCAAGCGACACTTTCGCATTCAAGGCAGACAAATCGCAAAACTATTTTGCATATGTTTTCAAATATTGAAGAAATTGAAAATTAATTGGCATTGTCAATGCAACAAATGTCAACAACTTATTCTAGGCATATAACATTGTATATTATATATTGAACACCGAGATAAGAATGTTGTCCAACAAATTTCAGAGATAAAATCAATTGAAATTGTTTGGTTTTGGCTTTGAACGAGGTTGAAAAATTGTATGGGGTGAATGTTAATGAGTTTTTATTATAGAAAGTCAAGCTGAGGAATAAGATGTGGCGGGTAATGTTTTGCTTGTTATGTGAATTCTCAAGGTATAATATTATGTATAAAAAAAATTAAGAATAATAGACAGGCGGGACAGCTGGGAATAAGACTGAAGATATGCGTATATAAGGCATTCTATTTATACATTTTTTGAAAGGAATTTTAATAAAATTTTATGTGGATATTAATTAATGGCATTTCCCATGTGACGATCAGGGCCCGTCGAGAGGGGTGGTGGAAGGAGGGGATTCCCCCCGGGCCATTACTGTCGTACTTACAGAACACAATGATTCAAGCTAAAGGTGTAGTAGAGGGGCCGGTACTTTTTCCCCCCGGGCCAAGATTTTCTCTCTCAACTCATTTCAATTTAAAAAATTTTTATTTTCGGAATCGAAACAATGTAGCAGGGTTTCAGTTACAAGTTTTAATCGGTCAATATATGTTATTAAGGTAAATTTTATTTCGATTAAAACTGTCATATTTTACGTTGTCGATTTTACGAAATATCTTTTTCAGTTTCGATTATGGCTTCAGTTAGAAACTATCAGCCGTGCGCCGGAAAACGAAAAAACCAAACCGAACAATTTTATTCGGTTTCGTTTTTGCGTGCTGCGGAAAACGATTTTTTTTGTCGATATTTCCCGTTTTATTTTCGATAAATCCGTATATTTCCCACATTTTTCCAATAAATTCGCATGTTGCGAATTTTTTATTAGTACTTATACGTTGTTTATATTTTATTTTCATTAAAATATTGCTAGTTCTTTATTATTCTTTATATTAAATAAAATTACAAAAAAATATTACTTTATTTAAAATTAAACACAACATTTTTGTTACAAAGGAAATTTTTTTTGTATAACGCGGGAGCCCTGTCGCACTTATCGTCAGAAAAAAAAAATTCGTTTTGGCTGTGCATGCTATTTTGTTGGGTTGAGTCAGAATAAAAATAATTAAAAATAATTGTTAGTAAATATCTAACTTGAAGTTGGCATAAATATAATATAAGAATTTCAAAGAATATTTAAAAAATTATTTCAGTATAAAATAATAAAAATAAATTCGTGCTTTTTAAAACCTATTTTGCCGATTCGTTTTAATTCTTCTAGCAACAAAGCATTCGGTTTCAAACCACGTGAAAAATTCGGTTTGGTGAAATTGGGAGCACCAAACATTCGGTTTCAAAACGAATCCAAATAAAATTTCCGATTCGTTTACCGCAGCACGGCCGTATAATTTTATTATTTAATTAAAACAATTTGAAAATTTGTTCAATACTGTGCATAAGTCGTCTACGAAAATGGAATTTCAATCCTAGGCTGGTTGGCCGTAACCAAAGCCTTTTCGATATCGTTAGCTTTATATACCCAGTAACTGGGAAAGCATTTCTTCGAAGACCTGGGTTGTTCGGTAAATTTGCAAATTTGCCTCCTTTTTATCAAATGTTCAAAATGGGTTAACAAAGATAGCCGTCTCAGAGAATGCCCACCAGGCATCCACCCCACATTCTTTTACTTCCATTTTTTTTAGCTTTTTTAGCTGGGAATTACAATGGACCATACGATCTTGGCGTGATCTCGGTCGAATTGAAGTTACCTAACAATGCTAAACTTACTCTATATAAGATAAAATTCTTTAAATTTTAATTATTTATAAATATAGGGTATTCCACTGTCGGGCACCGCCTCGACTGTACCACATTTTTTTTAGCTTTTTTTATGGGAATTACAATGGACATACGATCTTGGCGTGATCTCGGTCGAATTGAAGTTACCTAACAATGCTAAACCTACTCTATATAAGATAAAATTCTTTAAATTTTAATTATTTATAAATATATTTGAGTTCCAGAACTTTAAAAAAGATGAGTGAATTCGTATGGTAAAGTGAAAAGGTTTTTATTTAGAGTAATATCGGATATAAACCGTCCAATACTCATGAAATATAAAGACTCCACCTATCTACTCTTAAAAATTAGAATTTCTATTAAATCCGGTGCGGATTCAGAATTTACTCTTAGGGGGGTTCTTCACTTTGAAGTGTATATTTTGTTAGCTCTGATTACCAAAAGACTTTCAACCCATTTTTTCAACTTTTGGAGAGGGGTCCGGAACCGAATACCCTCTCACGTGGAGTCGCAAATGTATTAAATAGATAATTACCTTGAAGTTTAAATTATTCGTTAATATTATGGAGATCTAAGCTTTAGAAAAGTCGATGCATAAGTTTATTAGGGGCCGTACCCAAATTATGGACCATTTTGACCAAGCGTGGAATTTTCAAGACGAATTATTTGAAGCATGATAAGCTACACTGAAGAAAATTAGGAATTTTCGGGTTCAAAAGTAAGGATTTTACGCTCCATTTTTAAAAAATTTAATATATGTCGGGTCAGGATTATTTTCAAGTGAGTTTTCCATTTTCTTAGTTATAAACTCTGCGTAACAACGAATTCCCGTGCTGTAGGCTCTCGTGGTCAAACTCAGACTGACTCACAGCTTCTTTGTTCTTTTTCAAAAGACCATACACATGATCCAACAATTAGAAAGTTACGCAACGCGCAGGTCCGTTATTCGTGTCTCTCCCAAAAGAGAGCGGGTTCACTTTTTGTATGGTAGCTATGTGAAATAGTGGACCAATTTTGATCAAACTTCACACAAATGTAAAGACTTATACTAAATTAAACTGGCATAAATTTGGTTGCGATATTCAAAAAAACAAAAAAGTTTTTCCTTGTATATATTTCCTTGTTTGTATGGCAGCAGCTGAGAGCAGCATGCTGTAATGAATTAACATACAAATGTTCCTTTACATTTGCTTATGCCTGCATATGCAGAGAGTACCAAATTTGGTACTCTCTGGCATATGTAAATTAACATTTGCATGTTAGTTCAATACAAACTGCTGCTGCCAGCTGCTGCCAAACAAATGTTTTGTATGAGAATAGTTATTGTTAGAAAAACTTTATTGTTTTTTAAAATATTGCAACCAAATTTTTGTCAGTTTAATTTAGTATAAGTCTTTACATTTGTGTGAAGTTTGATCAAAATTGGTCCACTATTTCATGTAGCTTCCTTACAAAAAGTGAACCCGGATCCGCCATTTTTTCCGCGCAGCCGAATTCGCGCACTTCTTTGCGTCACCTTGTAAAATTCTTTGCATCATGGACCATACACGTAGCGAGCACATACTGCCTTCTCGCTTCCTCTACAGCAGCTACCATGGGACTACGTTCAGCAGCAGTTTACATTTGTCCTGCTCTAATAACTTTTCACTCAAATCTGCACGTGGTTTAACATTAACAGAAGTGCAACAACATAACTCAATAAGTAACTCATAGTAGACTTCTCAGGCGCCTTTAATTTGTAACATCGGCGACTTACGCAAATGAAACGTTACGACATATACATATTTTTTATCCTTTTTTTTTTTAGAAATTTTTATAGAAATTCTTAATTTAAGCATTCTTAGAATTAATTTAGGAAAAATTGCACTTGATACAATCAATAGCTTTAATACAGAAATTCTAAAATTGTGAATGTATAGAAATATTTTAAGAGGTAGTACTTTCTCAAAACATTTTGTGCGCATTGTTAGTATGTTTAGTCTAAAGCAAGTTTGAGAATAATTTTTAAAAGCTCATTTCTTACTCATTGGTGGAATGTTTAGTCCTAATGCTAAGTTAAAAAGTATTTTTTTCATAATTTAAGAAATATAGAGCTAGAAAGATTCGTATAAATTCTAGAGTGATATAATCTTTTTTGAGCAACTTCGAACTTTAATTAAGATCATCTCTTTTTTTGAATCTAATGAACTATGGTGAATTACAAAATACGTAATGTTACATGATCAACATCTATCTATTAGTTGCTTAAAAAGTAATTTGATATAATAAATGTGGCTTTGGGGTTTTTATGTATTTGACGAACAAGTTTAATTAATTTTTTATATTGAAATATGTTATTTACTAACGCACAGTTGGTAACCGCAACAAAAGAGTTCTTTGATAGATATTTCGGTGTTAAAAATATAATTTACTGTGGTTAATATTAAGTGAAATATCATTGAGGCTATTCAGGAGGTCTAGCAGGTCTACACTCTACAATACTTATTTAATTTATAATTTAATATTTAAAAAGCTTGTTAAGCATAAAAGCAAATTTATATTTGTGACCCTTGACCTGTGCCTTTAGAAAGTTCTAAATCTAGTATTTAAAGTGAATTTTAGCTTATTATCTTTCCATTTCTTAATTTATGGCTTTTTTTTTTAACATTGCAAGGTACTAAGGAGACATAATCCCAAAAATAAGCCAGAACTTTTTAAATTTATTTATTTATTTTTGCATAAAATTTGATCACTCAAATTTTTTAGAACACGACAGATCACTTTTTAATTTTAGAAATTTTTGTATGTAGAGTGATAGTAACAGTCTTTGCAAAAAAATCAATTTAATATTAGCCCTTTTCGGCTGATTGTCTAACGATAATATATAAAAAAGATGGCTTACGTTAAAGTCGGGCGCGGACGACTTTGGGATACCCTGTACCACCACATTGCAATCAAGTCCGATATGTTACTTACGAACACCAAAAACAATTTCTTTGCCAAATTCAGTTACAATATTTTTATAAACAAACGAAACACAACGAATTTTCTTCAAAAAACTTGTTTTTGACCGATCGGTCCTATGGGAGCTATATTATATAGTCAACCGATTTTGATCAAATTTGGTATTGTGCTTAGGCACTCTAAAAAACTTCCAATTGCCGAATTTGGTTACGATATCTTCATAAACAAACTAAACAAAAAGAATTTTGTTCAAAATACGTTTTTTCGACCGATCTGTCCTATGGGAGCTATATAATATAGTCAATCGATTTGGATCAAATTTGGTACAGTGCTGGGTATCCCTAAAAAACTGACAAACACCAAATTTGGTTACAATATCATCACAAACAAACGAAATACAACGAATTTTGTACAAAAAACGTTTTTTTTGACCGATTGGTCCTATGGGAGCTATATGATATAGTCAACCGATTTGGTAAAAATTTGCTACAGTGTTGAAGATCCATAAAAAACTCCCGAACGCCAAATTTGGTTACAATATCTTCACAAACAAACGAAACACAACGAATTTTGTAGAAAAAGCGTTTTTTTGACCGATTGGTCCTATGGGAGCTATATGATATAGTCAACCGATTTTGATAAAATTTGGTACAGTGCTTAGGAACTCTAAAAAACTATTGTGTGCCAAATTTGGTTACGATATCTTCATAAACAAACGAATTATCCATCTAAAACTTTTGGTTTTTTTCGAAGTCTTCTGAAACACCCCTATGGGAGCTATATAATGTAGTCCCGATATCAAAAAAATAAAATAAACTTGTCTCCTATGGATTAATAAGGGATCTTATCTGAAAGTTTGGTTGCTCTAGATCTTACCATCTCTGAGATCTAGGCGTTCATACGGACAGACGGACAGACGGACAGACGGACATGGGTATATCGACTTCTCTAGTCACTCTGATCATACTTTAGGTAACTTTGGGGGGTCTCCGACTTCTCCTTCTGTACGTTACATACATTTTCGGCTTGCACAAACACAATATACCCTTTGTACCATACGGTACAGGGTATAAACATATATTTATAAACACATTTCTTTGAATACAAAAAAGTTGCAGCCCCCTTCCCAAGCCTTCTCATTAGTTAGTAGTTAGTTTCTCACAATTTTTTAACATCTTTAATTAAGCATTTTATTTTTAACCTAGAAGTTTGGCTATACTTTTTTTTTTTAATTATGTATTATATTAATCAACTTATAAAACTTTTTCCTGATTTAAAGTAAAAACAATTTAATTTATAAAATATGCGAATACGAATTAAAACATTCAAAGATGCTAAAAATAAATTGCTCTTTAATGTTTAAGGTTTC